>SJXQ01011699.1:0-88820 GCA_006408695.1 Aepyceros melampus
GGGCTCCAAAATCACTGCAGATGGTGACTGCAGCCATGAAATTAAAAGGCGCTTACTCCTTGGAAGAAAAGTTATGACCAACTTAGATAGTATATTCAAAAGCAGAGACATTACTTTGCCGACTAAGGTCCGTCTAGTCAAGGCTATGGTTTTTCCTGTGGTCATGTATGGATGTGAGAGTTGGACTGTGAAGAAGGCTGAGCGCAGAAGAATTGATGCTTTTGAACTGTGGTGTTGGAGAAGACTCTTGAGAGTCCCTTGGACTGCAAGGAGATCCAACCAGTCCATTCTGAGGGAGATCAACCCTGGGATTTCTTTGGAAGGAATGATGCTAAAACTGAAGCTCCAGTACTTTGGCCACCTTATGTGAAGAGTTGACTCATTGGAAAAGACCCTGATGCTGGGAGGGATTGGGGGCAGGAGGAGAAGGGGACGACCGAGGATGAGATGGCTGGATGGCATCACGGACTTAATGGACGTGAGTCTGAGTGAACTCCGGGAGTTGGTGACAGACAGGGAGGCCTGGCGTGCTGCGATTCATGGGGTCGCAAAGAGTCGGACACGACTGCGCGACTGAACTGAACTGAACTACCACCAAGGCCTTTGTTTGCTTTGCGAGAGTCGTTTCCCAGAATGTTCCCCAAGCTGAGACTTCTAGGGGAAGCGTCTGTCTTACATGTGCTGTGCACATTCCTGAGCACAGTCCTGGCTGCAGTAGAAACAGTGAGTCATAAAGGGACGTACAACGGCCAAGATGTCCCTTCTGAGTGTCACCATGCCAGTATGTGTGAGAGCAAAAGAGGTGGTGGAGGGTTGGCCAGCAAGGAAAAAGTGATTTTCATCCTCAAGCTACTAGGGCCAGTCCTTCCAGTTCATTCCCACAGATCCCACAAAAGGAATACCTAGGAACTTGAGACAAGTCCATCAGAGAACCTCCTCTGAGCCACTAACAGTTACCACTACCGAAAGAAGCCCACTGTACTTCCAATCGGAACAGATCCTGCAATTCCTGATGTGTCCTCAGAAACCTCAAGGTCACTAGCAGTACCTCTATCCACACGGACAGGAGGCACAGCTGTGACAAAGACCACTTTCAGGTTCCTGGCCCCGAGGCAGGCCTTTACTCTGAGTTAGATTAGAAGCCGTCAGAAGGCTCTGAAAAAGAAGTGACAGGAACCACAGCAAAGATTTAGAAGAAGGCACTTTTTGAAAGTATGCTTACCCAGCAGAAAAGCTGGGTTTCCCACATGGTACTGGTAGTAAAGAATCCTCCTGCCAATGCAGGAGACGCAAGATACACAGCTTCAATCCTTGGATCAGGAAGATCCCTTGGAGAAGGAAATGGCACCCCACTCCAGTATTCTTGCCTGGAAAAATCCCATGGATGGAGGAGCCTGGTGGGCTACAGTGTGTGGAGTGGCAAAGAGTCAGACAGGACTGAGCATGCACACATCCGAAAAGCTAATGAGGAAACTTAAAGAAGCCTGTCAAAGTTGGCATCCTAACACACATCTTCTATAAATTCTGAAGATTCTAAGACATTTTAATTTCTCAAGAGTAAACCTTTTGTTAAATCTCTGAAGCACTCACCTAGAACTGGAATCGATGTTATCATACGTTACCTACGAATCACAGATGAATTTGCTTTTCATATTAAGCTTTGAATTTTATAGTCCAGACTTAAAACTGGACAAAAGTGCTTACCAAATAACAATGTGGTCCTACAGGAATTTGTATTCACTCCATCCAGACTTCCTACCATGTAATTGTTGATCACATCTACAAAGAGAGAAAAATCATGGTGATAATAGATATTCTTTTCTCTGCACATCTGTCTTCCCCACAGCATAAGACACCTACTCCAATTGTGCAACTTCAAGCAATCCTCACATTGTTCTGGCCTCATGCACTTCCTCTGCATAACATTGATAGTAAGGTGGTCTACTTCTGTCCCTTTAATATTTATTATTAATGATAGGGACATCACAAAATGGTATGAGCTTCACTGATCAAAATATTAAGTCATTTCTACTATAATTACTGAAGCATATTTCTTATGCCATACACAGAAAGAGGTCAAAGAAAAAGATGTAATTACTACCCTAGAACACCACAAAATCAGCTGCAAGAGGCAAACATATATCTTAAAACATCACACGAGGCAGGATGCATTAAAGTCTATAATTATTAAGGCAGTAAAATAACCCATTTGGTACTTTACATTTTAAAAACATACTTACACATATAGTACCTCATTTGATTTTCATACCATTTACAAATGAACACTGCTTATTAAACACAGGTGAAGGTAATGCAAATTTCAACTAGGGATTGAGAAAAGGGCAGGATTTGCTGAAGAAAGTCCTCTCAAGAGGACCTTGAAGAATAAGACATTTTTTAAATTGGGTAAATATTCGAACAAGTATAATATGTAAGACACCTTAAAAACCCCCAAACTAGAACCACTGCCGTCTCACCCAAGGATGGCGTCCCTTGCTGTATGGCTAGTGATGACCTTGGATTTTCTGTTCTAGGGAAAACTGCATTGATTATGGCCTGTAATGGTTTACTCAGCCTCATTCCTTGTCAAACAGTCAAGATACTAGAAAGTTCTGCTCAATATATTAAGTAAGAATATATGGAAACTCATTACATGATTGTGGTCATCATCTGCATTCAGGAACCTAGCAAGCACAAACCTTGCTTTCAAGAATTACAAGGGTATAAAGTGAAATCTCAAAAATTACATTCTGCTAAAAATTTATAAATATATGCTACTTTTCTTATGAAGACAAACAGTGTTAATGTACCCTGTATCATCAAGAATTTCATCCCCTGGTTCTGCTTCATTGAGAATGACAAGGTAATCTTGTGTGGTTCCTCCAAATTGAAAACTACTTCATATAATATTGACTGAAAATATCCCCTCTAGCTTGAAAATGTCTTCTTTCTTGAAGCCAATTTTTGCTTAATGACTTTGTCATAGCAGGTAACCCTAACTGAAGGTTAACTGCATATAACCAAGTATTATGATATACATTCAGCACACTGAACGGAGAATCAGATGTGAGATCTGCCCCAAGCTGTGACATTAACTAACCCTGAGATATTGAAGCAAGTTATGCAAGCTCTTGGTCCTCAGTTATGCCACATACCAAATAAAAGAATCTTTCTTGAAAAGAGCCTTTTTTTTTTTTTTTAAGAAAAATTTAATTAAAACCCTCATTTCTCTCTCACACACACGTAGGCTGCAGTCCATGGGGTCGCTGAGGGTCGGACACGACTGAGCGACTTCCCTTTAACTTTTCACTTTCCTGCTTTGGAGAAGGAAATGGCAACCCACTCCAGTGTTCTTGCCTGGAGAATCCCAGGGACGGGGGAGCCTGGTGGACTGCCATCTATGGGGTCGCACAGAGTTGGACACGACTGAAGCGACTTAGCAGCAGCAGCACACACTTATACATCACATAGAAATACACCCATAGCAGTTAGGTCTCATCTTTTTTTCACAAAACCACCACAGAATACTTTCTTTACTATCTTTTAGCACCATAGAAACAATGGATCATTTTCCCAACTTCATCAAAATGTTGTGTAGTCAATACTGTTTCCCGGTCCTGTGGGAGCATGTTTAACCCATATTGCTCAGTATTTCATTGTTCCTGTTTGTCTAGAGTTCGTAATAAAATTGCCCAGAATATCTATTTTTCTGTGAGTTTCACCATAAGGGAAACATCAGGTGAGAAGTAGAGAAGAGAGAACAGGAACTAACAGCAACTTATTTCAAACATAAATTTTGTTTACAACATATGAGGTACCATCCAATTATTTTAAGCCATCATTAGAGCAAAAGTTCATGGTAAGGGACAACAGTAAGTTTACTGAAAGGCTGGTGGCGGTGGGGAATTTAGCTTTTGATCTTTTCAATTTTTTTTCAGATTGCTAACATCAAGAATTAACTTTTGTATACTATCATGTAAGAAATGAATTGCCAGTCTAGGCTCGATACAGGATACAGGATGCTTGGGGCTGGTGCACTGGGATGACCCAGAGAGATGATATGGGGAGGGAGGTGGGAGGGGGGTTCAGGATTGGGAACACGTGTACACCCGTGGCAGATTCATGTCAATGTATAGCAAAACCAATACAGTATTTAAAGTAAAATTTAAAGAAATAAAAAATATATATAAAAAACAAAAGGAATCAACTTTTGAACTTTTAAGACATTTTTAGCTTGTCCTAAAAGAACCAATAAAAGAAACTAAATCATTCCATGAACCATCTTTGTTGCTCTGTCCTAGCTATATGATTTTCTCTTTCTGCATTGTCCCCACTTTCCAGGAAGTGTCATCTCCAGGGGCTACTGAAGGTAGATGAGTGAAGAGAGATTCAGAATTTTGATGCTGCTCTTTTACCCACCTGATGCTCCCTTGGCAAATGTGCCCCAAACTCTGAACTATGTTCTTGATGTGACTGAGTTTCTATCTAACCTTACATGCTGAGAGGCTTCAGAGAGCTCTCATTCAACAGATTCTTTTAACAAAATCGAAAGAGAATATTGTGATTACTTAATCAAAGTTTTCAAGCTCTTTTAAAAATTAACCTATTTCTTAAAGAGTATTATACTAAAAAGTAGAAAATCAAAACCAGATAAAAGTGGAGGCACTCTGATTGAATTCGGGGGTGTTGGGAACCCTGATATCCATCCAATAGCCTGCTTCCCTACCGCTCCTTCTCAGTTCATTGTACTCATTTGCTGGATGAGAAGCCAGAGATACATATCAATCTATATAATAGAAAGACTGTATAAAACATATAGAGCATTATACTGATACATTATATAACATAGACGGAGAAGGAAATGGCAACCTACTCCAGTATTCTTGCCTGGGAAATGCTATGGACTGAGGCTACAGTCCATAGGGTCGTAAAACGTTGGACACTACTTAGTGACTAAAGAACATAATATAGAACGTATGAAGTAGAAGCTTCCCTATTTACAGATTTTGAACTTCTCAATTTGTACTCCAATTAGCAAAGTCATGATGTGGAATATAAATTCTTCCCCACTCTACCACCATCAAATGGGGGCTTGGGCAACTCTCTATGGCCATCGTGTTCACAACCATTGTGTGGTGTTACTTTGAAGTGTTTTTATGAAAAGCGTTTACCCCATTTGAAAGGTTAAAAGTAGCAAGAATGTTAAAAGTGCTAATAAGATGTATTTGATTATAAGACAAAATAGTTGTAAGATCATTTTTTAAGCTGACCAATTTTACAACACACTGAGATCAATCATCAGAGAGTTCCGCTGTTCTCACAGACGGCCTGACTCAACGGTGGGGAAGCCCACGTCCCTGTGCAGCTGAGCATCGGGAGACAAGGAGAAGCAACAGACCACAGTGGGGAAACCTTGGAGTGTGTGGGGCTACAAAACAGGAGATTTACCTCTGAGGGCTGTTAACCATGTGATGATTCAAAAAGATGTTAGAATTCCAATAAAGAAATGAAAACTAATCCTTCATTAAAGTGTTGCTGTTGAAACTTCTGTCCCTAGCCACAGATGGCCCACTGGTTTCAAAGCACATGTGAGTCTAAACAGAATCAAAGTGAGCGTTAAAGTAGTGATGGAGAGGACAGCCTCTGAGAAAATCCTCACATTATTTGCAGGGAGCATCAAGGGTAATCCCATCCCAGCAGACTTTTGATGTAGAAAAATCAGTCTATTTGGGAAAAGAATAATATGCCTATTTTACCATTCCTGTTTCTGTTTAGTAAAAATGAAGGGACTGTAGGCATAAACTCACCTCAGTCACTTTGGACTTAGGACCAAAAGAACTGATGGACAGAGTTTGGGAGTTGAGTTCGTTCACGTTAGGGGCTTCCCAGGTGGTGCTGGCGGTAAAGAATCCACCTGCCAGGGTAGGAGACACAAATATGGGTTCGATTCCCTGGGTTGGGAAGATCCTCTGAAGAAAGAATGGCAACCCACTCCAGTCTTGTTGCCTGGAAAATTCCACGGGCAGAGGAACCTGGTGGGCTACAGTCCATAGGGCCATAAAGAGTCGGATACGACTGAGTGATAGAGAACCAGTTTGCTCCATATAATAAACAAATAAACTTCTGAGTAACACCAAACCCCCCTTATCTTGACTCATTTGCCCTATCTGGAGGGCACTTTACTTAAATTTTTATTTTCTTGGTAGATACAAATTAGTTGACAGAATGAAGTCTAACCACAGTGGCCCTCATTATTATCTGAACTCCTTGAGTTATTTCCGAGTTCTGAGATTATTTTGATTATTCCCCTAATTTAAAAGTACAACATAAAAATAAACTGTATTGTGTTTCAAGTCATAAAATCTATACTCATCTGCTAAATGTGGAAAATTCTCCCCATAAAGCTAATTAACTAGATAAAAGGTCCATATCAGGCTTGAAGCAGTTCCTGTCTCTAAGGGCCTAACTCAGTAATTAATTATGTTTCTGAGAGTCTCTGAAAACACTTTTCCAGCTTCCTGGGTCTTTAGAAATGAAACATTTTGGGCATCATCCAAAATATCTTAATCTCTCAATCTGCTTAGAGTCCAGTCAAGTTCTGCAAGGAAAGAAGGATGTGTGAGTCCTTAGCATCCTCATCATTTCATCAGTTATTCACCTCAGGGTTCAGATAACACCCACTGAATTTTTAATCAACCTCATTTTTTGAGATTTGTTAGCGTCCGAGTGACCATTCATTTGCAGTGAGTTTAGGGTATTGGCTTGGTTGAAATCAAAGCTATTAATAAAGCATGAGTTCAGCACTGAAAGCATAGAACAAATGAAGAGATGTGCTGTTATTTAATAAGCCACATCTTGGCCCCTGTTAAAGTCCCCCACGTTAGGGAGGACCTGTGTGGACATGTCCTAGTGGCCAGGACTCTTGGACAGCTGTGTATAATAACCAAGTAATCACCTGTGTATTATACCATCATGTTAACTTCCTTCCTCTATTGAGGAAAATGCTCTGTCAATTCAAGATCTCTCATGCAACGTGACATTTTGTCAGCTAGAACCCTAGTTGTGTGTGAGTTGCTGAGAGCAGTACACTGAAAAAAAAATGTACATGGACATGGGATCTAGAAGAACTGACATCCAAGAGGGAAGAGAAAGGTGAAAATCACCTCCCCCACTGAATCATTCTGCCTAGCCTTTTACTCTGGGCTTTCCCCGAAATCAGACAGATGGTTTTTTAAAGCTCCTCAGGGGAAAACAGACTATAAACATCTAAGCATAATCAAAAGACGTGCATAAATGACACTGATTCTTTATAAAGCCCACGTGTGCCCAGGAGTTCGCACTCCCAATTGTACAGTTGTGTTCACTGTCACAGTCTGAGTACACTCACCCTTCTCTACAGTGTCTCCAGATTTGAAAAGCTTTCACGTTATTCTTAAAGAAACGAGAGTCATATAATACTTCAAAAAACAACTAGTAGAGGATGGGGTAGATAATATCAGAAGAAATACAGCCTGTTGAAGATAGAAAGCTACCCTCCAAAGAGTACTTGAAATGACATGTTCTTCCCTTTCCCTTGGAATTCCATAGTGTCACCCTAACAAAGCTGAAGAGGGTTGGAATTTTTAATTACAGGCTCCCTTGCTATGTTTACCAAACAGCTAGTAGCCCTGAGGGTGGAATTAGGCTGTTTAAAGTCATGTTTTAATCTCCTTTGTAATTGCAATTTGATTGTGGGTGTAAATTACCTAGTAGGCTTGCCACCTTCAGTGCCAGCTACTTCCCAGAGTGCATAATTTTGAATTAAAAGGCTGATATCCATCCAAAAGTTTCCCAGAATGTTTCATGGGCTTGGTGAATTATGCATTAAACAGAATTCTTTAAAAAGAAGGCAAGAGGTTCCTTTGATGTCATCTGGGGTTTTTCATCATATTATGGACTATTAATTTCTAGACTCTTTTAGAGGTACTTTCTTGAAATCTATATTCAATTTAGGACTTATTACTGATCTTTCTCTAACCTTTATATTTTATTTTAACAGCATCATATATCACCCTGAATATGGCAGGTTCTGGCAGAAACCTGGTGGTTAATTTCCTTGGGGGTGTGGGGAGGAGGGGAGGAGGAAGAAATGGATAGTTTGCTGCAAAGACACCATCTGCTGGACAAAGTGTGGATACACTGTTAGGAATCTGCCTGCACATTAGGAAAATGATTTAGAAGCCTATGAGGACAGAACCAATTAGGAGCTGAGATGTATATGGGGGCTCATCTGTGGGACTTCTCTAAGCTATATCTAGATGCTAGTGGCCTCATTTCGTGATTTTTTTTAACACCTCGCAAGTTGTGTGGATGTGTTTGACTTTGAGCTGTGTTCCCTATTCAGCTGTAACATTATAGGATATAATAAGCAAAACTGATCATAAGAAAATAAACAGGGACCTCCTTTATGCAAAAGGATATAAAGATAGCCAAGCTTCCACCATCATGGGCAAATGCAGATTCTGGGGAAATTATTTATGTTTTACACAATTCCATATTTCTATTCTCTCTCTCTTTTTGTTTCTGTACACAATGTAGTTTGAAATTTGTCAAGGGCTGTGCTTTTCTACACCTTATAAATTGGGTGAATATAGACTTTATCCTTCAGCATAGGCCCTTTTGAGAGTGAAAAGGAATGCTGTGAACAACAGAACAGAGTGCATAAACTGGAACTGTTCTGGGCTAATTCAGGATAAAACATCCCTCCCATCATAGGTAACCCAGTCTCCTCACAAACAGAAACCAACTCTCATTCTCTATCTACTACCAATTTATGTTAGAGAAGAAAACTTAAAATTTTAAATGATTCGGTGCCTTGAAAAGATTCCAGACTGGGGCAGTGAGAAAAACTTGAGATTTCATCACTAATAGGTTCAGCACTGAAATTATTTGATTCTGTCTCGCATGCATTAATTCATCCATGACTAAATATAACAGGAATGTCAGATAAAGTTTCACAAGTACCTAGAAGGGATTCATACTAAGTCACTTCCGTTGTGTCTGACTCTTTGTGACCCTGTGGACTGTAGCCCACCAGGCTCCTCTGTTCAGGAGGTTCTGCAGGCAGCAATACTGGAGTGGGTTGCCATGCCGTCCTCCAGGGGAGCTTCCTGATTCAGGCAGGGATCGAACCCATGTCTCCTACGTCTCCTGCATTGGCAGGAGGGTTCTTTACCACAGCACCACCTGAGATTTAAGTCCCTTCTATTAATACCTGGGTAGATAACTGCCTTATGAATAGGGCAGCATTTGAAGTGAACATTGAAAAAGATGCAAGATTGGGGGACTGAGCACTCCAACAAAGATAGAAGCTTTCAGTAATAACCAGTGCAAATCAAGGGACGTATAGTGCTTCCCCATCACAGGGTTAACACTGCTTTTCCACATACATTTCTTAAAGCTTACTAAGTGTCAAGCACTCACTCTGACACACTGAGGGATGAAACGGACATCAGCTTCTCCCTTGAAGAATACACAGCCTGGCAAGCAGTCGTATTGAGCCTCTGTATTTCAGAGGCCATTTCTGAATTAAAGCCAAGTTGGGAATCATCCGTGTATTTAGACTGACAGGAAACAGATAACATGACTTAGGGGGAATATGCATAGGAAAAAGGAAAAGGCACAGAACCAACCCCTGATGTGCTCTGATATTTAGCAATAGGATGAAGAAATTCTCAAAGGAGCAACAACAACAAAAAAATAGCTAGTATGGTAACAATGAAACAAAAAGAAAAACATATGTTATTCTTTCTCTCCAATTGGGGGATTTAGGGAGAGCTCAGAAGAAACGAAGCTTGTCACGGTGTAGATCAGAGGTAGCTTTAAGCTTCCTCATTATCTAATAATTAACCCAATAATTTTAAAATTTTGAACACCTTTCTCCAAGGAACCCAAACGCTCTGTGTGTCCCTTCTAATGTATCTCCCTAGCACTGTAATTAAATTATAAAATTATACATTATTGAAAATTAAGCAAAAACCATTACCATCTATGCTATATTTGATTTTAGATTTCCTGTGGGGAAACGTGAAGTTCTACCTTTTCACTTTCAATGAGGTGAATCAAACCAGGGCTACAATTCCAATTTTATTTATGAATATAAAATTAACTCGAAATATAGCTCAGTCAGTCTCCCTAACTCCCTCCTGTATGGTATACTGTGTCACACTGTCCATCATTTTTTAATGAATCTTATTCAATGAGATGTTCAGGGGCCTGCTTCTGATTGCCTTTTATGTTAATTTCTCAGAACATTTAAAGTATAACTTAGGCTGGAGGTGAGTGTGAAGAATGACAAATACTTCCCATATTTCCTGAGCCTAGTCTCCCTTTAGCTGTCATCTTGTTAGGCTTTGGAGTTCATTTATCCACTCAGTAAATATTTAATAAGCATCCAGTAGGTGTTAGGCCCTGTACCTGCACATTAAGGCTAGAAAGGTATCCTAATCTACCTTCAAGGAAGTTAGAATCTATTGGAGAACACACATGAGGTGACTACAGTATAGTGTAATAAGTCTACCCCACTTTGGACACAATTGATCTTTTACTTTTTTATTCATTCTTTTTTAAGATTCTCTGGCTTCTATTAATTTTCACAACACAATTCTTCTATAACATCGACGATTCCATACCCTCTTTATCTTTTCTCCTTCCCTCTGCAGCCCTTCTCTGATAGTCTCCTTGGAAGGCTTCCTCTTCTCACCCTGTGTCCAAGCTCTCAATGGTGGGACACCTAAAGACTCCATCCTCCTATTCCTCCCATATAGTTACCTCCTCTAGTCCCTAACATTGGACATCATCCATGTAGTAATGACTCACAAGTGAATTTTCTCCATCCCTGCCCTCTCTGCTGGCATAGAGAATGGTATATTTAATGGCTTGTCATCTCATCTTGCATAAGGCAAAAAAATCTCATTTATCATATTCAACTCAAAGATCTTTATTTTTCACCTCTCCTTCCTGCACCAAAACACACACACACACACACACACACACACACACACAGCATGTCTCCATAGTTGTCTCACATTGCAGACAAGGGTATTCCTTCTAGTCTAGATCACTCCTTTCCCTGGTGACAGCCTAAAAAATAAATTCCTTCTAAAATTACCCACTTACAGAACTGTGAAGGTGTTTGCTTATTTTGCCTAAAAGACCAGCCCTGATTGTCATTCCTAATCACTCATCTAACAATTATTGAAATGCTTACTATGTGCCTCTTACTGTGCTAAATATTAAGGATGAATAAGACATGGTTTCTGCCTTTAACCAACTAAATCAGTATGTGAAAATCACTGAGGTAGATGAACTCACTTACTATTTATGGAGGCACCATGAACAAACATATAAATTAGGCCGGGGAGACAAGACTCATACTAAGAAAGGACAAACCATAGTTCAGAACACAAGTGCTGCTGTCATACAGACCAGGGCCTGGTTCTGAGATGTTCACACACTAGTCTCATGACTCAGCATCTTCCACATTCACTTCTCTCACACGCAAATGTTCAATAAGGACCTGCTTGATTTGGTTAAATTAAATGAGATGATATATGGAAAGCGCACGAGTAGCCCTTACTCAAGTGGATGCATACATAGCAGTGTTCATAAATATAGCTTATAATTCCTCTCTTAGATGATTATAAGAAGGAACTTTTGAGAAGGTACTGCTGCTGCTGCTAAGTCGTTTCACTCATGTCTGACTCTGTGCAACCCCATAGACAGCAGCCCACCAGGCTCCCCTGTCCCTGGGATTCTCCAGGCAAGAACACTGGAGTGGGTTGCCATTTCCTTCTCCAATGCATGAAAGTGAAAAGTGAAAGTGAAGTCACTCAGTCGTGTCCGACTCTTAGCGACCCCATGGACTGCAGCCTACCAGGCTCCTCCATCCATGGGATTTTCCAGGCGAGAGTACTGGAGTGGGGTGCCATTGCCTTCTCCATGAGAAGGTACTAAAAGGTATTTATTATACAATAAGAGAAGGTGCATATAATGCCAAATGCCTCAATGGTCGCAGAAACCTGCAGCCTCACTCACTTCCCAGCAGCACCTAAAATTCTAGAAACTAAATACAATTGGCAACCCACTCCAGTATCTTTGCCTGGGAAATCCCATGGACAGAGGACCCTGGTAGGCTACAGTCTCTGCAGCAACAAGAGTCAGATACGACAACCACCTCCATCTAACACAACAATTAATAAAAGAAGAAGGTCTGAGCCAGCAATGCTACATGATGTGGATCAGCTTCCGGACATGCACATGTACACTTTGGACCATAAGCTTCTCTTCTGGCCCCAAATCTCTCATCTTGTTGACCAAACCTCTGATGGGAACCGGGCTATAAGGTATCCCTCAGCCATCACAGTCACCCCCAAAACATCTGTCTCCAAGTTCATTGTTGTTAGACATATCTACCTGTAAGATATATCCCTGCCAAGTCTGCCCCACCAGCTTCAACTACTTCACTAGAAAGAAGACTCCACTTTCTATGGCAGTTATCACAGCCAGAGACACTTGATGCCATTTGCTGAATTCATTGGATGAAAATAAAAAAGAGAGCAATAGCTGTCATTGTTTGTATGTCTTTATGCACGTGTGTGGGAAGCAGTAAATCTAAGGGGAAAATAGCTTTTCATCTCTCCCCTTTATCCCAGCAACAAAATTTTTGCAAATTCCTTCTCTCTCAAATCATACATTATTAAGAGATGCCTTGAAAAAAGAAAGGATTTTACATTCATTCCAATTGCTACCTTAATAATGTTCTTGCTTATTGCTTTTGCTTCAAATGAGTTACCATATAGTACATTTAAGGACAATCATACACCCTAAAGCCAACCACAGAAATGCTCCAAGGACAATTTGGAACCTGTTTGAAGAAAAGTATTGAAAGCTGACCACTGTAGCAGCAGCAATCAGAGATGTAGGGGCCGAGTTGAGGTTAATACCAGGCTGCCCAGCAGGCCCGGGGGCACAGACACATCACAATGGCTATGATCAGCAACCAAAAAATGAACTCTCCTCCAAACTGCAATTTCTGCAGTGCAATTACTCAGAGGCATTTGATCCAAGATGTACCATGTTCTACCTCATGAATGCCAAAATCACACATCATCGCTGCCTCCTTCCAAAGCTGTCTGTCATTAGTTCTGAGTGGAAAGCACTCGCCACAAGGAAAATAGTCAAAAACAAAATAGATTTAAAAACAACACACACAAACAACAAAACAAAACACACACACACACACAAATCCCTTCCCACTCCACACTCCACAGAAGGTGCTTTGAAGTCAAAATAAAATAGGATCTGCCAAGTTCAGGAGAATGCCAAAGACTCCCCACTATCCTTAAATATATTCTTCCCACCCTTCCAGAATTATCTGTTCCCAGATGATCATATTTGATCCCATTAAGATTGCAGACTTTTACAAATGAGGCATTTGATCCAAGATGTACCATGTTCTACCTCATGAATGCCAAAATCACACATCATCGCTGCCTCCTTCCAAAGCTGTCTGTCATTAGTTCTGAGTGGAAAGCACTCGCCACAAGGAAAATAGTCAAAAACAAAATAGATTTAAAAACAACACACACAAACAACAAAACAAAACACACACACACACACAAATCCCTTCCCACTCCACACTCCACAGAAGGTGCTTTGAAGTCAAAATAAAATAGGATCTGCCAAGTTCTAGGAGAATGCCAAAGACTCCCCACTATCCTTAAATATATTCTTCCCACCCTTCCAGAATTATCTGTTCCCAGATGATCATATTCGATCCCATTAAGATTGCAGACTTTTACAAAATGAACCGATGATCCAACTCTTACAGTGATTTTAAATTTATACTCCAGTCTCTATAACCAATAATCACGCCCTTGGGGGCAAGTTTTGATGTGGCGAATGTTTCTGGCTCATGACGCATGGAAAGCGTTTAAGTATTGTGGGGAAAAAAACTGGATACTCAAAATTCAAACATCCAATGCCAGTGCCTAGACACAGCTCTGAGTGTGGCTTGTCCTGCTGGGAGTAGACCAGACCTGCATTTAGGGCACGGCAGGTGTGGTAAAGAACCTGCCTGCCTATGCGGGTAGATGTAAGAGACCCAGGTTTGGTCCCTGGGTCAGGAAGATGCCCTGGAGAAGGAAATGGCAGCTCACTCCAGTATTCTCGCCTGGAGAATCCCATGGGCAGAGGAGCCTGGAGGGCTGTAATCCATAGGGTCACATGATCTATAGGGTCACACAGTCGGACACACACTGAAGCAACTTAGCACGCAAAAGGTGCTCTCTGATTTCCATCAGGGTCTCAGCCCTGGTGCTTGCATGGAGAGGTGAGGCAGGATTACTTTATCTCAAAGTCATTATTCAAAATAGATAACAGAAATTAATTAAAACCTTAAATTGGGCCTTCCCAAATTAACTCATTAGGTAGTATGTATTAAGTACCTTACACAAGCAGATAACCTACTTAACTTGCAAACATTTTTTAGTATTCAGATGAAAGCTTTGAAGTATTAACCTTAAATATATCAGGTTTCTTCAGAGTGTTATGACCATACTTACAGCATCATAATAATATACAATGGGCTCCCCTGGTGGCTCAGTTGGTAAAAAAAATCTTCCTGCAGTGCAGGAGGCCAGGTTCAGTTCCTGGTTTGAGAAGATTCTCTGGAGAAGGAAATGGCAACCCATTCCAGAATCCCTGCCTCGGAAATCCTATGGACAGAGGAGCCTGGCAGACTAAGTTCATGGGGTCGCAAGAGTTGGACACAGCTTGGTGACTAAACCACCACCAATAATAAACTATAATAATATATACTATACCATGTCTATTTATAAGAATTTTATCAACTTATCATCTAACGCTTGGGGAGGTCCCTTGCTTTCTGCCTCGTATTATGCATTCTTTCTTCTTCTAGTTCCTTTATCCATTCTTCCAGCACAAAATTGGTAAATGCTAGCTACTAAGGTTGTAACAATTAATAAGACAAAATCCTTGCTATCAAACATGTTATAGGTTCTCCAAAAGAAAAGGACTAGAATAGGAAAGCAGAATCAGAACAAACTTTCCAAAACAAAATTGCTTCCACCTTTCCAGGCTCTTCCCCCTTCAGCAGCCCCCCAAGCCCATCTTCTGGCAAGAAATCCCTAGAAGTGCGAAGAGACAAAGTCATAGGTTTTTCTTGCTCAGTTCCATAGCCAAAATTATACCCTGAAGAAAAGGTCCAACATTGCTTCACTAGCTCTAGCTGTGTGTGTGTGTGTGTGTTTGTGTGTTGACATCCAAACATAACAGAGGTGCTCAGGCAAGGTTTAGGGTGTGGGGGGATGCAGTTATTTCATAACCAATTTGCAAAATTGGAAACAAAGACAATATTACAGATAATATACTCCATGGTAACAAGCTGAATGAAGAGGAAAGTTTTCTTAGCTCTAAATAAATATATTATGTTCTAAACACTTAGGCGGTTTTAGTCTAATTTAGGTCAGTGAAGTCTGGAATCTAAAGAACTATGGTTCGTAGATTAGCTATGGTTCCTGAAATGATTATTGGAACAGACCTAAGCCATTTAACAAAGACTCAGAGAACCAGCTGGCTGACAACATAGTGGCTGTACAATGGTAGACACTGATTCACTCTCTCACTCATTCATTTGTTAATTTAACAATCATTTTTCAACTACCTACCAGAGGACAGATGCTCTAATAATCAGAGAGTGATAGAACCTCTCAGCACACTATACACTATACTAAGCACTGTCAGTTAATAGCCCCAGGAATTCTCTGGGTCACTGAAATACGAGTAAGTAACCAGCAAGTGATGAAACCTAGATTCCAATGTCGGCAGGCAGGCAGGCTCCAGTGAAAATGGATGCGTGACATAGTTCCAGGTCTCATGGGGCTCTCAGTCTAGACTGGGTCCCAGAGCAAATAAACAACTTACTAACGATGAATCACTCTCTGCTACAGGTATACACACGAGCTCTGGAACCCCAGAAGAGAGTTCATTTATGGTCAGGCATCATTGTTTACCTGCTTTCTCCACCAAAACACTTCCTTCAGTTATTTCCTTTCTCCACGTTTTGAAAAGAAAATCAAATTTTGAAATCTTAAATTTTCTTCCTAAATAGTAGGATTACTTTTCCATCTCCTTTAGTATTTGTTGAGGTAGTTATACTTGGCTTAAAAAAAAAACTGTTTTTCAAGGACCTATTCTGTATTAGGCTTTATCTGAGGGGTGGAAGTTCAAATACCTCACCAGGTATGTATTTGAACTGCAACTCCCATCAGCCGTGGCTGCTTTTCAATAAAGGCCCAGGGTGATCTGGTCTTTCTGTGATTCAAGATGAAAATAAATCTAAACTTTTCTCTCAGTATTTTAATAAAGCTAATTCAAGTGTTTTACAAATACTCTGGTGGCTCAGACAATGAAGAATCTGCCCTCAATGCAGGAGACCTGGGTTGGATCCCTGGGTCAGGAAGATCCCCTGGAGAATGGAATGGCAACCCACTCCAGTATTCTTCCCTGGAGAATTCCATGGTCAGAGGAGTCTGGAGAACTACAGTCCATGGGGTCACAAAGAGTCGGACATGACTGAGCAACTAACACTTTTTACAAATGCAGTAAAGGACAAATAAAACTATTTCACAGACTGATCTTAGCCTATGGATCCCAGGTTACAATCTCAAAAGATAATAAAGTTGGCTTCTGCCACTGAGGAGCTCAAAACAAGGATGGTAATGGAAAATAGAGACAAAGACAATTTATACTAAGAGAAAGACGATAATGCCAAAGAAAAGGAATGTTATACGTAGGCTCAGAGAGGAATTACACTTTCAACTGAGATTCAGCAAAGGACAGCAATTCAATGTGAGCAATTTCACAGGCATTCACAAGAAAGACAGGGCATATGGAGCACAGGGAAGGGGATGAGTTAAGCTGCAGGTGGAAAAGTGCAGGCTGCATCATGGCAAAGTGGAAGAGGATTATTGGAGTTTCTTGTGCATTATGAAGGGAGAAAGTGAAAGATACAGTGAGATGGACTGGCTTTTGCAGGACTGTGGAATTTAGCATGATACTTTATTCTGGAGGGTATAGTCCCAAGGACCACCAATACACAAGATGTTAGGCATCCTTCAATGAGGTAAATGAAATAAAGTTTGGAAGTCCAAATCTTGGGGAAAGGATGTAAACCACATCAATCTCTGGATGGTTCTCAAAACAGATTCACAAATTAGATGCTCTAAAAACTAAACCCTTTACAGTTAGGAACAAACTTTAAAGCAATTACCTAGCTTCCACACACTGTAGGTGCCTTCAGAATATTAAGGTTGTACAGACAGATGGATAGACAGGAGTATGCTATATATTGTTGTTGCTGTTTAGTCAGTAAGTCATGTCCAACTCTTTTGCGACCCCATGGACTGTAGCCTGCCAGGCTGCTTTGTCCATGAGATTTCCCACCGAGAATACTGGAGTGGGTAGCCATTCCCTTCTCCAGGGGATCTTCCAGACCCAAGGATTGAACCCACATCTCCTACAATGGCAGGCAGATTCTTTACCACTGAACCACCAGGCTATAATAGGAGTATGAACCAGTAAAATAAAGGGGGGCAGGGAGAGGAGAGAGACTGGATACAGAGACTGGATACAGAAAGTTACCTAGGAGGCTATTACAATAATCCATTGTAATAATAACAGTCTGGGATTGCTAGCACTCCCTGTGCGCCAGATATCTCATGAGGTGCTGTCCATATATACATATTGTAATGAGAACCAAAGTTAGGGTAAGAGCAGTCCTCACTATTACTTTCAGTAAAAAGTTGAATCAGCCAGTATTCACTGTTCCCCTCTCATCCTCTCAGCTTTTTCTATAATTTTTCCCTGTCCTTTTACTTCTAATACAAGTACATGTGCCCTATAACTACAATTTGAAAGAAAACAAACATTAGACATTTGAATGCTGCCATTAAACCATTTTTCCAACAACTGAGACTCATTCCTCTCTTTTTACTGTTCCCTGAAGTAGGTCATTAACAGTGCCAAATCCCTATTCTCCTTTTTCTCCTCCTGGGTTTTAGTACATAAGGATCAATAGCCAAGAGGAAACAAATTTCAATGTTTGTTTAAAAAAAAAAATGAGCGAGGGCTTGGTCTCTTTCCCACCATCCTCGCCCTACAATACTGCTCTGATATTACAGGTAGGATATAAAGCAAAGGCCAGAAGCGGAAAAAAAGCTTTGGTTTCCTCCCTCTAAACAGCTGAATCTTTAGAGCAGATTCTAAGCCTACAAATCCAAACGTCTGTTTACATGAGGAGTGAATATCAGGACTTTATTCCCGCCATCTTCCAGGCAGGAAGAACAAAGAGCCTGGAGGAGGATCAGAGCTGCTAGACAAATGTCAGCATGTCTGCATACTCTGCAGACTAGAGGTGCAAATGTGGGCATGAAGATGGCCCAGGTCAGCCCTGAGAGGTTGGTGCCTCCATCAGTTGGCCATGGGAGGTAGAAGAGTGCCTGCCTGTCTTTCTTAATCACTGTGATTCTGACAGTTAGGGAAAAACGATCCATGAATGTCAGACACTGCCAATCACATCCACAGATTCTCTTCTGTGGAGGACAAAGATAAGATGGAAAATGAGGTAAAGTTAAGGAGCAGAAATCCCTCTTTCTTAGGGCAGAGGCCAAAACATGAAAGGTATTATTTTAGGAAAGCTGGACAAACCTTCTTTGCCCCAAATTCTCTCTC
Organism: Aepyceros melampus; assembly: GCA_006408695.1. Taxonomy (NCBI): domain Eukaryota; kingdom Metazoa; phylum Chordata; class Mammalia; order Artiodactyla; family Bovidae; genus Aepyceros; species Aepyceros melampus. The sequence continues at coordinate 18,793 of SJXQ01011699.1, forward strand.
TAGTGAGATTATCACATTCCATCATCAGTAATGTATCTCTGATGACCTTTTACACTGTCCTCTAAGTATGATCTCTTTCCTATGAACAGCCCTGAAAGGCGACGGCACCCCACTCCAGTACTCTTGCCTGGAAAATCCCACGGATGGAGGAGCCTGGTAGGCTGCAGTCCATGGGGTCGCTAAGAGTCGGACACGACTGAGCGACTTCCCTTTCACTTTTCTCTTTCATGCACTGGAGAAGGAAATGGCAACCCACTCCAGTGTTCTTGCCTGGAGAATCCTGGGGATGAGGGAACCTGGTGGGCTCCCGTCTCTGAGGTCGCACAGAGTTGGACATAACTGAAGCAACTTAGCAGCAGCAGCAGCAAACAGAATCTAGTACTTTGATGGGAATTACTTTTGCCTAGGGCTATGTGGGAAGCTGGGGTATTGGGAACAAGAAAGCATGCTGAGAAAAAAAGAAGATAAAAAGGAAGCAGATGAGTCCCAAGAACAATTTGTGCCACCTTCATTGTTACACACCTGCTCAGATGCTATCAGCAAATATGATCACGTTCTCACTGATTTCAAGGATGACTCTGGGTAAAGTCCTGATGTTAACAATGCCCAGTCCTCTGGTTTTGCAGCAAAAGCACCATCTGGGAAATGAGGGAATTTATGCAAGAAAATGATATATATATATATATATATGACTTTATAATAGATAAAATTAACTTGGTGATAGAATCCTAACATCTCTTAAGTAGAATGACTATATAAGTATATATAATGTTACATACGCTATAGGTACTATGTCAGTATATATTGTCTAATTATATAATTGACGTGTATGTGTGTGCTCAGTCGTGTCCAGCTCTTTGCGACCCCACGGACTGTAGCCCACGAGGCTCCTCTGTCCATGGAACTTTCCAGGCAAGAATACTGGAGTGGGTTGCCATTTCCTTCTCTGGGGGATCTTCCTGATCCGGGGATTGAACCCACATCTCTTGCATCTCTTGCATTGGCAGGCAGATTCTTTACCTCTGTGCCACCTAGGAAGCCCTATATAATTGATAATTACATACTAATATATAATTATATAAGGGATATGTTAGAGTTCTACAGTAAGTTAATTTAACACAATTGGAGGAAGAGCGGAAGACTCATCTGATTTAAAATGATTCCTGAGGTTGACTAATTTCTAGGAATATTTTCTAAGAAGGAACAAAATAACTAGATTTATGATACCCTTTGCACTCTTATTTTTAGAATAATTCAAGATAGATTTTATGCACAAATTGGGGTGAAAATGTAAAGCAATTACTTTCCATTTTGTCACCTTAATTATTTCCAGCGGAACAGAAATCCTTTTGGGAAGATGCAGGTTTGAAATTTTTAACAGTGTGTGAAAGTGCTTGATGCCCTGACAAGGTCACATAACATACAGGAGTTCATTGATGCAGTCTCTCTCAGTGAAGACCTGCTACGCTACAGTCATTTAGGAAAAACATGACAGTGTAACAGTAGACCCACATACTGGGAGGAGAAGCAATTTATTTCCCCTGTATTCTCTTTGCACCACACCACGCAGAGTGTCAAATGCATGTCCAAGCATGCATAAGGCAGGAGACTAGAAATTAATTTGCTTCCCTCATAGAAACCACAGTTACCGCGTGCTAACCTGCCCTGCCTATCTGTGGATGTTCATCCATGAATGCTGAATAAAATTTCTGCTGTTTGGCTTTTTATATGAAATGGTATACTGTTTGCTTAAAAAGGGAAACTCATTTTATCAAGTATTCTTGCAACCATTATTATCTTCAGAATATTAGCTTTGCTACTATATTTTAAATAAGTTTTCTTTTTTTAAGAGTTTTTACTGCTGACTTACTATCACCTCTCTGAAAGGGATTTTCTCAGTTTTCAACTTCACATTTCACTCTCGTGCAGCATTTAGAATTGGAGCCCAGAAGGCCAAGTGACTGAAGGGCAGGACAATGGGAAACAGATGCCTTTTTTTTTTTTTTTTTAACAAAGTCATGGACATGTGCTTGTATCCAACTTTCGTTTGGGGAAGCATTTTTTTTAATCTATGCAATTAAATTATTTAATTCATGTGAGGTAGTCACCTTTAAAAGCATGAGACAGATTAAATTTATCCTCAGAATTCACAATTTCTTTTCATAAAATTGAACACCTCTGGTGAGTGTTGCAAAGTCACAGTGTTCTTGGGTGCTTAGATTTGTGCTGGAGATGTCACATTAAAAAGGAAGAAAATTCCCACAGAGACCCCACTGCCTGTTCCCCCCGACAGCTTTTCTTGCTGTGATCTGCTCTAAAAGGGTCCCTGACACCCACCTCTGTGACACACAAGAGACTGCTGCTCTCCTACAAGGTGATTGACAGCCAGCAGACACCCAGCCAGGCTGACTGTTTTTTCCAAAATGGATAAAAGGAAAATCACAGAGGTCTGTATGAAATGGGGTCTGTGGTAGAGGTGAGAGGATGTGGAGAGGGGACTGGGGGCAGGAACGCTGTTGACGGATGTGAAAAGGAAAGGACTTTGAAGAAGAACACTGGAAGGACTTTGTACGCTGGAAATGACTGGAGGAAGGAAAAGGACTAGATAATTATAACTTCCATTTTACAACACCAATAGAGAATTTCTCTGGAATGGATGTTTGCAATTTTTAAAGAGGTTTGAGATTATTAAACTATTTCTAAAACTCCAAACAAGTATTACCTTAGACTAGGATTTCTCAATCTTGGCTCTGATGAAAGTTAGAGCTGGGAAATTATTTGTTGAGAGTTTGTGAGCAGTGCCTTGTGGACTGGTTGGCTGCACCCCAGGCCTCTCTCAGCTAGATGCAAGTAGTAGCCACCAGCCTGAGTCATACCAACCAAAATATCTCCAGACATTGTCAAAGATTTTCTGGGAGGAAATATCACTCCTGGCTGAGAACCACTGGCTGCTAATCATGGCTGTATAATAATACAGTAAACTGGTAGACTGGGAGTTGGTGATGGACAGGGAGGCCTGGCGTGCTGCAATTCATGGGGTCCCAAAGAGTCGGACACGACTGAGCAACTGAACTGAACTGAACTATCAAAATACAAGTGCAGGCCCATTTCCTAAGACTGATGTTTAATTGGTCTCTGGTATGTGTTGAATTTCCTTGGAAATTATTTGTTGAGAGTTTGTGAGCAGTGCCTTGTGGACTGGTTGGCTGCACCCCAGGCCTCTCTCAGCTAGATGCAAGTAGTAGCCACCAGCCTGAGTCATACCAACCAAAATATCTCCAGACATTGTCAAAGATTTTCTGGGAGGAAATATCACTCCTGGCTGAGAACCACTGGCTGCTAACCATGGCTGTATAATAATACAGTAAACTGGTAGACTGGGAGTTGGTGATAGACAGGGAGGCCTGGCGTGCTGCAATTCATGGGGTCGCAAAGAGTCGGACACGACTGAGCAACTGAACTGAACTGAACTATCAAAATACAAGTGCAGGCCCATTTCCTAAGACTGATGTTTAATTGGTCTCTGGTATGTGTTTGAATTTCCTAGAATGATGCTATTCGACCTAATAAGTCTAATCATCAGTCTAGGAAACAATCAGTGAATGCATACGGCGCACCCAGCATTGCCTTGGATGATGAGAGAGCAAAGATGAATGAGGCTAACAACCTAGTGAAGAGATGGACACACAGTGGAAACTTTTCCAAGATGTACTCGATTTTCTCAATGTTAAATGTACAGGACACTGTACCAACACAGAGGAAGAACTGGTAGCCTGATGGCACAACATTTCCATCAGAACTGCTAAAATTCAACAGCAGCAACATTCAGGAAGTAGAGCAACCAGAACTCACNGCTTTCTCTGGCCACAGAGCCATGCTCTGTCTGTACCTAGAGCAGCTGAAGGGGCCTGGGCCAGCCATTAACCAATGACAAACAAGAGCTGTCCCATCCCAGCTAGTAAGCAGCTTTGGTATTCTGTCCCAACACCCCTTCTGTAAAGACCCCAGGAAGAATGAGACCCATTGCTCTCATGCACACACTCTGGTTTTAGATTCATTCCTGTGTATGTCTTATTTCTCCATTTCCCTATCAACTCTCAAATCAACTATTTGAACCCAAATCTAGTCTTAAGGTTTACTGCCGGGATAAACCAGCTAAAGACGCAGCATGCCTCATATAAGCTGAAGACTTTAAAAAGAAGGGGGAAAAGGCATGACTGTCAACAGCAGCATGGCTAAGTAAATTGTGGCACAGCCATATAGTAAAATATGATGCATCAATAAGAGTAAACCAACTATAGCTTCGTAATGTTACTTGAATGAATCTCACCAAACTTAATTTTGAGCAAAAGATATCAGAATTAACATAACCCACACTTTATTACTATATTCATATTGCACATAATATCAGGCAATCATTGTTCATGGTACTTAAAGATGATCATGGTACCTTTGGGAAGAAGCAAGGGTAGACAGGGAGAGGAACAAGAGTACTGGCAATGTTCCATTTCCTAACATCTCTAACATTACATAGGAGTATTCACTTTGTGATAATCCTTATTTTTCCCCCTTTTCTGTATACATAATTGAATTAAAAGTTCTTAAAAATTTCATCATAGGGCATGTGACAAACGCAATAGATGATTGTGTAATGGAGATCAGGACTTGGGGAAGAGAGGGTAGAAAAAGATGTGGTAGTTATATTAGCTCAGGTTAAAAATTATCCCTAACCAAGATTCAGGGGCTACCATAAACCTTCCAGCTAAAACTAAAACAAACAAACAAACAAACAAACAAAAAACTAGCAAAAGGAGACCCTGAGCCTTTCCCCTGAATTGGGGCTGAAGAAGATCAAAATCTCACTAATTTCTACTCACTGCTATTTTCTCTGTGCCTTGCCTCCACACTCTTCATTCTTAGTCTAGGAAAACTTTGTTCCTTTCTGAGCCTCCTCCAGTGTTGAAAATTTCAGCCGTAAGATGTAGATTCTAGATAGGGAAACAGGGAAATGTGTATTGAGACCTCAGAAGTGTTAGCTATGCTAACTTCTCAGGAGAACTGGAGAGGTCTTTATACTGTCTTAACACTAAAAAAAAATGCAATGTTCTTTCACTAGCTTTTCTAGAGCACTCACTTTCCCTTGCACCTGAGGAACTTAGCCAGTGTTTTTCCCTGTAAGAGACAGCTCTTCAGACATCTAGACAGCGCTGTGCCTCAGCACGACTCTCAGGTGATAAATAACCGTGGAGATGCTTCGGCAATTGTCTTCCAAATCAGTAGGCAAATTAATTACACATAGCCAAGAGTTCATTTTTGTTCTTTCCTGTCTTCCTGCTGCATGATGTTTGTAAAGGATTCTGTTGGCTCCAGCAGAGGATTTTGATTTCTTCACCTCTTGACCCCTAATAAGGTCTTTCAAGGGAAAAGCCATGTTCTGTCTTCTCACCTAGGTCTTTATTCCAATCCATCAAAAGAGTTCACAGAAATTTCAGTGATGGCCTGGTTGTAAAATTGGAGCCATGTTGCTGCTGGTAGCTCTCGCGATCTTTATTAGCATTTACGGACGTGAACCCAGGCAGGGGCAGTTATATTCCCATTATTAACAGCCTGTTAAGAGCCACATTACTGTCTTACCTTCATTGGACTTCTGAGAAGAAAACATAAAGAAATGACTTAATTTCCTCCTGCCATTGAGCTGTGGTATTTGTAAGGTATCGACCTGCCTCGTCTCTATGAAACAGACCCTAGGAGGGCAGGCCACCTTGGTATGAAGCTTCCCGAATAAGTCCATTTGAAACTGGGATCAGAACTAACTGGATAATGAGCTAAACTGAGAAGTTAAGTCTCCTGATTCGAGGCCAGATCAGGTTTCCTCTGAAACATGAAGACCTGCTTTTGAGACACTAGTGCAGTGAAGTAGATTTGTTTCATATTTCAAGTAGTAGGTTTGTTACATATTTAAATGAGACAGATGTAATAAGAGGAAAATTTATATTAAAAAATTCCACCAAACGACTGTTTACCACCCACTTACCAAGCACTTGTGATAATATTTGCAGCAGTATCATTTTCCTTATTTATTTACTTTGCAAGCTATTCTGCCTGACCTGGCCCAACTATTCATTATACTTTTTAATTTAATAATTTATTTTTATAAAAATAATACACGTACATAATTTTTACATGACTTTGACAAAGCTCATAAGAAAGAGCAATAGTTTCTTGTCACCCTTTCCCAAGTCAGTTTGTCCAATAACTTACTTTGATTCTCTTGATACTGTCCTCCTTCTATTTTCTCTTTTTCTCTTTCTAAAACATCTGATTGAATGCTAAAATTCCATAGAATCTTCTCAAATCTTTGGGTTTTTTCTACTTTCCTTCTGAGCATTTTGTCAAACTTTGAGAATTCTCTCAAATTTAACTTTCCATCCTTATACTGAATTTCTATTTTCTGCTCTCAATTCCAAAAGTTCGTTCTTGCTCTCTGAATGTTCCTTTTTAAGAATAGACTGTAGCTATCTTCTAGATGCAGCATCTTTTCTTATCTCTCTGAGCTCATTGTTATTATAAAGTGTTCATCTTTTGCTCCTTGCATTGTCTCTACTGATGCCAAATTTCCTTTTCTGGTTGTTTGTCTTTCAGGTTGAAAGTTTACTCAAATATCTGGTGCTCCTTGGTTGTTAATGTATATTTTCCTTTTTTATTATTGTATTTTGAATAGATATAATCATATGCTTCAAAATGCAAAAATATAAATGTAAAAGAGTTCAGTAAAAGTTTCCCACCCATCTTTGCCATACACCTGCCCACTTCCCATCTCTTGGTAACCACTACCCTTGGGCATCCTCCCAGAGGTCCTTTATGCACAAAACAGCTGTAGAAGCCACATTTCCCAGCCATTCTTGAAGTTGGGTGTGACCCTGTAACTCATTTCTAGTCAATAAATGTGAACAGAAACACGTGCCACTTCCAGGTTTATACTTTTAGGAAGCAGGTGCAACTGCTTCATGCTCTTTTTCTCCTTCCACTGGGTGGATGCTGATGAGAAGGAGGCCCTAGGAATTGGTACAGCTTCAAGATGGAAGGGACCCGAGTTCCTGAATCAGCATGTGGAGGAGAGATACCCATGGACCAAGACCGTAGCCTGCTGCATGAGGGAGACATAAACTTCCATTGTATTTGAACCCTTAAATAATCTGGGTCTATTTATCCACACAGGCAAGCCTACCCTAACTAATAAAGTTTGTCTACACATCACAGAGACAACAGCCACATTCTCTACATTTAAGGAAAGAGTAAAAGTCAGCAGTGTGAGATAGTAGGCACAGAGTCACCCAGAGAAGGTGGCATAAAAACGGCAGCAGATGTTGGCAAGAGACGTGATGAGCAGCAGCTGGAAGAGCGGAACCAGACTCGCCTAGACAGCTGCTGCTCCTCAGTTCAGTTCAGTCGTCCAGTCGTGTCGACTCTTTGCGACCCCATGAATCGCAGCACGCCAGGCCTCCCTGTCCATCACCAACTCCCGCAGTTCACTCAGACTCATGTCCATCGAGTCAGTGTTGCCATCGAGCCATCTCATCCTCTGTCATCCCCTTCTCCTCCTGCCCCCAATCCCTCCCAGCATCAGAGTCTTTTCCAATGAGTCAACTCTTCACATGAGGTGGCCAAAGTACTGGAGTTTCAGCTTTAGCATCATTCCTTCCAAAGAAACCCCAGGGCTGATCTCCTTCAGGATGGACTGGTTGGATCTCCTTGCAGTCCAAGGGACTCGCAAGAGTCTTCTCCAACACCACAGTTCAAAAGCATCAATTCTTTGGCACTCAGCCTCCTTCACAGTCCAACTCTCACATCCAGCTATAAGAGACAGTGTTGAGGGTACCAATCCTGTACAGTTAGGAACAAACTTTAAAGCAATTACATAGCTTCTGCATACTGTAGGTGCCTTCAGAATATTCAGGTCTGTGTAGATAGACAGATAGATAGGAGTATGTTATACATGGGGCTTCGCCAGAGGCTCAGCAGTAAAGAATCTGCTTGCAATGCAGGAGCCACAAGAGACATGGGTTCGATCCTTGGGTCAGGAAGATCCCTTGGAGGAAGGCATGGCAATCCACTTCAGTATTCTTGCCTGGAAAATCCCATGGACAGAGGAGCCTGGTGGGCTATAGTCCATAAGGTCACAGAGGGTCAGACATGACTGAAGTGACTTAGCATGCATGTTGTATATGCTGCTGCTGCTGCTAAGTCACTTCAGTCGTGTCCGACTCTGTGCAACCCCATAGACGGCAGCCCACCAGGCTCCCCCATCCCTGGGATTCTCCAGGCAAGAACACTGGAGTGGGTTGCCATTTCCTTCTCCATGTTGTATATAGATGCTTGCAAATATGTAGTCAGAATGACTATCCTCCAAAATATGAAACTACAACAGTTGAAGGATTATGGATGAGTGGTTTTTTTTTTCCATCTGAATCATCTAAACTGTTTAAAAGAAAAGCACCATCCATTTATAGCGAAAATATTTTTTCTTGACTTTGAAGGAGAAAAAAAATCTTCCTTTTAATTATATGACTCCAGGCAAGAACACTGGAGTGGGTTGCCATTTCCTTCTCCATGTTGTATATAGATGCTTACAAATATGTAGTAAGAATGACTATCCTCCAAAATATGAAAATACGACAGTTCAAGGATTGTGGATGAGTGGTTTTTTTTTTTTTCCATCTGAATCATCTAAACTGTTTAAAAGAAAAGCACCATCCATTTATAGCAAAAATATTTTTTCTTGACTTTGAAGGAGAAAAAAAATCTTCCTTTTAATTATATGCTTCCATGAAAATATTTAATTTCTATGCATTCATTAAATAATACAGATGTGATTCGAAGTTTTGTCCATTCCTATTTGGAGTTTTTCAAGAAATGAATATTTATATATCACATAGACTATGACTGCATCCTCGCCGTTCCCCAGTTCCCCAGTTCCATAATCAGCTCCTTTGAAGGCAGACACTATATTGTACTTGCGGATTGTCACTGGCACTTGGCACATAGGAGGCACTCAGGAATGTTAAGTGAATGAATTTATGAATGCTTGAGTATTCCAGTAGCTTTTAATTGTAAATTCAATGGTAATTGATAAATTATCTCAGCCTTTGGATCTTGTTCCCTGTTATTTCAGTTTTGCTAAGTGTATGACATAAAGTCATTGACTGATTATACTTAAGACACCTGAACAGTGTTCTTTTCTTTTTCTTTTACACATCACAGCTCCATTCATCACAAATAAAGGTGTAGAAAGCATTGTCAAGTTTGACACTTTTGGAGATGGCATGGGACGATACAACGTGTTCAACTTCCAGTATGTGGGTGGCAAGTACTCCTACCTGAAGGTTGGTCATTGGTCAGAAACCTTGTCACTCGATGTTGACTCTATCCACTGGTCCCGGAACTCCATGCCCACTTCCCAGTGCAGCGACCCTTGCGCGCCCAATGAAATGAAGAATATGCAGCCCGGGGACGTCTGCTGCTGGATCTGCATCCCCTGCGAGCCCTACGAATACCTGGCTGATGAGTTTACCTGTGTGGACTGCGGCCTTGGGCAGTGGCCCACTGCAGACCTATCTGGCTGCTTTGACCTTCCCGAGGACTACATCAAGTGGGAGGATGCCTGGGCCATTGGTCCAGTCACCATTGCCTGCCTGGGTTTTATGTGCACATGCATGGTTGTGACTGTTTTTATCAAGCACAACAACACACCCTTGGTCAAAGCATCAGGCCGGGAGCTCTGCTACATCCTGTTGTTTGGGGTTGGCCTGTCCTATTGCATGACGTTCTTCTTCATTTCCAAGCCGTCGCCAGTCATCTGCGCGTTGCGTCGACTGGGTCTGGGGACCTCCTTTGCTGTCTGTTACTCAGCCCTGCTGACCAAGACAAACTGCATTGCCCGCATCTTCGATGGGGTAAAGAATGGCGCTCAGAGGCCAAAATTCATCAGCCCGAGTTCTCAGGTTTTCATCTGCCTGGGTCTGATACTGGTGCAGATCGTGGTCGTGTCTGTGTGGCTCATCCTGGAGGCTCCAGGCACCAGGCGGCACACCCTTCCAGAGAAGCGGGAAACAGTCATCCTAAAATGCAACGCAAAGATTCCAGCATGTTGATCTCACTTACCTACGACGTAGTCCTGGTCATCTTATGCACTGTGTATGCCTTCAAAACGCGGAAGTGCCCAGAAAATTTCAACGAGGCCAAGTTCATTGGTTTTACCATGTACACCACGTGCATCATCTGGTTGGCCTTCCTCCCTATATTTTATGTGACATCAAGTGACTACAGAGTAAGTCTTGGAATGGTTTCTCCTTTTCCTTCTTCTTGTATCCTTTTGTTTTGTTATGTAGAATTTACAATAGACTCCCTTTATCTCAGCAATCAGGCAGCTAAATAACAAATGGTATGGTGAACTGCCATGTTGCATATGGAAATTAATTCACTGTGTTTTAAAAGCATTTAATTAGTGCTTACTATGTGGATAACATTGTTCTAGGCACAGAGAGGAAGATACACGTATATGGCATGGTCATTCAAACAATTTATAATCTGGTGGGAGAAAAGTATAATACACACACACACCTTTAAAACTTTTAATTGAATTTAGAAAGTGAGTGACGAGAAAATAAGACTTACACCACTAGAAATCTAATGAGAATACTTTAAATTAGACACGAGAGGACCGGGCTACCATAGATGGATCTGTAAGTTAAAACAGACTTGCAATATTAAGCCAGGGTCAGTTTAAAGACCTAAAAACTTTCACCTGAGTTTCAGATAAGCATCATTATTTCTCTAAAATGGGTTAAAATACAATGTTTACTCATTGTACTTTTCCTACAACTTTAGTTCCTGTAGGCATGGTGTATATATATGTAATCCTTGAATTAGTTAAAAATTTTACTGTCTATATTCAGGCAATCTAATTGAATCATTATTCATATAGTCTTCAGTGATATTTAGTTCAAAGTTCTGGGCTTCAATATAATTATCTTTTCTGAAAGAAACTGATCCATCATTCCATCAAAACTTCTCAAATTGTTGAAATGATCCATCAGTTGCTCTTGCATTTAAAATTGTAATTTTAGTATCTTCCAGTGAGTGAGTGAGTATAGAATTTTTCCCTCTTAAAGCAATCGGTTTTTATTTTCTATATTTCTTAAGTCATCATAAAGTTTTCCAGAGGCATTACGGTTTCCTTGTTACACTATGATTTCACCAAATAAAGTGCCTCTGTAGGTTAGAATAGTCTCCATAACTTTTGTTTATCAGTAGTTCCTATGTTGCTAAGCTTTTGATATCGCAGCTCAAAAATAAGACAAAGCTATTTACAGCAAGAGATCAAGAGACTGGCAAAGCTTAGTGTGTCTAGTCTATTAAATTATCCACTACCATATGACTGAAACCTCTGGACTACCGTAAAGGAAGAACAAGAAAAATGAAGACTATATATTCAGTGTTGGGGTAACCGTCAGGCTTTCTAAGACTATCTATAAAATTTTTTTAAAATCTGTCAGAGGAAAAAACATCAGAACCAAATCGGAGGTCAGAACTAAAATCAAAGGCCAGATTATATGCACCACAAGTTTTGAGTGTGGGGATTAAATGGAGAACTACAGTTCATGTATTTTAATACCCCCAGTTCTATCTTTTATTTTTCAGTACACATCACCCTCTTAAAGACCTGTAAGGATTTTTTTTTCCAGTTCTTAGGTAGCCATCTTTAGTAGATAGGACTTGGGGTATTGGGACTGCAAAATGGTTATTACGCTGTTAATTATTTCAGCCTCAACATATGATTTGAAACTATTCTTTCTCAGAAAAGCTAATTTAAAAAAATAGCGGAAAATACTACTTAGAATGAAATTTAATTTCATTGGATGAACTAGCATTTATTTCTAAAAATGACTCCCCCCTCTTTAACATGTATCATGATTAAATGACACATGATTAACATGTATCATGCAGTATCATGATTAAATGAAATTAGCTGAAGCCCCAAAGTTTCACCACATGACAGAAGTTACTAGAGAAATGCAGCAGAGTGTAAAATGCAGTAAAGTTGAGTGTTTGAGGTGTGTGCTAATTAAGGCAACAAATTATACAGAGATCATCTGAGGTCTCACTTATCCTTGCATAATGCCAACCCTAAATTTACAAGAGAACTGACAAGGTACACCAGAGCCTCCAACACAGTGGTTCTCATTTCAACTGCACATTGAATCAACTGGGTAGCTTTGAAAAAATACTGATACCTGGGGCAGAGCCCCAGAAATTCTGATTTAATTGGCCTGATCCGTGGCCTGAACTTCAGGATTTGTCAAAGCTCCTCAAGTGACTCTCACTTACAGCCATGATTAAAAATCACTGCTCTAATGAATCACATGCTCTTCTCATCTCATAGATAGCTTTAGTGTGGCCTGCATTGTTCTGAAATTCTTTGAAATATCTGTCAAAGTTAGAAAACTGAGAAATTTTACATAGCTATCCAGATTCTTGGCTCCTCTTAACAAAGTGAAACATGTGAACCCTAATTCCTACATGCAACAATTAGCTGGTTGAGTAGTGTTCATGTATCTAGACAGAACTCTCACTCCTGTTGCCCACAAGGCCCACCAACCCCTGAATTCTTACACTTGGTTTCCTTCATGTATGAAGTATTTGAACTCGGGCTCCTTGTTTTAGACTGAGATTTTAAATTTCTCAGAGTTAAGCCATGTGGCTCAGATAGAATCAGCAGCACTGGAAAAGTACCCATTAATCTACGAACCTGCATTAGAAATTTGGACATCAGTCAACAAGATTTATGACTCAGTACTTTGCCACCCACTGGGAGTTCCACATAAAGTACCTTTCCAGTCTTCAAAAAGCTTATACTCTGGTTGGGAAAAAAATAACAAGAATGAATGAATCCAAGATTAATGCAAAATAGTTTATAATTAAACTACTGATACAAATTCTTAAATGCCTATTTGTTTCAAAAAAAGAGTTGGACCAGTAAGAGCTTGGTCTTTCCAGGAATACTCTTCCTTAAAAAGGGAAGATTTCACCCTGGACCTTCATTGGAAAGTATAATTAAGGTTCCATTCCGTTCAGTCGCTCAGTCGTGTCCGACTCTTTGCGACCCCATGAATCGCAGCACACCAGGCCTCCCTGTCCACCACCAACTCCCAGAGTTCACTCAGACTCACGTCCATTAAGTACGTGATGCCATCCAGCCATCTCATCCTCGGTCGTCCCCTTCTCCTCCTGCCCCCAANTTTTTTTTAATTTTTCTTGTTTTCTTTTGGTTGCTTGTTTGCTTGGGCAAAAAAGTAACATAATTAAGATAAGAGAGAAAGAAAGGAACTGACTCTACCTAATCGACCTCCAAGACCTTACTCTGCTAAATGCTTCGCATACTTGAGCTCACTTATTCTCATTAGCACCCTGGAAAGCAAATTTCATTATCCATTGGAAAGACGAGTAAACAGACTCAGAGGATAATTAACGTCCCAGGTGGCACAGTTAAGAAATAGGAGGACAAGATTTTTGGATCCAAATCCGTGCCTTTCATGCTACACCACAAACTTATCTGTTCTTAATAGAAGGAATACATTTGTAGGAGCAAAGCCTAAAACAAGCAAGGCTAATTGATGCTGTAAGAGGCATCAAGACAAGGCAAGCAAAAACTTGGGTAAGAATCCAAAAATGTGAAGAATCTTTGAGGAATACCCAGACCATCTCCTTCTTTATTGCAACATAACCATCCTGGATAAAGAAACAAGCACTGAGTCCTCAGGGATTCAATACATGGTGTACACGGTGTAAATTAAAAATTAGGCCATGTTTGGGCAGAAAGTTTTCCATAAAAAATTAAAATGGTAATTACTATTTTGTTCAGTCATGTTTTCCAGAAGTATTTGAGCCTTTATCATGGCCTTGGAGATGCAGCAATTAATATAGACCAGCCCCTCCTTTTTTATAACTTACAGTCTAGTAGGGAACAAGAGGAGATAGAGATGGAGAGTGAGTAATGAACAAATGAAAATTCGGGATAACTCATGCCAGGGTGAGTGCTGTGATGGAAGGGAGAGGGGCTATGCTACTTCCCAATCTTTAAGGTGTATACACCTGGGAATCTTGCTAAAATTTTGATTTAGTGAGAAGGGATGAGGCCCAAGATTCTGGATTTCTAGCAAGCTCTTAAGTGATGGAGATGCTGCTGGGCAAAGGACTGTACTTCAGGTTTCAAGGTGCTAGATTCTTTTCTGGGGTTGGGACAGGCAAAGCACTTAATCTAGCAGAGACTTGGGGGTGACTTTAGAAATTTTTTTTACAAGGTTTAAGTTCTTGCAAAGAAATTTCAGTGTTCCCACGCTGAATATTTGAAGACTTAAAGAAATGTATCACATCTCGTTCTTTCAAAAAAAAATCTTTGCCACCCCTCCTAGTACCCATTTCATAATATTCTACTGAAAGATGGAAAAGCCAGACAGGGGAATTCCACACACTAGACAGACAAAGCAGTAAGTACAAATGCCTCTAGGCAAAAATGTCATAGCAAAGAAAGGTATATCTGGCTACAGTTTAATGAGTAGAAGGAAGTGTGATTTTATATGAGAGGTAGGCAGGGCGTTGGGGGCTAGACTACATAGGACTTCATAGCAATAGCAAAAAGTTTAGTTTTTGTTTTATATGGGAAAAGAAACCACTGAAATTCACTTTTAAGCAGAACAGTGTCGTGATCTCACATTTTAGGAAAAAAAAAATTCAATCTGCTGAAGACACTATATGACAGAAAGGCAAATGCAGGAGAGGGGAGAGTGGTTAGGTATTGTGGTAGGTGTTCTGGTTGGAGCTGATGGTGACTGGAGCCAAGGGTAGGATGTCAGTGATGGAGACAGAACCTGTCAGGGACTGTGAAGTATTTTAAACCATCGCGCAGTCTAACAGATGAGACCACCACAGTTTCAGGGATGCTGACAGAAGACACAAGATTCCTGATTCAGAGACAAAGGACTTGATCACTCACAGCCACCACAGTAGCCGGAACATCAGCATATGTGTAGGCTTCCCAATTTCCGCTAGGCAATGCAGAGTGGGCTGGTGACGCTTGCATACACAGTCATCAGGACAAGATCAGTGTTACTGATCTTTCACCTTCTCTTTGAATCTGTCACAGCCCAGCACTGTTACCGATCTTATCCTTTTCTTAAAAGGTGGGTATTGTGTTCATCATAGGCTTTTAGCAAGAAGTGCCTCACTTGTCTCATTCTGATCCCAGCGCTAACTTCTCCCTAAGAGATCTGGGCAGGATGGTGATCGGTTGTTTATAACCAACAGAGCATAAATATTTGAGTTCTTACCTCCCCAAAGTTTCCCAGCATACTGGGTCTGGTGCATACAGTTGGCAGCTACCCTTAGAGATGGGGAGACTTTCATTCAATCTTTCCTGTCTTCTTAAGGCAGCTGCAGTCAGGATGGAGAGTAAGGGAAGAACCAGGTAGCAGGCAAATCTGCATGCCAGGAAGGAAAGCACATTTACTCTGTGTTTCAAGCATGTAGAGCTATGCATGGTTCAACTGAATGAGGATCCAATGTTTCTGAGCACCCAAAACCTTGAACTGAATGGCAAGATCATCATTACTATCACTGTTCAACTTTGGGGACCCCTTGACTCAGGGGGCCAGAGCCAGGTAGCTATCTGCCTAGGGAATATTGCTTGTATATTTCAGCTTACTTGGCACTGACTTATGTAGACAGAAACATTTTTTAAAAGCATCCATCTCAACTCAGGGCATTTGCCATCTCAACACGATGACATCGCTTAGTGTCTTGCCTGGTTTTAGCATAGAGCTAGGCAAGTGTTCCAGCACTGCAGCTGACTGTAAGAATCTCTAGATTTCCTCACATCAGTTTCTCATTCTTTGGTGTAGCTCTTTTGTCAGCATTTTAAACCCAATGCAGGTCAGTAAAAGCCCAAATACTAGTCAGTGCCTCAGCTATGGTCTTCCAAAGCATTATTCTGTTTCAGGGAAATCTCATAGAAAGGACCAAAGCTCCTTTTCTGCAGCCAGGTTTCCAGTGTAAAAAAAGCTGAGACCTTTGTCATCTTGGAATAGATCTAAGTTTGGCAAGAGAGACTACAGCAGGGGATGAGCCATAAGGGGCCCAGCTGTTGCCATTCCTCCTTTGCAAGCACCAGTCATCTGCCCCCCTCATCTTCCAGGGGAGGCAGGCAAAGTCCCAATGATTCACTGGTCTCCGCAAGGTTTCTCTTTTCACGGTCAGCGTAGTCACATGTCCCTGCATCTTTCATCTGAAATAGAGTGGAAATTTCTGCCATCAAGAATCCAAATCAGAATAGGGAGGAAATCCACCCCATGCCCAGAGGAGAGTCAGCAACGATTTCAGTACTGGTCCAGCAGCTCTATCTAAATCCACTTTGTGTTACTCAGCCTGCGACCCCATCCCTCAAATCTTCTTCATTGATGGCAATAAAGTGGAGCACTATTTATTGCTTGGATGACCACATAGCTTGGTCAACCTGTTTGCTACAGATTCTCTGGACTTCTCTTGAGGCCTGTTAATCAGCCCACATTTCCTCTTTGAGAAAACCTTTCCAATCTCACTGTCACAGCTGTCAAAGACCATAAAGTCTGGATTTTGCTGCTGCTGCTGCTGCTGAGTCGCTTCAGTCGTGTCCGGCTCTGTGAGACCCCATAGACGGCAGCCCATCAGGCTCCCCTGTCCCTGGGATTCTCCAGGCAAGAACACTGGAGTGGGCTGCCATTTCCTTCTCCAAAGCATGAGAGTGAAAAGTGAAAGGGAAGTCGCTCAGTCGTATCCGACTCTTAGCGACCCCATGGACTGCAGCCTACCAGGCTCCTTCATCCATGGGATTTTCCAGGCAAGAGTACTGGAGAGGTGTGCCATTGCCTTCTCCAAACTTATCATGCTAGCCTGCCACAGTTTTGTGGACGCTGACAAAAAGGACTTTGTAACTCAAAGCAATAGCAGCAGCTGTAAGTTTAGCACTGGCTCTGGTTCCCAGAGCCCTACTTTCTGCAGACTAGGCAAAGGGGACTGTACCCACCATATAGTCAGTAGTGGCATTACCCGGAGGAACTGTGAGATTAGGAAACCTGAGTCTTCTCTTATGGATGATATGCTGGTCCCTTGTTTTATAGACACTATCTCCATCTCTTAAGGCTCTTTGCAATAAAAATCCCTTGAAAAGAAAATCAGTCAGAGCCGCTGCTTGAAAGATATAGAAGCCCAAGAGATCGTAGAGGATTATCTTCCAAAAGAACAAATACAACTTATTGGACTGGAAGAGTGGGTGTAAGGGAAATGGAAAAATTGAGATGACACTCAGGTTTGAGACTGCACAGTTGGGTGGCATTTGGTGTCACTTAAATGGAGACACTTGGAGGAAAGGATCAAGTTCTGCTTACAGATTCATTCTAATTTGCCTACTACATATCCACAGCGATACGCCAAGACAGCAGTTGAGTGTATAGGTTTGGAAGCCCAGAGGATAAGTTGGAACTAGTACTACTTATGTGAATATCATCCACACAGGAAGTACTTATACCCTGGAACTCAATGAGGTGGTGAAGGGAAGAGTGTCCAAAACTGAGTTCTGAGACACTCCAGCACTTAGAGCTCAGGGAGAAGAGAAACAAGTTAGCAAAGGTAACTCAGATGAGGAGCTGTCAGTGAGGGAAGGATGTATCCAGGAAGTGGTTAACCATGTCCGGTGTTGCTAGGAGCTTGAGGGAGATGAAAACAGAGCAGCATGAACTGGGAATGTTCAAAGATGCAGGACAAATAATTATATGTAAGTGCAGACTTTTTATAGTGTGATTTATAGAAGGAATTGGGCAACTGAAACTATGAGGCTGATACTTGGGTTTTGAAAAAAATTAAAAGGTACCTTTTAATTTTGCAGCATAAACTGTGACCAAAATGCACCTTTAGTTTTGCCTCCCATTGTTCCCTTAGTAGTGAGTGAGAGTAATCACCCCCCAGCCCTGGATGGAAATCCCAGTGGCTAGAACAAACACGCAGGGTGTTTACCATGTAAGGCACCATGTTAGCACTGGGACAGAATAGCAGGTGACAATGCTCAAGAGGTCCACGGCTTTGTGCACCCTTGAGTCACATAAGGTCCTACAGTAACTTTCAGCGGGAAATAGTCTATTAGGAAATTCAAATGCCTTGCCCATGCAATTAGCAAAACCATGTCATGACTTAACATTCAATCTTATTTTCTCCTGCAGTCTGGCCTGCCTTCGAGCTGTACTTTCTCCCAGCTCATAGTCCCCAGTCCACCAGGTGCTTTCCCCTCAGCTCTGGTTAAAGAGTAACAAGGAAGAAGCAGGAAGTTATGTAGCAGGATGGCTTTATGATCTTTGAGTCCCCAGTGGCTAAAGACACATCCTTGGGATAATCTGGATGATGATTAAAGGATGTTTTCATGTGATTATCTGAAATTTCCTGCTGTTTTTTTTCTTTCCTTGCAGGTCCTTGAGTTAGTTGGCTGGTAATTTTCTACTCTAAGTTGTCACACTTAGGCCCAGAACATCCAGCTGTTCCCCCTCCAGCCTCCTTCCCATCTTGGGAAAGACTCTAGGCCCCTCCACATGGGCCTTAGATTCCCCCCGACGGTTCTCTATCCCGTGGCTCATCTTGTCCAGCATCCCACTCACATAGCCTCTGCTTTGATAAATTCTTAAAGGGCTATTTCAACACATTCACAAGTCTTCTTGCTGTGGTACAAAAGTAACTGGCCATTTCTCACCTAGGAATCAGGCTCCCAGTCAGAGCATCTTCCCTCCATGGAAAAAGCGTCAAACCTTCTGTGAACGGCCACACCAGTGCCCTTCTCTCTAGGCTTTAAGTGAGGAGATGGGTACAGTCCCTCTGTAGTAGAGAGGAGATGGAACTCACAGTACAACTTTGTGCAAGCCCTTCTCACAAAAGCCTTCCTCCTGCTCTCCTTGAAATTTCTTAAAATGCGTGATGAGTTTTAAATTTTAGAAGTGTTTTTAGAAAAGGTTTAGAAAATGTGCACATTTGAACCTGTCTCACCCTCATGGGGTAACTGATCCCTCTCATATGGGCACCACAGTCAGATCCGAGAAAGGAAGAACACAGGTCTAATAACATGTTTTATATATCTATGTTAAAATTTGTGCTAGTAATGGACTTGCTGTGAATAACATAGTTATGATGATCAAGGCTTTTCCATCATGGAATTAGATAGACTTTTCTGAGAAGTTAAAGGAGTCTGAAATCGGGGACCAAGGTGGAGAGCACTGGAGTGGTTAGGGGAACAGGAGCTTTAAGACAGTGAAGAGAGACTTGCTTTCAGCAATTAAAGTAAAACCAGATTCTGAAGAGTTTGAAATACATGTAGCCTGATTTTTAAAAAGTAAGAAACAGGAAGAAATCTTCTAAAACTATGTGGCTCTTCTAGTTAATTGTTCAGTCTTCCATTTTCCTTGATTATAGAAGAAGGTCAGACTTTGGGGTGTGAGAAATTATTGCTATCTGGTAATAGCATTGCCTGAAGAAAAAGGAAAAAGAACTCTAAAATGACTCTAGGATTTACCACAGCTACTCTGAGTAGAAACTGATAGAAGAAATAATTAATTGCCATTTTTCATACTAAGAGTGATTAAATATGTAGAATCTAATTTGGGATTTTCCAGAAAAATCTATGGGAGCTGAAGCCAGGACAAATGAGAAGATCAGAGAAGATGAAGACTGGTGGCAAGAGAATAAAAAGTGGAGATGATAAAACCTAGTTCTGAGGTTTGCTTTCCGGGGAAGCAAAGGGATAGAGTGGCAATCTTTTCTTTGAAAGAAAGGGAAAACAAAGATGGACTAGTGAGTATCTGACGTATCACAATTCCAGAGAGATGCTAACGAAATGCTTAAGAGTAGGTACCTAGAAGAAAATTGACAGTGTCCCTCACTATTGAGTAAGGAAACCAAGAGCAGAGAGGCAGCACTCCCAGCATGAAAGAGAGACAGAAATATGAAACAGGATCAAATTTGTGCTTAATATAGTAAACCTTAAACAAGCCAAGTTGATTAACTCAAACCATCAGACATCGGGTCACTCCATCACTTAGTACTGAAATTTTACTACTTAAGATTCTGACTTCAGTGGCTCTGCAGAAGTATCTTTTATACAAACATAATGAAGAAAACAAACAAAACAAGAAAGTCCATGGGAAGTCTTGGCAAGCCTTGAGGAACACCCATCACAAAGAGTATTTGCTTACAAATCCTCAGCAATGGTTCCCTGTGGATCCAGGCTCAGAAGATTCAACATAATTACTGTATTGGTTTGGCTAGAATAAGAACAGAACTGTAGATGCTCTGGTTTCTTCAGTTTGCTCTTTTTTTTTAGCATTCTTTGAGTTGACCACTGTATTGAATTTATAGTCAAGATACTTACCGAGGCAACCTTTTCTTGCAGGTGCAGACGACGACCATGTGCATCTCTGTTAGCCTGAGTGGCTTCGTGGTCCTGGGATGTTTGTTTGCACCGAAGGTGCACATCATCCTGTTTCAACCCCAGAAGAATGTGGTCACGCACAGGCTGCACCTGAACAGGTTCAGTGTCAGTGGAACTGGGACCACATATTCTCAGTGTAAGTATGGCCCTTGACACGGACCCCTTCAAACATAGCGCTGCGGTAGGGAGCAGGCTGGGAGGGGGAACAGAAGACATAGAAGCAGACAGCACACGTCCACCCCATAGTCCATCTCCATTCAATTTTAAAAAGTGCTGGTTAATCACTGTGTGTCAGGTGCTGTGCTGGTGGCTAACAATACGACAATGGAAGAGGGCAAGTTCCTGCATTCAGTCTAGCTGAGATGACAGTTATTAAATCCACAATCACAACTGGGATTTTAAATGACCTTCTGGACTCAGACAACCAAGTTTCTAGTCCAACCGGTTCCATAGTGAACTTTGAGCACATCACTTTCCTGCTTCCTCCCTTAGGTGGTCTGGAGGGCTGGACTAGATTGGTGCTCTATAAAGTGTGTTTTGTGTCACATAGATGCTGAAGGTGCTTCATAAACATTAAAAGAGGAAGATAATCAAATAAGACAGAAAATGCAACAACCTAAATACCCACTTGGAAGTTCAAAGTGCCTCCTTTGACATGATGATGATAAAGGTTCTAAGAATCTCTACAGCAAGGAAACCTGTTTCATTCTGTTATTTAGTTTCTTAAAAGTATCTGACCACAAGAAAACCAACTTATATCCCATGGAATACACCTTGGAAATTTTGGACTAGATCTACCTCCTATTACAAAGACACAATGTTTTTTCAGCTAACAACTAGCTGAGAAGACAGTGTGAACTGAAAGATACCAGGATAACTCCCAATCAGAATTCTCTCCTCTTGGCCTGCAAGTATCTGAACTATCTTTAGAGAAGCATTTAATTCTTTAGAGTCATCCAAAGCACAAATGTACCTAAAGGGGACAACCTTTTAAGCCATTTTCAGCTAATCTATGGTATGAAGTAGGAGAAATTCACTGACAGAAGGATGAAGAAGGGGAAGTGTGGGGGAGAAGGGCTGAAAGTGACAGAGACAAATGACTACTTCACAATTTTGCCCCAAGCCGATTAGAAAGAAAACTTCAAAATAGCTCAGCATCACAGAGTGAGCAATTGCATTAGTGCCCCAGTTTCTTCAACAACATAGAGAATTTTATGATGCAGTCCTTTCCCTAGCAAACAAAGGGAAGACTGAGAGCTGCCAGCCCCTTTCAGGGACGCGCTGAGTATACCACTCCTCCGCAGTCTCAGCTGCTATAGAGATGGACACCTTATTTATTTTCAGGTGTCACAATGGCTGAGTTCCAGGACCTGGTAAAACCTGTGACATCATTTTCCTTGTGTCCAACTCTTTGTGACCCCATGGACTATATAGCCTACCAGGCTCCTCTGTCCATGGGATTTTGCAGGCAAGAATACTGGAGTGGGTGGCCATTCCCTTCTCCGGAGGATCTTCCCAACTCAGGGATTGAACCTGGGTCTCCTGTACTGCAGGCAGAGTCTTTACTGTCTGAGCCACAAAGAAAGCTGCTTATTTCTTGAGCAAACAAATCTCTTATCTAGCAGCCAAACTATAACAGCTAATCCAGACAAGAAAAAGCTGGCATATAACTAATAATAATAAATAATAAAAACAAAAACAGGAATGGAGCTAAGAGGAACTATCATGTATTGTTTCCTTTGTGCTAGGCATTGTGCTAAATACTTCATACATGTGTGCACGCATGATATAGCTTATTTAGTGCTCACAACTCTAGGAGATAAAGAAACCTATCTGAGGTCACACATGTTGAAAGTGGCAGAACCAGAACTTAGAGACAGTTTCTCCGATTTCCAAACCAGGACACCACACCACTGCATGCTGCTACTTCAAACAGGAAATTCCCATGGACAAGGTACTTTCAAGGGAAAACAAGGTACTTTCAAGGGAAATTTCCCATGGATAAGGCTTTCAAGGGAAAACAAAAGAAAGGTTACCCCAGGCTGTGCAGCATGATTTACCTCTGGGTGAAAAGAGTCTTGTTGAAAGTTTAGAACTCTTGGTTGTTAGTAAAACAAGCTATCAAAATCCCCAAGTCTTTCACAGACATTTTTCAAATCTCATACATCCAAACCTCAGTAATTTAGATTGGTGGCATTTTCTGATGCATAGTCTAGGAATTAATAAATTCCTGAAGAGGGAACAAAGGCACTTTACCCACTCAAGTCTCTCCTTAGAATTTCAGAAACACCCATTGACACAGAAACAATGGGCTGCAGCTGCCACAGACGCACTCCAGCTGTCACTGTGTCCAATCTGCCAGCGGCCCAGCCAGTACTTCAACACAGATGTCTACCAGCCCAGCAGTTTAGGACTGTTTTGTTACTTAGTGAAATTTCATTTTTTATCTTTTAAAAAGTCTAAATTTAGACCTCGTTTCCCTCACGACTTTCCTCTAATTAATCCAAATTAATTAAGTGGCATTAAAGTAACAAATGAGATAAATTTTGACTTCCCTAGTGGCTCAGACGGTAAAGCATTTGCCTATAATGTGGGAGACCTGGGTTCAATCCCTGGGTCAGGAAGATCTCCTGGAGAAGGAAATGGCAACCCACTCCAGTACTCTTGCCTGGAAAATCCCATGGACAGAGGAACCTGGTAAGCTACAGGCCATGGGGTCGCAAAGAGACGGACATGACTGAGCGACTTCACTTTATTTCTTTCTAAAGTAACAAACTGAAGTACTTTTGTTATGTTTCTAGGCAATTTCAAAGTGCATAAGTAATAAATCCATTGATTTTTTACTTATAATTCTTTTTTAATATAAATTTATTTATTTTAATTGGAGGTTAATTACTTTACAATATTGTATTGGTTTGGCCATACATCATAATTCTTTATCTTTTACTCACAATAGTTTTATATTGTGGGCTCATTTTATCACATGAAAACTGGATATCTCAAGTTCTATTTTATAGCAAGAAATAAGAGATGTTAATTCTCAAGGATACAGAAGGATTCAGGTATTGACAATGGATTTTCTGATTTGTGATTAGTATCGTTCCCATTTTAATACACTGGAACCATTGTCATGAAAGTCATTCAATCATTGAATGCTTGAATGTCTTCTATACACCAGAAATTTCTAAGCACCTGTTGTACACAATGAATAGGATAGAATCCCTGGTCCCAGGAAGCTTAGTGTCTAGGGCAGTGTTTTTCATGCTATAGAGTATAATCCATGGATGGGTCATGAAATTGATTTAGTAGCTTTGACCAGCATTTTTTAAAAGAAAATATAAAGTATCTTAGAGTGCATCACATGTAATAGGGTAAATAGCATTTCATGAAGTTTGCTCAAGTTTATATATGGATACCAGGTTCAAGTAAAACATTTATTTCTATGAATTTCCATCAGAGAAATTTGAAAGCCGTTGATCTACAGAATCTAGTTATAAGTATAAACATGCTACTGAGCCACTATGGTGAAGATTCAGTTCAATTAATATTCATTTCACTCCTAAATACTGGGAAGTATGTTTTTTAAGTAATCAAGAAAAATCCTTAAACTGTTCTGAGTTCATTAAGTAAACCATATGCTTTTCTGAAGTTGTACATAATTTATATTCTTCTGGTGAGTATTTGCAAGCATGTTATTCCATTGGGTTATTGCTACCAATATTGCTGCTGACTTTCTGACTTACTTCCTTTAGAGGTAAAAACAAAAACCTCATGTATGGATGAGAGTCAGCTGGTATAGCAACAAAGTTACCCCCACAGAGACACATTTAGTTATCTATCCCCACATAACAAACTTCCCCAAGATTTAGTGGTTTAAAAGAAAGTGCTTTTATTGTATCTCTTGGTTTTGTGGGTCAGGAATTCAGGCAAGGCTGGGCTGAGCAGTCCATCTGCCCTATGAGGGCTTCACTGGGGTCCCTCTGTGCGTCGGCTGAGACTGAGCTAATCTGGAGAGAACACAGTGGTTCACGCTCTCATATAGCACCTTGGTGGGACACATCTCCATGTGCGACCTGGAGAGCATGACAGGCTCTACCCTAATTCAAGGGGAGGGATGAAGTCCCCACTTCTCAGAGAATGTGCGGCCATTTCCATCATGCTACACTCTCCAATTCCTAAATCCATCCAGTACTGCACTGTTAGCAGAGATTAGGAGACATGACACCCGCAATACCTAGAACTCGCCTTGACGGAAAGGTGCAGCCACATTAACGCCCAGTTAACTCTCTGGCAAGAGAATAGCAGAGATACCACATCCCTCTACTCTGGAGTGTAAGTGAGCTCCCTGACCGCAACTAAGGTGGTTGCTAGTAGAAAGAGTATCAGTTATTGGGCTTTAAGAGCTGGGCAGTTGTTCCAAAAAGATACAAAAGAATGGCCAGACTCAGAAGCAGCCATGGAAGAAAGAACATGGTTAAGGACATCCTGGAAAATCCACAATCTGAGAAAAGTTTACATATTACTGTATATAAGAGAGAACAATTTTAGTTGCATCTGATTAACTATATACAGAATAATAAAAATAAAGGAAACAGTAACTTTTTTCCACTAAATGTGCCCATAGGCTAAGTGTTCTCAATATTTATGTATTAAAAAAAAAAAAATGTTTGAAAGCGAGATTCCCAGATCCTGTCTCCAGACCCTTTGTATCATGGATTCTTGGTAAAGGCCAGAAATCTGGTCCATAACAGATACTCCAGCTGATTCAACAGAAATGGTCCGAGGAAAACAGTTTTGAGAACCTCGGCTGAAGGCAACCTGTCTACTTCATCCACCGCTATCAGTGAAGAGCAGGGACCATCATTTATGTGACTCTCACAGAGGAAGGAGGCCCCGGGTTCAGAGAAGGAGAGCTGCTGTTTTGAAGTCCTGTCCTTTGCTTCATGATGCCAAGAGCTACAGCTCAGCACAGTTATTTCCCCACCACCCTCAGAACACTCAAGGGAAGTATTTCTTTCATAGAAGCATCAGGCCCCTCAAAAAAAAAAAAAATTTACTAAAGGTGAAGGTGGGAACAGACATCTGATAGCAGTAGAACTCAGAGACCCTGATATCCTAAACTCATACTTGTAATGCTGTTCCCACACCCACACACATAAGCAAACAGCCTTCATATTTGGAAGGGAAAAAAAAAGAGGTCATTCTTTGTTTTGATCAGCTTTAGAAGCAAAGGATCTTCCCAGAGCTGATCCCCAAGATAAGGCAATCAAGAATGTATGCTGAGAGTCTTAATATCTGCAAATTTAATGATTTTTTAAAAACAAAAGCCTTCCCTTTCCCATTTCACCTGGCAGTGTCTTGTTCTACCAGCATGGGTGTACAGTGTAAGGGAATGGCATCATTTTGAGGGAGACAAGCTGGGTGAATATGTGAGGTTTCACACCATAAAATCCTATAGGGCCTGTGCAGGTTAGAATATTGTTGACACTAATATGAGTTTGCATCAGCATAGACTGAGGGGAGAAGAGAGAAATGGAGTGTGCCCAATAGTCTTCAGAGCTATTATGTACCCAGACATGGTCCTACGGGGATGTGTAGTTCTCTTGCTCATGGTGATCATTCAAATGTATGTATGTCATTATCATTAAGATCAGCCAAGAGGCTTCTGCTAACTAATGATGCCCGGACTTGGGTCCCAGAGGAGCCATGGGCATATGGAGATTGATTTTTTTCTGCCAAAACCTTATTCATAAGGTAACTTGTTTAGGTGGTAATGTGTGAACAACTCAATTAATAGAATTATTCATTATTACTAAGAATTTGCACATTATAAAAAGAAAGCAGTGGTCTAAAAAGATAAAGGGAGGGACTTCCCTGGCAGTCCGGTGGTTAAGATTTCAGCTTCCAAGGCAGAGGGTGCAGGTTCAATCCCGGGTTTGGGAGCTAATATCCCATATGCCTCAGGGCCAAAAAGACAAACCAAAACAAAAGTGATATTGTAACAAATTCAATAAAGACTTTTTAAAAATGGCCACATCAAGCAAAAATCTTTTAAGATAATAAAATGGCAAAGGGAACAGTCTTCTAGCATCCCAGCATAATGTGCCATGGAGCTATACCAACAGAAAGTGACTGCATGAGGGCCAGATTTTGTACTTATCAGTGGTCAAGCTTTGAAGATACCCCAGTTGGTGGGGGCAAGCCACTGTTCAACTCTGAATAGCACTTTATAAAAGAAAATAAAGCACATAATACCAAGCTGCTTCTCTGATAGTTCAGAAAAACAGTATAACATACCTGCACTTTACAGTTCTGGGAGTCTCATGACGACTGGCCAAAAATCAGGAAGTTATTTGGCAACCCACACTGAAGTGACGGTCTTCTTTGCCACAGGCATAAGTATATTATAAACATAAATCCTCTCTGACCAATGTAGAAAGAGCCTAGAGTTTTCAGCAAGTTAAGCCATTTGCTTCAGGCAGAATACACCTAGTGCATCCAAATCAGATAGACGTCCATCCATTTTCCCTTAAGAAAGCCAAGTCCACAGCACTCCTGAAAACCTCTATTGCCTTTGTCTCCCTCATTGAGGAAGGCAGGATAGTCTCCAGCTATAATAGGTAACCCCATATACATCAGGGAACTCATGTTGAATACCTCTCCTTTTATTTGACATTTCCATTTACTTGTCTCACAACCACTCTTACACAGCCTTTAAATCATTTTCTCTTTACTTCTACTATTTTCCTAGGTTTTCCCCAGGAAACTGTAGCCCACCTCCTTCAATACACAGACTGGAGCTGCAAGGGATGATATGGACCATTTATTCTAACAAACACATTTATAGATGAGAAAACCAAGGTCCCATCTATTAGGTACCGTATGGAATTTGATAACTAAAGTCATAGATAAAACTCTCAAAAGCTTCTCTGTGGCTCCTCTGGCCTCTGGAGTTTCTGCCTCAGTTAAGTTACAGAATTCATCTCAGAGACCATTCTGACAGTGAGAAAATCTTAGCATCTGCAAATTCAGTGATTTCTTTTTTTTAAGTTAAAGCTTTCTCTTAAGCACAGCACATGACGTCATCTTGTTCTAACAGCATGGGTGCAGACTTAACGTTCCTCTCAAAAACCCATAGCAAGGAGTTCAGCACCAAAAATCATGTCTCTCTGAAAGCCCTGTGATCCCCACACCCTGGCTGCACACAGACAAGGTAACGTATTCCAAAAGGGCTACCCACAAAGTTTCTTCGAAAACGTGATTTGATGAAGACAAAGGAATATAGTTAATGGTGACCCTCTCTAATTGTCTATGTCAGAGATATAATTTCTCCCATTAACATATTTTTTAAAAGCCTCACTTTCTTGACTTAAATTATGTTGTATAGGTTCTCTTCTGTATTGTATACTAGAATGGAATATAAACACAGGAGTTCAAAGAAAGTTCCTAAACCAGAGAGTTTAGCATTGTATGAGAGATACTTATATGCATTTCCATGTAACCCCAAATTTATTAACACCTTTAAGAACAGGGTACCATGTTCAGAACTCTGCATATATGTCAATAAAAAAGAAAATATGTATTTAATCAAATACTGTCCATACATTGATCTCAGATGATCAGTACCTTAAAACAAAGCAAAGGGTCTAACATCAATTTATTATATCCTATTTCATCTACTTCTTTTACATTTTAAGTGAAATTCTCTAGAGAACATCCATAAATGGAGATATCTGTATGCCTATAGCAGGAAAATGCCTACCCATATGGAAAAAAATTTTTTTAACATTTCTACCTCACCTGGAGTAATTGCAAAGGCTTTGGGAAAGGAAACACTAACCAAGTAAATGTGACCAATTTGATGGATAATACACACTTTGACTGAAGAAATTTTGTGCCCAAGCTCAGCTCTAGGCACTGCAGTCATGGGTGAAATGGACAAACCGTATACTCATGATGCTTGCATTCTCATCAAGCAAGGTGGGGCACAGAGAAACCAATACTCCGTAATAACTCAGGTGTTGGTTGATAAGCCATGTGTAGAAAATAATAGGAAACACAGGCAAATGAGGCAATGGGGAATAGAATGTGTTACTAATTTTATAAAATGGGAGGAAGTGATAAGGTGATGCTGAGCAGAGTCATGAAGGAAATGAAAGAAGGGAGTTATGCTGATATCTGGGGAAACGACATTCCACACATGGGAAACAGCTCGTGCAAAGGGCCAAAGAGGCAATGAGCCTACAGGTACATGGTGAAAGGGAGAGGAGATGAGGACAAAGATGGAGCAGATCCTTTAGGATTCTGGAGGTCATTGTAAGGACTTTTACTTTTCTACTGAAAGAAGTGGGAAAACACTCGAAGGATTTCATCAGAAGTGGCAAGACCCGACTTGTAAAGCATTGTTTTGGCTGTGTGGGTGGAATATAAGACAGGGAGCAGGCAGAGACCTACCTCATTTAGCAGGCTGCTGCCTAGCCCAGGTGATGACTTAAATCAGGGTGGTAGCGATGGAAGCCCATACAGTGTGCGGATGCTGGGGCTAATTGGAAGACGAGGCTATCAGGATCAGCTTCACAAGAAAGGACTAATACCTGACATTATTTCAATAGAGTTTAACACTTTCAGCTTTCGACTTGGATCCCTAGATGTAGTAGCATTTACAGCTCCTATTCGTTGTTTGAATTAATTGTTGTAAATGAGTTTCTGATCCTAGCCTGAGAACACATTTGGATAGAAAAGGGGAAAAACAGATGTTTAGCAACTAAGAAGAGGGGAGAAGAACAAAAAATAAGTAGAACAGTAAAAAAACTTCTTGAGTATTTTTATTTAGAGAATATTGTGCATCTAACTTCGGTATTTCTTGGGGGAGGGAAGAGAAGATAAAGGAACATAATTGGAAAGAAAACACAACAGCATTATGTGGCAAAATGGACTGAGGTATTAAGTTGAAGATCAAGTGGAATTTCTGTTGATAAGGTAATTAAGTTGTATCATGGGTTCTATTTTCTCTTTCCATGAATCTTATCTTATAAGAAATGAATCACTAAATGAAGCAATCTTTGCCTTCTTAAGTTCTAACTCCACATTTGGAAATAACTGTTGAGTTCATAGAAAATTTCCTCTTCAAACTTCTGGTAACAGTTGAAGACATTTTGGTCCTAAAGGGAAAGTTAAATTATTAATAATGGATTCTCTGTCTCCTACTGAGAAATCTCAGCATAGCAAGGCTACCAAATGGTTGGCTAGCCGTGTCACATCTGCCCAGACAACATCATCAACACGTGCACTGCTTCTGAAACGGGACCAAGGGGCCCCAGCACAAGTAAATTAAGGTGAAGAGTAAGACAAAAACAGGTCCAATAGCAAAGCAGCAGGACAAGGCCACAGAGGGTGGGTGGAAATTGTTCTCCACGACCATGGCAGGAAAGTCTCTAAACAAGCGGACACACTGGGAGAAATCATTCGGGGTCAGTGGGAGCAAGGAAATGGAACAGATGGAAACAGACTGGAATGTCTGTTCTATTTCAATGTTTATTTTTTTTTTCTAAGTCTGATGTATTACACAGAGTAACACACTGATTCTCAGGAATCAAGTCTCAGCCACTGAACTGACTAACAGACTTGGCATCCATAAGAATCTATTGAATAAATATGTTTAGCATTGATTGAGAGCCCAGTTACTCAGAAAAAGGGGGTCATTTTCTCCAAAGCCTGGCCAGTCCCTGCATTACTGGTACAAGAAGAATGGGTTTCATGGTGCTAGACAGAGCTGCCACTTGGCTGCATTGATCTCTAAGGTTTCACCAACGTTTGTGAAGCAAGACATGCCTTGTGATGGACGTGAATGGTCCTTCTGTGGTCAGCTGTGGAACTTATTAGGTCTTTCTCAGCTTTCTTCAGTTTCCGCTTTAAATAGTAAAAAGTACCATGTTACCCTAGAGTAACAGCTGCTACTCACCCCCACTCCCAGGAAAGCCAAAAATAAGCTTGCACACTTATTTCTGACAGAAAGGACAATTACAGAAATCTGCCTAACCACACTTAATAAAATAGGCTAAACTTATGCCATTAAAAATCTTGTGAGAATTTCATTAGAATCGTAGAAAAGCTCATCAAAACACACACACACGAAAATGACAGTACTTTCCTCTTCCACATATTTTACTACCTTGGGGAATAACAGATGGACTAATACAGGAGGCATATGTAAAATATTTATGAAAGGCAAAGTAATTGTGATGGCAAACTCATAAAACAGTAATTTCTTCTGCTATATTCAGCAGCATGTACAAAAATGAGAATATCTTTTACATAATAAAAAATGCACTGACAAAAGCTACAGATGAAACAGTAAAAGAAAAGCAGAAAAATACAAGTTGCAATCCCCTTTGATACACTAAAAAGTGTTTAGGAAAAAAATAAAACTGCAGTGTCTTGTGGGTTTCTTGCCATTGTTATTCCTTGCAAGAAGTCCTTGAATTTGTACTACTTCCTCTCAAGTAGTTTAGACATTCTATCATAGGGTATTCCCTTTAAAGTCCCTATGAAGCAGGCAGATAATTTCAGGTTACTCTCTAACGTTCCATGATGACATTCACATGATGTTTGGCAGATTATGTGACACTGATAGTTTGAGAATTTTCCATGTGCCTACCTTTGCAGCCCATGTACTTCTTACCTACGTGGTCAAAATATACCCGATTTTTAAGAAATTAGAATGCAGTGAGCAAGCAGATCATAAGTGCACACTTAAGATAGCATTCATCAAATTCCACAATAGTGTGGGGGAACACTGGAGTAGGTTTCTGATACCATCTTTAGAAATGCAGGTAGAAGGGATTAGACGAGTTCAAGGTGGACAGCAAGGAGTGCTAACACACTAATCCCTGGTTATGCTAGACGTATCCCCATGACACAGCATTCCTTTTCAGTCTCTCAAAATGAAAATCCTGCACAGAAATAATAAAACCTGATCCTGGAAAAGATGAAGAGCTTAGTCAAAATGTCAACGGCAGTACTGCTATGGGATGCTCACAGCCCAGCCAGTTCTCTGCAAGCACAGTTGATGCCACTATGCGACTTGAGAAGGAGAAAGGCCAACTTATTCCAAAATAGGGCCACTCAGAAGCCTCACATTGCTGTCATTTCTTCAGGATAACAAATTATCACCCCTGTTGAAATTTCCATTGGCTCCACCGTTTTTTGAAAGGCAACCATTCATACAATCATTCAAAAAAGTATTTATACAGTGTCTGTTCCATGACCAGCAAGATGAATAAAATAATGAAAAAGACAGAGCCCCAGCATACTTTCTAGTCAAGAGTGTAAGACTTAAGATGCTAAGGGTGGAAAAAAAGGCAAGGGAAAAATTCAGTTTTAAGACTGGGTAACATGACAGAGAGTAACGGGTTGGTTACTTTAGACTAGTGGGCTGGATGGCCTTTTTCCAGAGGATGACATTTCACATGTGGATGACAAGAAGGAGCCAGATATGTGATTAAAAGAGGAAATAATATTCCTGGTAGAAGCAACAGCTATTTCAAAAGGCCAGAAATTGAGAAACAGATATTCTGCATTAGAGAACAAAATCAAAAGGGGATGGGAGTTGGAGGAGGAGAGAATTAGGTGAATTCAGAAAGCTAAGCAGTGTCTAAATCATGCTGAGATTTATAAACCAGTCAGGAGAGCACAGAGGCGCCACGGGAGGTGTGTATGTAGGTGACTTACATTTACAAATACGCTGGCTGCTGTAGAGAAAAGCACTGCAGGGGAGCAAGGATGGACACAGATAGCCCAGCGGTGCGGCTGTTACAGAAGCCGAGAGAGAGACAGTGCTGGCCTGGCCCGGGCACTGGATGCAGACAGACAAGCAGCTGGAGGTAGAGACACAGTTGATGGGACCTGATGGTAGGTTTGACATGGGAGGAGAGAGGAAAAAGGAAGGAAGTGTAAATGTTAGGCTTTTAGTTTGGATAACTGGCCAGATGGTGAGACCATTCACTGAGAAAAGGAAGACTAATCAGGGACAGGTCAAGAAATCAACATTATGTGTTGGCCACATGATTCTGAAATGTCTGTTAAACAGCCACATGGAGATGCCAAGTAGACAGGTGAACACAAGGAAGCTGTAGAGAAAGTATACACCTAGCGGCCGGGAGCCTCCCCTGGGTTTCCAGTGAACTGTGGTTTGAACTTCATTTCACCTTGTTCTTTCTCTTGCCTTACCTAGCTTTGATGAAGCAAGAATCAGATAAAGTATATGAAGAAGCTTTGCAAAGAATAAATTAACGCCGTCATATTTGTAATTATTATCATGTATCACCTTCCATCAAATATTTATCTGGTACACACTGTGTCTTCACCATGGAAGTTTCAGGAAATGTAGATTATGCCATCCCTGTCCCCTGGGGTTATTGTAGCTTCTAGTGGGATCACATGGTAAAGAAAAGTGAGCCTCATTCTAAAATGATAAAAGGGAACAATCTCCAAAAGAGTTAGCACGTCACATGATGCCTCTGTAACCTTAGGCAGCCACACAGACTTGACTTTCTTATTTTCTCACACACCAAGACAAATAGCACAGAATTGAGAGGCTGGAGTTTGCCTAGCAGGGTGTCTGCTGAAAGACTTCTAGTGCCCCAACTATGGTGAATGCCACATAGTAGCAACTTTCACAATTAGCTTCTCCTTGATGTTTAAAGACATTCCTATGAAAAATGCAGGTTCATGTGGCAAGAATATTTCCACTATGATAGTGAACATAAGAAGAAGGCATTGGCAACCCACTCCAGTGTTCTTGCCTGGAGAATCCCAGGGACGGGGAGCCTGGTGGGCTGCCATCTATGGGGTCGCACAGAGTCGGACATGACTGAAGCGACTTAGCAACAGCAGCAGTGAACATGAACACTTTAGCGTGAAGTTAATTTACTTGATTATTAACGGAGAGAGCTATGTCTTTAAAGAATGGGACAGCTGACTGGGCAGATTGACCTGGGCTGTGGTCAGGTAGCCAAGGAGATCAGCTCCTCTAGGTCAGAGCACACCAGATGGACAGACCAAGGACGGGATGTCAGCAGTTCCAAAAGGTAATGTGAGGCCATTGCTAACTGATTCTCTTGGCCATGTTGTTTCATCCCATGGAGGATGGGGGGTACTTGCTTTTGTTCTCATTCAGTAAAAGGAAAAGCTTTCAGGGAGACACAAATATAACCTAGCTGTCTTTATATTTCTCACACAAAAAATGTTCAAAACAAGTTCAGCTAGGAATTTCATCTAGGAAAATGATGACCCATAAAAAGAATGAATATTTGTATCCATATTGTACTCACACCCTGACATAGTCATCACTATTGTCACTATTGAGAGCATCATCCCTTTGAAATGCCTTTCTTTCTGCAAACTGTTATGAAATTGAAGTTCTTACAACTCAGCTCTCACTAGAATTATCACTGAGGCTATCCACTTGAAGAATGAAAACACGTGAAACTATTCTCAAAGGCAGTGGGGTCGCAGATGACTCTTGGGTCTACAGAGTCATCCTGTCCATAGAGAACAAAATTAATGAAGGTATTGAAAATAATAATTAATGTAACAATCTAAGTAAATTGCCATGAGTATTCAATTTTATGCACTGTATTTTAACCAGTTTGGAAATTACCAAAGTTAATTTTAAACCCACAAGTGACTTCTTTCAGCAGTGATTATGCTTAACAACTCTTTCCAAGAGGTATGACATTAGTGGAGGTAAGGTCTGGGATACACACTAATTTTGTGCAGAGCACATTTTGAAACTTGACCTGCTGCAGCATTAAATCACCTAGCATTTTCTAAAGCCAAGTTAAAATGAGTTTTCCACTTAATCTTAACTAGTCTCTAGGATTATCCGTGCCAGTGGCTCTATGGCCCGCTTGACTAATGCAGAATTTTCTGTCCTGCTCTGTTTTCCAGCCTCTGCCAGCACATACATGCCAACGGTGTGCAACGGCCGGGAAGTCCTCGACTCCACCACCTCATCTCTGTGATTGTGAATTGCAGTTCAGTTGTCGTGTTTTTAGGATATTAGATGAAAGTGCTCATGTGCAGCTCCAGAATGTGGAAACAGCAAAAGAATACCCCTAGTACCTTTTTTTAGAAACAGTACAATAAATTATTTTTAAGGACTGTACAGTATATAGTGATGTGCTAGAACTTTTTAGACTGATTTAGTGATTATTAATGATTCCTTAGAACCTGGAAATAACCCATTGTTTACAGAGCTGAGCACTGGTGACAGGGTCTGACAGGTCAGTCTAATAGAAAATACGGTGGCAATATTAGATAACTTTTTTTCCTATGAAGTTTTTTGTAGGCCCTTGTTGTAACTAACTTAGGATGAGTTTCTATGTTGTATATTAAAGTTACATTATGTGTAACAGATTGTTTTTCTCAGCACAAAATCAAAAGCATCTGTATTAATGTAAAGATATTGAGAATAAAACCTTCAAGGTTTTCCAGCATGGTGGATAATGGCCTTGTTCTTATTTAATCGTTCCAGGTAATTTGAATATGTTGATTTAGACCATTTCTATTTTATTGTTGGAGGAAATTATCTAACTCTGCTTCTCTTTACATCTGTTAATAGATACACTGAACACAAGTTTTACCCTATAAGAGAATTGTAAGCATGTCAAGACTTCTTCACAGATCTTTGCAGATCACATGATCAGAATTTGACTGATGACACCATAAATATCTGGTTATTACAGTGGCCAGACAATAATACCCTTATTGGTTTCTTTAAGCCACATCTACAAGGTAGCCCAGAATTTGCCCGAATAAGTCTCTGAGGTGAGGAGAGAGTTCTTCCATTCCTGTATTCCTCTGAATACCAAAACTGACCTGTCAGGGAAGGTTTGATGGCTCTCATTTCCCAAAACCACCTAAATTTCTAGCAAGGAGCCTGGAAAAGCATCTTATTCCATTGGAAAATCACTCTGGTGGTTCACAGCTGAATGAGGCAATGAAAATGCAGGATATCTTCTTTTCCAAAGTCCCAAGAACAATGTTTAGGAGCACAGAGACTTGTCACTAAACTTGAATATTTTACTAACCTAAATAAACGAGCACACAGGGAAAGCACGGATAAGCTAAAATGGGGTCATTCTTACCAGTACTGTCCTATTTCTCCTGATAAGTCCTTGAGTCACAAATCATTTTTTAATGTAGAAAAATCACTAAGAATCTAACATCTGCTAGGTCCTGCACCAGACACCATGGACAGAGCATGTATTCATTTCCTGTAACTAATCTGACAACTTAACATGAACTCAGTGGCTTAAAACAACAAAAATTGACTCTGTGCAGCTGCACCTTACTGGCTATGGGGAGAATCCGTCCCATTCCTCTTCTAGTTTCTGGTGGTGGTCAGCTTCTTGACATCCTATCACTCCAATCTCTGCAACCGTCTTCATGTCACATTCTCCTCTATGTGTCTCTTATGAGGACACTTGTCATTGGATTTAGGGTACACCTGGATAATGCAGGATGATCTTATTTCAAGATCCTTAATTGCATCTGCTAAGGCCCTTTTTTGAAATGAAGTAACATTAGGATGTGTAACTTCTAGGGGGCCATGCTTCAACTCATGACAGGGA
This sequence comes from Aepyceros melampus, assembly GCA_006408695.1. NCBI lineage: Eukaryota > Metazoa > Chordata > Mammalia > Artiodactyla > Bovidae > Aepyceros > Aepyceros melampus. The sequence goes on from SJXQ01011699.1 coordinate 54,982, forward strand.
AAAAGAGGATTACCAAGTACTTGCCTTTAAGAAGCATCAAAACTGGAAAATATGCTAATGAGGAGACTGCCACTGAGGGAGACAGTGAGAGGAAGGAAGAGGCTATGAGGGACCCACAGGTTAAATAACCAGGGCCTAGATAATCAAGACTGATACTATTTTTAAAATATCCAGAAATAACGAGTAGGTGCATAAAAGCCAACATGAGTGGCCTTGAAGGAAATAAACCTAGGAGTCCTATGTTAGCAATTCTCTTCTTCCTTCTAGATGCCTTTGAATCGGCACCCTCATCAATGTGTCTGAAACTCACCAGATGCTCAAAGACAACAGTGCAAACAGTCTCTAAATTCTCAGATTCAAAGAACATGGATGGGAGGGAGTGGGCGTGGCAGATTGGGTAACAGTAGTTGTCAAAAGACACTGGATGTCAAAAAAGAACTCTGTTGTGACTGAAACTGGCAGGAGTGCTAGATAGGTGTGCTCAGAATGAGTACCTGCTCAAAATCAAGGCTGAGGCAAGGCTGACGGCAGAGAAAATAAACTCAGTCCACTGATGAGATTTGACAGGCCGAGGAAGGCAATATCAGGTGAGTTGTTCAGAGATACTGCTGATGCCAAAACAATCAAACTGATCGTGGATCTTCTTAAACAAGACAATTAACTTGTGGGGGAATCCTGAGTGGGTGTTTCTGCGGACTGGGTTTTGATCTGTGGTCACTGTATTTCACTCCCTGTCTTTACACTGAAAGTGCATTGACTGACAGCTCTCATCATCTTTTTCTTCCCTGCCATGAACCGTGTTTCCTACTCAAATGCACACACCCTAACATGTGACCCCTAGAAGTAATTTTTTAAAGAGCATTCAGCATACGTATGGAAAATAGCAATTATAAAATCTTTTTTACATGAGCCATTTCAAACCAATAGGTTTTGGATTGATTTTCTTTAACTCCAGTAACAACATTTCATTCTCTCAGAATATAAAACTTGCTGAGCTGATCCATCTTTGCAAAAATGTCCTCAATTCAAGGAACTCAAGCAGAATGATGTATCCCACTCATAAAAAAACATGCCAGTGCCTCATGATATGGTTGATTTTTGTTGAATTTCTGAGTGTTTACAGCTTTTGAAATTCTCTGTGTCCTCTCTAGTTTAAACACTAATATTCACTTGCCCACTCAGTAACATAAAAAGGTCCCATTTTCAAACTGAGGCAAGCTGGTTTGCAGACCACATAGAGGACAGATTAAGACAGTGGCTGAGAAAGGAGGTAATTCAGCCAGTGTACCTTTGCAGACTTCAGCCCCACAGAGTTCCTCTCAGCTAGCCCCCCTGCTTTATCCATGTATCCACCATGATAGTTTGGGGTGCCAGAGCTCTGTAGCAAAAGGCCACAGAGAAGCAAAAATAAAGTGAGGGGCCAGGAAGATGGAACATCAGTATGGATTAAAACCTTCACAGTCCTAACAAGGCCCAAACCCATGAATAAGGCAAGTATCACTCCTGCTTTGTGAAAGAAAGTTTAGATTTGCATAATCCCCACTGGTTGGACTCATTAATTTAACCCAAGAAATGGTAATTTGAAATCTGTTGACGGCTTGGATGGAAACCCTTAGATGGCTAGCTAAGATAAAAGGATATTACTCCCTTCAAAACCAAATTTACCAATATCCACAAGCTGTTTTATATAGTATTCTTCATCCTGGAGTCTTTATTAATAAGATGAGGAAAATTCCAGCAAATGAAAAGCCTAGCTAGGATATTTTGCTCAAGGCAATTGGAGTTCTGTTTCTTGAACCACCAATCATTAAAGGAATCCTAAGTGTCCTTTGCGGTTCAGTCAGTCTTAAAATAGGATTTGGTAAATACATGTGGACTGAGGTGTACATGGCCTGAATACATGCAATATGCTCCAGTGTTGCCAGGGAACCCTATCCAGCACCAGAGCTCAAGAATCTATGCTGACACTACTTTTATGCATCAATATATGTTACTTCCAAATAGTTAATTGAAATAAATCTGTCAAAGAGATTGAATATTATCTCTAAATCTAGTTACCTTAGCAATAAATGTTATAGAAATCACAATGAGAAAAGACTTTTAAATCAATCTTACTGGTTGACTTTGAACCAATTCACTTGTTTTATCATTTCCTAATCAATATCTACAATCAAGTCCCAGAACTATAAAAGGAACTCAGAAGAGTATCTGGCTTTGTCCTTGGTGAGTGATTAAATGATCAAGGGAAGGTAATGGGCATCTTTTTTTTCTTGATCATCTCTAAAGACTTGAGAAACTTTGAAGGTGTAAATTCCTAAAGGGCAAAGAATCTGTGGAAATAGGTTATTCCAAATAGTTTTGCTTGTGGGTTGTAGTGATGGAAAATAGTGGTCAGCAAGCCACAGCCCACAGGTCAAATCCTAGCCTAGAATCTGTTTTTATAAAATCTGTAAGCTAAGAATGCTTCCACATGTTTAAATAATTGGAGAAAAAATACCAAAAGTAATATTTCATGACAAGTAAAATTGAAATGAACTCAAATTTCCATGTACATCAGAATGTAGCCATACCCATTTGTGTATAGACTGCCTGTGGCTGCTTTCATGCTACAATGGCAGAGCTGAAACAGAGACCACATGAGCTGAAAAGCTGAAAATACACCTGACCCTTTACAGAAAAAGACTGCTGATCCAGACAATTGCAACAGTAATATCCATTAATAGCAATTGTATTAGTAGTATCAATTAATTTTTAATTATTTGTCCCCATCTTTTACTTCATTTGTGATTCTAAAATGAACTCATCTGAAAACATTAAACCGAAATAAAATTCAGCAAAAGTGTAATCTCTGGCCACTTACTATGAAGGTGAACTCCATTTTAGTGTCCAAAGGAGAAGTCAGGTGTTGGTATTTTTTTAGGTTTATCCTCCTTGAGTCCTTTTCTTAGAGCAAGCTTAATTTAGAACTTGGTCACGTAAACCTTAGATAATGTTCATAATCACTAGGAAATAGATGTGAGGATATATAAATCCTCTGAAGAAGTTCTACTCTACCTATCTTTAGTACAAAAAGGTAAATGTGAGCAATACACTGCCCATTGAAATCAACTTCCCACCCCAGCTCTCAGGAAATTTACATTCATGAGGAAGAGAGAAAGGATCTGCATATCAGCCTCCCATCAGGAATGACCAGGAGTCACAGGAAGTAGCTCTACTGACAGATGTCAGATGAGTTGACCAGATTTGTCTTGAACTACCCCAGAGGGTCAATGACTAGACACCGTAATCCGTCCACATAGCCATGTAAATCGCCTTTTCTCTCCTTGGGAAGAAAATGACAAAAATCTACACAAAAATACTATGAAACATTTTTAATCCTGAAAAGGACTTGATTACTAGTGATCAAAGAGGGGAAGAGTCAATAAAAATAAAGTTCAATCTTTTAAATCAAGTGAATACAAATCAAATTGCTCAACATTGTTAAATGGCATTGATATAATTTATCCATGGATCTCATTCAGTGGAAAACTGATTTAAATATGTTTTGACAGAGTGCTAAGAGTTTTTATAGGTGATAGCTGACTTAATGGAGTATTTAAGGTTTTACAACTGCCTTTTAGAAAAATAACAAATAACTTCTTCTTCTACCACCTAGAAGGGAAAAGATATAACAAATGTCAATAAAAATCAGAAATGTGATTAATTTGTTTATGCCTTTCAACATTACACTGAGCTTTGCAAAGGCAAGACATAAAGTAAGTTTTAGAGCCAGAATTCATCTGAATATCTTCCTCATAATATCTTCCTTCTGTCATACTTCTTCAGTGGTTGAAATAAAATGACAATCCACTGGGATCCAAATGAAAAAGTCAGCTCTTTCCAAAGATGGGACTGAGCTGCCAAAATCTATTTAATATCTAAAATAAGAAATAAAATAAATAAAATTTTCAATACCAACTACGTTTGCTGAGAGTTCATTAAAATTTAAGGCATTTTTGACATGTCAGAGATTTTAGTCCAGTGACAAGAGAAGAAAGACACTATCTGTGAGCAAATCCCAATTATCTCTATGGCTTGGAACACACATGCTGAATACAGCAAAGATGAAGACAGAGGTGGCAGGTGATCATGTGGAAACTTCCCGATTCTGTCCAGTCTGCACAACTTTGCCAGGGCTCCTCTGAAAGGGTGTGTTTCAAGTGTATTTTTATACTTTTGTTTAATTTTTGATCAAAATGGGGAATGGCTCACCAGCAGCGATGACAGGATAAAAATGAGCAATGCCAAAATAATTTCATTATAATGTAAGAAGTTAAATGTAGAAAAGGTTTATGTAAAGCAATATCCTCTGTGAATTTCACAAAAAACAACAAAGCCCACCTCACCTATACTCATGAATCCAGCAGTAGTGACATACACAAAACACTCATTCAACAATAACAGAATGGTCCATTGTTTTACCCACCAGTGAAATAAATTCAATTATTTATTTTTCCTTCATTGGCCACAAAACTAAGGATGACCTGCTGAATCAAAAATTACAAGGCATACCTCATTGACAGACTGGGGGCAAAACATTTAACAAACTTGTCCCTATGCCCTACCTCACTGGCCAATTACCCATCTTTTTAAAACTCTGGATTAAAACCTGTAAAGATCACTATTTACTGAAAACAAACAAGATCACCTTAGATTATAAATGGCAGGAAACTCCCCTCTTTCCTAGTTTTAAAACAAGTTTACACAAAATTGGTCGTACCCAGCTTCGTTCAAACTTCTTTCGACAAATATTCAATTCCTGCCAATATCAGTATAACCTGTCCATTAGAGAAAATACCACAATTATCTGGATCATTTTTTAATAAGAGCAACAATACTGATTTCATAGCTGCTTATGGTACAACAACATTCTTATTTTGAATACAGATATATGCAATATTCTAAAATTGCATTTCTAAGTAACTTAAAAAGAAAACTTCAATGGAAGTAACAATCCTTATAGTCTAGCATGTAACCTTTGATGCGTGACACAGGGAGAATGTACCCACTGCCATTTTCGGGAGGCCATACATTATCCCAGTACCTCTGTACAGTTATCTGTACTGATACACAAGCCGTCCCACTTTTTTCTCATGATTTTGCAAGTGATTTAAGAAAAAAGCTTTCCTATTCATTCTAAATTATACTTCAAGTATTACATAAATTGTTTCAAGCCATTTGACTTCTGTGATAGTGTCAGTTTGTTTTTATTAGGGGAAAGTCTAAGCTTCTCTTTGCCTTTTTATTTATTTATTTTTTAAGAATCCCATTTCTTAAAAAGCCCTTCTTACCAGTTCCAACAAGGATGGAATTTCAAAGGCGATTATAAGTTTAGATAACCCAAACACATGCTGACTCTTCATTAAGAATTATTCCTTACTTAGGCTCCTGAAATCAAGAAGGATACCCTATGGAAAAATGAAAAATCTATTGTCTTTCTTTGTTCATCATTTTTAATAGAAAACATGTTTAAAGGTTGGTCAGGAAAATAAATAATGGGAAAAATAACTGTACCTTAAAAAATTTTTCAAATCTTCCCCAAAATATAAACAAATAAAATACATACATGGGATCACAATGAATATGCTCACATTAGCCCTCCAAAGACACTTTTTATATAGAATTTATAAAGAAGAAAAATTACCATTAATTATACGGCATGCATCAGCAGTGCACTGGTGGGCTTACCTTGGTTTTGAGTTATGTGTATATACAGATAAATCTCTTCCTGAGTTGAGCTTCTTCTTCAGTTGAGACTCAAACCATTTGTTTTCTTATTTTTGGCAAGACACTTGACCATGTGATAAGGCAATCTAACATTTCAACCTCCTTCCCTTCTCAGTGACGTGGCCCTCCTCTGTAACATCGCCAATGTGCCGGATATGAGGACAGGCTCTAAACTATGGTTCTGTAAAACTAGAGAGTGGGTTTCTTTGTTTATTAGTCTGACAGCTACAGCACTGTCTTTTCATATATTTGGAGATCTTGAGGATTTCAGCTGAACAGATTCAAAATGGTCTTCTTTTTCCTATGGGTGGAAAATAGAAAGACAAAAACAACTCATTAAAATTACAGTAAGATTTTAGGATCTTACCTACCCAGAAAGTAAGTTCTGAAATCAGTTCAATGTATGTACCAGCCACTCATAATTGGAATTTTACATTTAAAGGAGAGAGGTAGCAGATGTAAAACAGATAGCATGCCTACCCCAAAGACACACAATCCAAAATAGAAGCAAACACATGACTGTAATAGATACCAAAAGATACAGCTGTGATCCTTATGAAGAAATTCACTGAGACCCTTGCAAGGAGAACATCTGATCTGAGTGCTGAAAGAGATGACCTATCCATGTAAACTGCGGATAGTAAACTAAATATTCTCAATATAACACAGGGTAAATAGTAAGAAAAAAGGAGAGCGGAAATAAAGAGAACACAAATAAGACATAAGATCATTTGGGTTCACTGATAAGTTTTAGGAAAATCCTTGGGGGGTCACGTTTACTAAAGATATTAAAAACAAGCCATCTCAGATAATAAATCAAAATTTGAATGCAAGTATATCATTGATGGAATTTGTTTTATAATGCATTCAAAATGTACTCTATTGAGATAAATTATTCTTCTTTAATGAAGAGAAAAGGAAATAGTGAAATTTCTCCCAATGTTTTCATTTTTAGACAAAGCTTTCCAAAGGCTGCTATCAGTAGTGGAGAGACTATGCTATTGAGGAGAATAAAGATGAAAAGAATAAGCATTATTTTAAAAGTAAAATAAATATGAAGCAGATCAGTCCTGGGTGCACATGGATATGTGTATAAAACCGAAAAGTAAAATGAGAAAATAACAGGAAATAGATTCTGAGTATCTGTCTCAAGAAGAATCAGTTTGCTTTGGTGTCTTCTCCCATTTGAGCAGAGAAGTCCAAGACTTCAGATCCACTTTAGGGCTACATGGTCAGGATTACAGAAAAAAAAAAAAAATCACAGTGCAAACCAGCATATCCCATTTCCCTGCCTCTGCCCAGGCAACAAATCCCTGAGAGAGCAGCCTGCAGGTTGCAGCATCCTAACCCACTGGTTCTAGGAGAATCTACCTCAAGTCTCACATATCCCAGCCTTAATTTTGTAGGAATAACCATTGATAATCCAAATATTTGTTAAACATCCATATGTTGCAGGAACAGGAACATGGACTAGACTTTATGGGGTACAAAATGCCTGCCCTCAAGGATCTTACCGTGTATTCACAGGAAAGAGCATTAGACATCAGCCATGAACTAGAAGGGAACACTGAGGTTTTTGTGGCCTTGCTTTGAGAAGATTTGATTCAACCTGTTCCTCAGGAAGGGGAGGCAGAGGCCTGTTGGTTATCCTCCAGATAATGTTTCAAGTAAAACACTGGAAGCCCTCTATATAGTCATGTTTGCTTCATAGGGCTTTCGTCACCATGTCCTCTGTATTCACAGGGGATTTTGCTCCTATAACTGATATGGTGGGATATATACATATGTATGTGTATGTGGTTAACATCGCTAATTAACTGGAATCTCCTGATGGCAGGAATTCTATCACTTTTTAATTCCCATAAAATGACCCAAGGCCTCACATGTCATTGGCTGTCAATCAATGATTGTGAAAAATTACTGAAACACTAGCATGTAGAAAGAAAAAATTCTGAATTGGGACTCAGAAGATGCAGTTTCTAATTCCTAACTGACCCTCTCTTGTAGGTCTCAGTTTACTCATGCATTAAATAAAGAGGCATACAAAATGATCTTTTAAAGCTCTAAATTCAAGAATCCAAAGAAAATCCAACTTCTCCCAGAAGTTTCTCCTTAGCTTGTCACTAAAGAATGCATTCTTTTCTCTTCTGTTGTGCTCCAAGAGACCCTACTCAATACTCCTGCCATGTAACAAAAAGAATAAAACACCTAGGAATAAACCTACTTAAGGAGGTAAAAGACCTGTACTTAGAAAACTATAATATACTGATGAAAGAAATCAAAGACAACACAAACAGGTGGAGAGATTATACCATGTTCTTGGATTGGAAGAATCAATATTATGAAAATTACTATACTACCCAAAGCAATGTACAGATTCAGTGAAATCCCTATCAAATTATCAATCACATTTTTCTCAGAAATAGAACAAAAAAAATTATAATTTGTAAGGAAATAAAAAGATCATGAATAGCCAAAGCAATCCCGAGAAATAAAAACAGAGCTGGAGAAATCAACCTCCCTGACTTCAAATTATACAGTAAAGCTACAGTAACCAAGACATGATGGTACTGGCACAAAACAGAAACACAGATCAACGGAACAGGATAAATATCCTGTGGATAAACCCAAACACCTGTGGTGACTTAATCTATGACAAAGGAGGCAAGGATATACAATGGAGAAAAGACAGTCTCTTCAACAAGTGGCTCTGGGAAAACTGGACAGCTACATGTGAAAAAATGAAATTAGAACACTTCCTAAAATCATACACAAAAATAAACTAAAAATGGCTCAAAGATCTAAATGTAAGGCCAGACACTATACAACTCCTAGAGAAAAATGCAGCCAGAACACTCTTTGGCATAAATCACAGCAAGATCTTTTATGACCCACCTCCTAAAGGAATAAAAATAGAAATAAACAAATGGGACCTAATCAAACTTAAAATCTTTTCCACAGCAAAAGAAACCATAAACAAGACAAAGGCAACTCTCAGAATGGAAGAAACTATCTGCAAATGAAGAACTGACAAGGGATTAATCAACAAAATATACAAAAAGCACCTGTAGCTCAAAAAAAAAAAAAAAAAAGTCAAAAAATGGGTGGCAGACCTAAAGAGACATTTCTCCAAAGAAGAAATGGCCATACAGATGGCCAGGAGGCACATGAAAAGATGTTCAGCCTCACTAATTATTAGAGAAACACAAATCAAAACCACAATGAGGTATTACCTCACACTGGTCAAAATGGCCATCATCAAAAAAAACTATAAACAATAAAGGCTAGAGAGGGTGTGGAGAAAAGGGAGCCCTCTTGCACCACTGGTGGAAATGTAAACTGATACAGCCACTATGGAGAAGAGTGTGGAGGTTCCTTAAAAAACTAAAACTAGAAGTACCATATGACCCAGCAATCCCACTCCTGGGTGTATTCCTGGAGAAAACCATAATTCCAAAAGATACATGCACCTCAGTGCTCACAGTAGCACTATAAACAATCATCAGGATATGGAAGCAAACTAAATGTCCACCAACAGAGGGATCAATAAAGAAGATGTGGTATGTATAAACAGTAGGTTATCATTCAGTCTTAAAAAGGAACAAAACTGTGCCATTCAGAGACATGGATCGACCTAGAGACTGTCATCCATGAGTGAGGTAAGTCAGAAAAAATAATATTGTATATTAGTCCATAAATGTGGAATCTAGAAAAATGGTACAGATGAACCTGCGTGCAAGGCAGAAATGCAGGCACAGATGCAGAGGACAAACATGAGCACCAAGGCGGGGAAGAGGGTGAAGGATGAACTGGGAGATCGGGATTGACATACATATATGTGTGTGTGTGTGTATATACATATACACACACACACACACACAAACTATTACATATAAAGTAGATAACTAATGAGAACAACCTATACAGCACAGGGAACTCTACTCAATGCTCCATGGAAACCTAAATGGCAATGAAATTCAAAAAAGAGGGGATATATGTACAAAAAAGATCTTCATGACCCAGATAACCAGGATGCTGTGATCACTCCCTAGAGCCAGACATACTGGAATGTGAAGTCAAGTGGGCCTTAGAAAGCATCACGATGAACAAAGCTAGTGGAGGTGATGGCATTCGAGTTGAGCTGTTTCAAATCCTGAAAGATGATGCTGTGAAAGTGCTGCACTCAACAGGCCAGCACATTTGGAAAACTCAGCAGTGGCCACAGGACTCAAAAAGGTCAGTTTTCATTCCAATCCCAAAGGAAGGCAATGCCAAAGAATGCTCAAACTACCGCACAACTGCACTCATCTCACATGCTAGTAAAGTAATGCTCAAAATTCTTCAAGCCAGGCTTCAGCAATACGTGAACCATGAACTTCCAGATGTTCAAGTTGGTTTTAGAAAAGGCAGAGAGGAACCAGAGATCAAATTGCCAAAATCTGCTGGATCGTGGAAAAAGCAAGAGAATTCCAGAAAAACATCTATTTCTGCTTTATTGACTATGCCAAAGCCTTTGACTGTGTGGATCACAATAAACTGTGGAAAATTCTTCAAGAGATGGGAATACCAGACCACCTGACCTGCCTCTTGATAAATGTGTATGCAGGTCAGGAAGCAACAGTCAGAACTGGACATGGAACAACAGACTGGTTCCAAATAGGAAAAGGAGTACGTCAAGGCTGTATATTGTCATCCTGCTTATTTAACTTCTATGCAGAGTACATCATGAGAAACGCTGGACTGGAAGAAACACAAGCTGGAATCAAGATTGCTGGGAGAAATATCAATAAGCTCAGATATGCAGATAACACCACCCTTATGGCAGAAAGTGAAGAGGAACTAAAAAGCCTCTTGATGAAAGTGAAAGAGGAGAGTGAAAAAGTTGGCTTAAAGCTCAACATTCAGAAGATGAATAAGAGATGGGAATACCAGACCACCTGACCTGCCTCTTGATAAATGTGTATGCAGGTCAGGAAGCAACAGTCAGAACTGGACATGGAACAACAGACTGGTTCCAAATAGGAAAAGGAGTACGTCAAGGCTGTATATTGTCATCCTGCTTATTTAACTTCTATGCAGAGTACATCATGAGAAACGCTGGACTGGAAGAAACACAAGCTGGAATCAAGATTGCTGGGAGAAATATCAATAAGCTCAGATATGCAGATAACACCACCCTTATGGCAGAAAGTGAAGAGGAACTAAAAAGCCTCTTGATGAAAGTGAAAGAGGAGAGTGAAAAAGTTGGCTTAAAGCTCAACATTCAGAAGATGAAGATCATGGCATCTGGTCCCATCACTTCATGGCAAATAGATGGGGAAACAGTGGAAACAGTGTCAAACTTTATTTTTGGGAGCCCCAAAATCACTGCAGATGGTGACTGCAGCCATGAAATTAAAAGATGCTTACCCTTGGAAGGAAAGTTATGACCAAACTAGATAGCATATTGCAAAGCAGAGACATTACTTTGCCGACTAAGGTCCGTCTAGTCAAGGCTATGGTTGTTCCTATGGTCATGTATGGATGTGAGAGTTGGACTGTGAAGAAAGCTGAGCACCGAAGAATTGATGCTTTTGAACTGTGGTGTTGGAGAAGACTCTTGAGAGTCCCTTGAACTGCAAGGAGATCCAAACAGTCCATTCTGAAGGAGATCAACCCTGGGATTTCTTTGGAAGGAATGATGCTGAAGCTGAAATTCCAGTACTTTGGCCACCTCATGCAAAGAGTTGACTCATTGGAAAATACTCTGATGCTGGGAGGGATTGGGGGCAGGAGGAGAAGGGGACAACAGAGAATGAGATGGCTTGATGGCATCACTGACTCGATGGACGTGAGTTTGAGTGAACTCTGGGAGTTAGTGATGGATAGGGAGGCCTGGTGTGCTGCAATTCACGGGGTCGCAAAGAGTCAGACACAACTGAGTGACTGAACTGAACTGAATGTATGTGTATAATTGACTCACTTTGTTAGTACTGCTGCTGCTGAGTCACTTCAGTCGTGTCCGACTCTGTGCGACCCCATAGACGGCAGCCCACCAGGCTTTCCCATCCCTGGGATTCTCCAGGCAAGAACACTAGAGTGGGTTGCCATTTCCTTCTCCAATGCATGAAGGTGAAAGTGAAGACACTCAGTCCTATCCGACTCTTAGCGACCTCATGGACTGCAGCCTACCAGGCTCCTCCGTCCATGGGATTTTCCAGGCAAGAGTACTGGAGTGGGTTGCCATTGTCTTCTCCTTTGTTAGTACAGCAGAAACTAACACAACACTGTAAACTGCTACACTCCAATTAAAAAAAAAAAAAAGACTTCTACTGTAGCCCACATGGGCAAAGATACAAAACACACTAGGTCTCCCTAAGTGTGTTTAAAAGCCCTTGACCTTCCTGGACCTGAATGTTCACAGGCACAGAACTCCAGTAGATGAATATACATAAGGTGGAATTTCAGCTACTGAAATGGGACAAACTGATTTGTTGCAGTGGAGGCCTGATAATGAGGCACCTGGAAGGAGTTACCTTACACCCTGAGAGATGCAAACATTTTTGATTTTCAAAGTTACCCTTTTACCTCCCTATAAAGGAAAATGTTCCACTCTCAAATTGTTGCAAGTGCCTTAGATTTAACAGTCTACTGTCTACCAAATCCAGCAGATGTTTTCACCACATTTTGGTTGCCATTCCCCCTTAAACTTAATGAAAAGTATAGAAATAGCTGGTATGGTGCCAGCTTCTGCCCCAACATAGCAACAATCGACATGTCCATTCCCATCACTCAATCATTCCATGGAGTGGACAAATACCACCCAGTCTCCAGCATGAGCAAACAGGAAAAGCTGAACTAACTGTCCTCAAGCAGTCTCTCCAAAGACAAAGAGACACAGCTGTCAGAGGTGAATCAGAAACACAAAGGTTTATAAGCCAGCAAGAAGGTCGCAGGCACTATCAACCAGTGCTGCCTAGCTAAAGAGATTCCACTTGGTGTCCCTAACAATCATAAATACTTTCTTTCCATGGACACCAAGTGTACCTACAGGACTATACTTTTTATAAGAACCAGACATTAACTTCTCTCCTAGAAGCAGCATAGCTTGTACACTAGGATTGGTCCTAAGTGGTCATAATTTAACTGTTTATGAAAACATCCTCCAGAGATCATGTAGCTCTTAGAAACTGTGAAGATCTTTTCAAAGTCAGACTACTCTTGGTTAATCAGAGTAGATACCTGGAGGGAAAACTGACTTGTTATTCCACTCTATGGGTAAGCTAATAAATTTAAAAAGATGGTATTAAAAAAAAGTATGAAATCATGCCATTTGCAGCAACATGGATGGAACTAGAGATTAATTACTAAATGAAGTCAGTCATAAAAAAAAGACACCATATGATATCACTGATATGTAGAATCTAAAATAAAACACAAATGAACTTATCTACGAAATAGAAACACAGAGAATAAACTTGTGGTTGCCAAGGATGAGGGGCAGGAGGAGAAGGAAAGATTAGGAATTATGGATTAGCAGATGCAAACGCTACAGAGGTTTGGATTTTGTTGGGAGACAACTCTCTATGGTTCTTTGGTATTTCTGCATATCTTGTGAATACAACACTGATTTCCCTTTGTTCTAGACTACCTTTTCAAAGGTCTTTATAAAGAAAGAGACCTTTGAAGATGTTATATCCTTCCAGAGCAAAGGGCAAGCTCACGTACACTCTTGAAAACAGTGTTTCCCTCTGGAGCAATGAATGGGGATGCTAACTGTCCAGTACAATAACAATAATATCTCTCTTTGGAACAAAGGCAGAGATGCTTGCTGCCCATTCTAAAAGATTTAGGTTCCCAAGTTTATTATAGGTTCCTTACCTATAATGCAGCTCACCAAGAGTCATCTGTAGGAAGTGAGGCTTTGAAACTGGGATAAATGCTGAGGTTTTGGCTAGTGCTTCTGTTATGACCATTTAAACTGTCCTTTGTCTCTGATCAGAAATTCTATGTCTTCTAAAGTATCCATGAAATCATAGGAGGCTCACTTGTTAGCTTATAAGTAGGGTAAATTCTCAGCTCTTGACAATCACTGTACATTCACTGTCCCTTAGCAGTAGTACCCTCCATAAACTAGCATAATAAGCAAAATCAAATAGCCATTAGTATAAGGAGAATAGGGCTTATTCATTTATTTTTAAATGATCCCCTATGATATATTTATGTACCTAAATTAGGAAATGATTACTAAAACACTCGCAATAGATGTAATCTTTGCCACATGCCCTGCCTGCTGAAAATCCTTTGAAATGCAGTTTCTTTCATGTTTCATTCTATTTTCAATCTTGCACAAGTAAAATGGCATGTTTCACCTTTTACGTCAATGGTGAAGAATGTCAATAAAATACATTTACAAATAATATGTAAGGCTTCATGATATCGGCTTGGATATAGTAATCATTTCAAAGCTGATGAATGTGATACCATCTGATAAGGTAATATCTCAACATTTTATATACCTTTTATTTTCTCTAAATGAAACAATCTTGTTCTAAAGCAAAATATATAAAAAACATTGGATCATTTATTTACCTAAAATTTTTGTTTTTGTAATACTATTAATACATTATCTTTGTACAAATTCAAATATTACAAAACTGTATTACTTAAAAGACGAAAGACACCCACTAATTAAAAACTCTCAAAATGCAGCTATCATTAGTAGTTTCCTGTTCAGATACTAATATAAATGTACATTTAATACAAATGTGATAGTCTACAGTTGCTCTCACTTCACTGACCTTGGACCTACTGACATATCAGTACACATAGACATCTCCATCTGTAACAGCTGCAGGACTGCACAGCATCCCACTACTTTGATATATGGAAATATATACTTCCTGATGGTGTTAAAAGTTGCTTCTACTTGGTTAACCAGCAAAACAATACTGCAGTGATTATTACTGTATTTACATCTTTCTGTATTTCCAGAAGTATTTCTACCAGATAAATACCCACAGAGATATAGATATGTTACATGACAGAGTTTGCAAGAATGTTACTGTTAGGTTAACATGGCCTCTTACTCATAAACACACAGTATTACCAGGTTAAAATTCTGCTGTTACCTTTGTTGCCAAGGATTTGAGTTTTCCCAGTAGGGACTGTTTATTGGAATATACAACTTCCTCTTCATTATCTTCTCCTTCCATGATAGCACAGCTGTCGGCAGCTGGGAGTTCACACTCTTTTGAGTTCGTAGTCATTACTAATTTGGAATATTTATACTCCAGTCTAAGTAGTGGTAAATATATAAATAAAATAAAGAGGCTGTTTAATATAAATTAATACTTATTTGGAGTGGTCATACACCTGCTAATTGTCTTGGAGTAAAGTTGCTTCACCAACAGATTTCCTTCACCCATCACAACACTATGTGTTCTCATTAATCTACCATCTATATACCAATCTCTTCCACAATTTCAGAGAATCAGTACAATATAATTAATTCTATTACACTTATTTTACATCACATAAAGTGGCCAATTATGACAAACTTTTGAAAAACAGATAAAATAAGAGGTATGAAAAATTTTCATCATTTACAAATATTTGGGACTAATTTAATATGGAGTTTTCCAAAGTTTAGTTCATAAGATGAGAACATTATATATAGGCAAGTGATTTGGTCTTTATTATTTCTTTCACTCATTGCTTTCTATTTCACACCTCAGATTATAACTGTCCTTAGATAATAAAAAAAGGAACTTTCACAGCCCCACTGACAGGTAAATCATTTTTAAAAAGCCTAATCATATAATGTATCAATATATAATTGGTAGTTAGACTGAATACTCAACTTCAGATTCTTGAAGTCCTGGAGTAAATAAAGATGATACTTGCCTATATGCTTAGTCTGTTTCTTTGCAAATATTTGCTCACAAGAAACTGAAAAAACAATGATGGGGCAAGAAGGCAGCATGATGTCATGAAAATAAAATAGACACACAGAGAAAATCTGCCTTTTGCTCTGAGCTCTGCTCCCATCTACCTGAGTAGCCTGGAGCCTCTGTTCTCTATCTTATAAAAGCAGTGGTCCAATGCAATTATCTCTAATGTTCTCCAGTCTTTCTGTTATCAGAATAACAACCATTCCATGTGCCTTCTTAAAGACCTCTCCCATAACTCTTTCAACTAGGAGAAAATTCTTTTGGCTCTGGGAGAAATTGTTGAGTAAGGTGATTAAGCCTAAAATTTTCACGACAAAAGAGATTCCTCATTCTTATTCAGAGGTTACTTACCTCTGATTCTTTTTCCAAAAGTAGCAAGTTAGAGCCACCAGCAAAACGGCTGTAAAAGCTCCCACGCCTGCTCCCACTTTTAGCCAAAAGTCAACTGTTTCACAGGTTGACAACTTTTTCTCAGGCAAAGAAATTCCTTTAATGCACCACTTAGGCTCATTCCATACATATAAAGTTTCCTTTCAAAACACAAAAGGACATAGAAATTAGACTTAGAAGGAGGAGGGTCTTGCTAACCCTTTATTGACAGTAGGCAGAGAGGATTATTCAGCTTTCATCTAAACTGAAGCTCCACTAAGAGAGGAAAGAGTATAGAAGAGAGAGAAAAAGGAAATGATGAATGAAAATGCAATAAGACCATGAATTGTCAGATCATGTTTGCTTCCTTATAAGGAGGTTGAACAAAAATGACTCCCATTTGAGCTATTTTCTTCAAATATGTGATGAGCCCTGACTTAATCATGTTTTTAAATGAAAGCTTGGGTTGTTTAATATAACTAACTGGGAGGGGTTTTACCCACTCATCACGTAGGTCCATTTCCCCAAAAAGCCTCTCCCCTGAATAGCAGAACAGATCCTGGAGCCAGACATACAGGCAGAGCATGACTGGCAGACTTTGGTGACTAGTGTGGGGTAGGCATGCAGACTGCACCCTCTTCCCCAGGCCAAAATAAGGAGCAGGTTATTCTGGGTCATTGCTACCCAGCTGAGGGACTTACTCTAGTCCTCCCAAAGTAAATGACAATTTTGCTAGGGCAATGTTTTCAAACTGCTCCCTGCAATCAACTAGTAAATAGTAAAATAAAAACAATGGGTCTCAACCAGCAATTTTTTAAATAAACAGATCAAATAAGAGATCAGAGACAAAAATCAGAGTATAGGCATGATTCCTTATATATTTCAACATATACAATGACCAGTAGCAATTTGCATGCTGATTATGTCCAGTGACATTCAATGACATGAGGCATTACATTTTTTACTCAGTGTGCCTCCTGAAATTTTCTGGTGAATGATGGTAACTTTATCTACACGCTAACAGAAGCATAACACCATAATGTTTAATTTCACACACTCACACACTTTCACAGTTAGTCTTGAAGTAAATGATGTATTGGAGAATCCTATTTACTTTGAGGAAAAGTTTCAACAAAGTTTTGGTTGAGAACTTTTTAGAAAGGATGTTATTAATTGAAAAAAATTTTAGTGTAACACTTTATTAAACTTAGTGTGAATAAATTATTTTTTAAATGGCTCATATAATTTTTACAAGAAAGGTGAGGAATGAGGAGGCATGAGCAAAGTTGAACTGCTGCCTCTCTACATGTAAATATGACAATAAAGAGATAAATATTAACTCCAGTCAACAAACACTGATTTCAACTCAAGGGTGTTCCAACAAGAGAAAAAAAAGGCTGTGAAAGAGTTTATATGGTTGTATCACAAAAGCTACATCCAAAGCAAATGGCAAGTTCTAATGTTCAATGATGGTCTTATAAACAAGCCATTAAAACCTCAGATTTAAAAAGACACATACTTCTAAATCCAGAGATTTTAACTTCTCAATAAGCTCCTCATATTGTTAAGGAAAAATAAAGTCAAGCTATTGATAGAATTTCTAGTCATTCTGTAACTTGATCATTCTATAAATTTCTTAGTCATTCTATTAATTACAAAATTTTATCCCTACAATTAGGGGCTTCCCTTGTGGCTCAGCTGGTAAAGAACCTGCCTGCCATGTGGGAGACCTGGGGTTCGATCCCTGGGTTGGGAAGATCCCCTGGAGAAGGGAAAGGCTACCCACTCCAGTATTCTGGCCTGGAGAATTCCAGGGACTATACAGCCATGGGGTCACAAAGAGTCGGACACAATTGAGTGAGTTTTACTTCCACTTTCCCATCCCTACATTAAGTCATGCTTTGGCAAACAAGAAAATGGCTGATAGAGCAGCTGAAAAATTTATTCTTGCAGCATGTAAGGACATTTTGTGAATGGAGTGAGATAAATTTTAAAACTTACCTCCCAGTAATAACACACTATCTCTTCAAATCTCTACCACTATATAACATTTAGAAGTAATGCTTAATACGTACTTAGAACCTGGTATGGATTTTTGAGATTCAATTTGATAAGAGCACTTTATCACAAGTCATGAAGCTCTTTTAGTTTATATCAGCTGTATGTGGAGAATTGTAGTGTGTAAATTTAACTTCATGTGCGTCTGGATTATACATCTTTATAAAATTAGAAAAACATATTCTCAGTCAATATCAAGTGCAAAACTATAAAGAATGGAGCAGACAATATAATAGAAACAGACAATATAATGGAAATATAGAAGACAATATAATAGAACACAGTAGAATTATTTAAAAATTAAAAGATACCCATCTCAACATTTTACAATCTTTTTTTTTTTTTAACATCAAAAGGCTTTGGCATCCAAAGAAATCCATCCTTGTTCACTGACATAATGGAAAATGCAGGGAAAGTTGTCATGTGTATTGAAAACTCACCAAAGAACAGACATTTCAAAATATAATATTCAGAGATTGGCAGTAAACATACCCACTTACTGCATCAAACCCATTTGTCTGCTATTGCAATCAATACCCTGAAGAAGGACATTTCATTTTTTCCTACTTGAAGCTCCCTCTCATTTGGCAAATATTTTCAAATTTGACATCTAAACATAACAGAAAGGCATATTTAACTGATTTTAATATTTCTCAAAATAAATTTGGAACTATAGGGGGAGTTACACACGTCAACACATCAAACACAACAAAGTGTTCTGAAAGGTATTATTCTTAAAGCAAAACCAAACATTTAAAAAGCATCACCTCACAACCATCTGTTTCAATCACTCTTATAAGATGTTGAACAGAGGTTTTTTAATGAAGATAGTTTGAATGAGATAAAATTAGAGAAATAGTTGCCCCCCCATCATCTCAAACTTATAATCACTTCCTTCCAGAAGAGAAATATTAAATATTGAAGAATGTTTGGATAAAAGGTCATCTGGCTTCTCAAAACTACTGAATTAAACTTGGTGGCCGAAGAAAGGAATGCATCTTTTATTTTTCATTTCCTCTTAAAAAAATAATTATAAGGTAGGAAATTTATCATAATTCTAGAGAAAAGATAATTTCCACTATGAAGCATAAAAATGTATCATTATTATTATGAGGATTAAAAAGAAACCATTTTTTGTGAGGTTGAAATTTTTATCTTTGACCCACTTACAAAGGTTTAAAGGAAACTGGCTCAGCCATGCCTAAGATATTTGAGCAGTGTTGGCTCTGTTGCTCTGAGCCAGTGTGAGCTATCAACAAGTAAGCACACTTACTGAATTAAGTATTTCCTAATTTTTGGTTAGTGTTATCTATTTGGAGATGTCTCCATTTTGTATTAATGTATTAATGAAACATTTTATACTATTATGCCTATGCTCTATAAGAATAAAATATTAAAATAAGTATTGTCTCATAAAACAATTTTATTTTTAGGCATATCTCTATGTTTCTGAGTTTGTGTCCATTTCCTAGGCTCTATGTAGCATGTATTTCTTACTACAGGTTCACTGTCATTCAAGAATGGAAAATACCAGTTTAGAGAATAGTTCTCAATGTTTTGGTTTTTTTTTTTTTTTCCTTAAAGGTAGAAACTACTGGTTCCAAATATGCTGAGTGTATGGGATTGGGTGGGGGCATTCCTATTTCTTCTCCCACTTGGACCCTCCAACCTGCCAACTACAAGCTCTTTAAGAGTTTCCTGGATAGAACAGCTCCCCTCTCTGATCACCTTCCACAGTGAGTATCCTAGCATGCTCCATGCTGACCTGAAAGTCAGTTCTATCCCATCTACCTGGTGTGCTATGTTCTTTGCTGAGTTACTTAGTGGTGTCCTACTCATGTGACCCCACTGACTATAGCCCACCAGGCTCCTCTGTCCATGAGGAATCTCCAGGCAAGAATACTGGAATGAGTTGACACGCCCTCCAATCCCACTGGAATCTCTGATCCTCTGGTGTCCTTTTTCCAATAGAGTCCTCACCACTAGTACTGATGAATCCCCTCATCTGTGCTTCTTCAGTGTAATTTCAATGGAATTTAGAGAGGATGAAGTAGTAAGTTATTTTGAAAGAGGAAAAGTGTGCTTTTATATAGTACTAGGCAGATGACACCACCCTTTTGGCAGAAAGTGAAGAGGAACTAAAAAGCCTCTTGATGAAAGTATAAGAGGAGAGTGAAAAAGTTGGCCTCAAGCTCACCATTCAGAAAACGAATATCATGGCATCCAGTCCCATCACTTCATGGGAAATAGATGGGGAAACAGTGTCAGACTTTATTTTGGGGGGCTCCAAAATCACTGCAGATGGTGACTGCAGCCATGAAATAAAAGACGCATACTCCTTGGAAGAAAAGTTATGACCAACCTAAATAGCATATTCAAAAGCAGAGACATTACTTTGCTGACTAAGGTCCATCTAGTCAAGGCTATGGTTTTTCCATTAGTCATGTATGGATGTGAGAGTTGGACTGTGAAGAAGGCTGAGCACCGAAGAATTGATGCTTTTGAACTGTGGTGTTGGAGAAGACTCTTGAGAATCCCTTGGACTGCAAGGAGATCCAACCAGTCCATTCTGAAAGAGATCAGCCCTGGGATTTCTTTAAAAGGAATGATGCTAAAACTGAAACTCCAGTACTTTGGCCACCTCATGGGAAGACTTGACTCATTGGAAAAGACTCTCATGCTGGGAGGGATTGGGCGCAGGAGGAGAAGGGGACGACCGAGGATGAGATGGCTGGATGGCATCACGGACTCGATGGACGTGAGTCTGAGTGAACTCCGGGAGTTGGTGATCGACAGGGAGGCCTGGTGTGCTGCGATTCATGGGGTCGCAAAGAGTCAGACACGACAGAGGGACTGAACTGAACTGAACTGAGTCAAAGCTGGTATAGTGAAGTGGGTGCTCTCAAACATCATATTAGTGTAAGAGCAAATTGATGTAACCAAAGCAATTTATTAATAGTATAATAAGTATCAGGAAGCTTAATAATGGCCATATCTTTCTAGCAATAAACTCTAAGGAAAGAATCAAATGTCTAACAAAGATATTCACTATAGAGTTATTTACAAAAAGATGGTTTTCAATTTTTTCTTAAATGTTCAACAGGGGAATCAAATTCCAAATTGCATACATAATAGAATATTTCTCTATAAATAAAAGTCATTTTTTAAAAAAATTAATGACAAGGGAAATATATTAAATGTATAAAGAAAACAAAATAGAGTCCTAACTTTACTTTTAAAAAACAAGTAAGTGAATGCAGAGAAAATATAGAATAGGATCTTGATTAACGTGTGTGTGTGAGTGCACATAAGATTTACTCTTTATATATGCTTCTCATGGAGAGCAGTTTTATCATCCTCATCTTAATTAAACCTATAACTGCATTCTATAAGCTATATCTTGGATTCATTATATCATTTCTTTATTATCTTGGTAAATACCCATAGTCTACAACTCCTTTGTATAATTTATTTTCCCAATTCCAGTACACATCTTCAGCTACCTCACCATACAGAAGTATAGGTATCAAACTTTATTTTAGATATATATTAATGTCTCATTAAGTTAACTATAAGCTTTAGCCACACTACTGAATCTAAATGTCTATGATGTAAATGTGATACTGGACTAAAGCGTTATATCTTCAATGACACAGTTCTGCTTAGACAGCTTGCCCCTTACCTGAAATCCTCTCTTACAGGCACCTTCAATCTCATGGAAGTCATGTTCAGTGCACAGAGGGCAAGCTTCCACACTCTCCCACAGGAAATAGAATGTACATCCATCACAGGTGCCTGCTGGACACTTGCTGAAATAAATCATGGAAAACAACAAAACCAACAGCTTTTGTAACACATCAATTGAGTCCAATCAACATTTGAACACATACTGCATACTGGGAAGCAATACATAGATGCAGAGGAAAAACATGGGGAAAAAAAGTCTAAAGGAGACACCACCGCAACTAGATACCACTCTGCACCAACCAGGATAGCTAGAATCAAAAGTTGTGAGGTTGTTGGGCAATTGAAATCTTTATACTCCACTGATGGGAGTATAAAATGGTATAACTTTGGAAGAAACTGGCAGTTTCTCACACAATTAAACAGAATCATCATATGATTCAGCAATTCTACTCTTAGGGAAATACCCAAAAGAAATAAAAATGCTATCTCCACACAAAAACTTGTACATGAATGTTCCTAACAGCATTATTCATAATATCCAAAAGGTGGCAATAATCAAAACGTCCATCAGCAGATGAATGGATGAACAAAACATGGTATACCCATAAAATGAATTTATTCCACCTTAAAAAGGAATGCATGCCCCTACTTGAATGAACTTCAAAAATATTATGCATAGGACTGAAGCTAATAAAAATTCCACATTTTTTATGATGTTATCCAGATTTAAGTCCATAATAGGAAGCTCTATAAAACATTTGAAAATGGGTTAGTGATTGCTTAGAGTTAGGAACCACTTACTAGGTTTAAGGAGATAATAGCTAAAGGGTATGGGATTTCATTGCGAAATGATGAAGAGGTTCTAGAATTGGCTAGGCTGATGGTTGCACACTTAGAATATACAATAACCACTGAAGTGTATGTTTTCAATGAGTGAATTGTAATGGTGTGTGCATATCTCTATAAAGTTGGGTTTTTTCCTTTTTAATTTAAAGGAGAAACAGGCACAGGTAAACACCAAAAAAAAAAAAAAAAAAGCTCCAAAGAAGTTTATTAGTAAAAGTGATGCCTGAGCCATGTCTAGAATATTCTAGATAGGAGTTAGAATAAAAGGGACGGATGCAAGGGAATTCCCGCCATAGGAATGGAATGGTAAGTGAGTCGGAGCAAAAGTGTAAGCAGGTCATTGTCATGGGAGCTTCAAGAACAAGGCAGTGACTGAGTACTGGGCATACGGGCACTATATAGTGAAGCAGGTTTGCAGTCTCTGGTTAAGGTAATTGCACAGAAGTGAGATGCTTTAGAGAACAGAAAGACACAGAGGTCCATGGTCTGCAGAGGGTAGGGGAAAGACATACAAACAAAATTGTCTAGTGTAAAAAAAAAAAAAAAACCCACCATCAGTCAAAACACAGCTCAGTGATGTAAATGGTTCTGCAATCCTGGGTTTCCTCAATCTGAGGATGACTTCCTTTGACAAGAGGCACTCAGTGATGATGAATAAGGCTTGGACCCAGATGAGAGATTGCACTGAACCAACCATCAGGCAGGACCTGCATGCAGACTTTAAAATCCTGCTTTCTGGTGGATATGCCTTTTATGTCAACTCATCTCTTTCCTTTTAAGGACAGATATATATGGCATAGCTCAAAAATTAATGTGCTGTTACTGGATACAGAATTCTTACTGACTGAAGCAAGAACTATTCGGAAAGATTCTAATAGGAATGACTGTTTTGTTCATGAATTCATTAAAACCAGGGGAATATAGCTCCCTCAACTTGTGTACTGCACTTCCCTTAAGTTAAGCTGTGTAAATATAAAGCATTGCCCTGAAAATCTCCTTCAGATCTTAGCTTGTGCAAAGTGCAGGTGCCCTGAAACAACTAATAGCAAAACGACAGACACACAATAATACAGAGAATCCAAAAAACACCCCTTTTTAAGTTTTCATTTCAAATGCCTTTCTGATGATTCACTATCCAAAACTTCAGTCTATCAGAAAGGTAAAATTTCATACTATTAGTTAACTAAATGTATTCTGAAAAAGTGAAAATGTTACTCAGTCGTGCCCAACTCTTTTGTGACCCCATGGACTGTAGCAGGCCAGGCTTCTCAGTCCATGGAGTTCTCCAGGCAAGAATACTGGAGTAGGCTGCCGTTCCCTTCTCCAGGGGATCTTCCTGACCCAGGGATCAAACTGGGTCTCCCATATTGCAAGCAGAATCTTTACCATCTGGGCCACCAGGAAATACATTCTAAGGTACCCTAACATGAACACTGAAACCAATTCACACGCCTGATAACTGATGTATTTTTAGATGTCTGTCTTTCCAAAGTGTCTGTGTTCCTAGACTAGGTGAACATGGGTGGGATGTGAAAACAGCAACGTTCTGTATGACATGCTTCAGAAACAGAGGCCCAGTCTTGTCACAGCTATGAACAATGGTGAACAGTGACTTCGGAAAAATGAGTTGACTCTCTCACTTGCTTTGATTTCTCTTTTTATAAAAAGGGAATAATAAATACATTCAGAATAAAAAATACAGAGAGATATTTTTTTAAAACAGGAAATTACAATAGATGAAAACCATGCCACCTAAAAAGTTATTCCTACTCTCTACCTTCCAGATCAGTAAAAGCAACTTAAAATTGTTCTTTTGAAAAAAAATGGGTAACCAATTGGAGAAATTCTTCAAGAACACAATTATTATATGCATAACATGATTTGCAACTTTCAAAATAATTACAGTTTTCTGATCAGTTAGCAAAAATCACCACGAGGCTTTCCTGTTCAAATCTTTTCTCCCAGAATTATTTTCTACTTTATCTTTCCAACACAGAAAAACTTTAAAAGGAGGAAAAAAATGTTTCTATTGGGAAAATAAAAGAGTAAGTCTGCTAACGTTTGAAAAAAAAGAACTCAACAAAAGAAAAGGAGAAAATTAATCAAAGTTGCAAAAAGCAAGACAGAAGACTTGGATTACAGTCCTAACTAGGATTTTCAAATGATTTTGTGTTTTTCCATAAGTGATTCACCCTCCCTCCCCACCATGTCATTCCTGTAATTGTCAAAAGCAGAATGTCTGCCATACTGCATTCATAGGGTAGTTATAAAGGATAAAATGAGAGAACCACTGGACAAAGTTTAAAGAACTGCAAAATATAAAAGACTATTAACAATGCACATCACTTTCTAAAGAACTGGTAGAGCCAAAGAAATTAAAAAAAAAAAATCAAGACATTGATATGATTTATAAAGCTGGCATTAAGTGTCAAAATACAATGATTCAGTGCATTCCCTTTGCAGACTTTACTTTTTAAAAGAAAGTCTTAGGTTAAAAGCAGTTTAGTTTAGAATTGATTCTTAAATTCTTTTAACTCAATGAATCATTTGAAATGTGGAGCGTCAAAATTTGATTCTTTGTTATGAACCTAATTTTCACAGTTTGAATCAGGCCTTCCCTAGGGGAAAAAAAAACAAGAATATATGAAGCAATAGTAATTTCAATCATGCTTACATACATAAATGAAAACAGAAAAAAGATACAAGAAAAAAAATGTAGTAATATAAACAATTTATCTTTTTGAAATACTTTTCCCTTTGATGACCTGGGTCACCATCATCTTTACTTCCTAGCCAGCTTTTGTCAGGTGTCACTAATTGTGCTTCTACATAACTTTTGCTCTGCATGGTCACCATAGAAACCAATGGGCACATATTTAAAGAAACAAGAAAAAGTCATGATAGCTGGGGTATGGGAAGCTAGACTTCTACAGGATGGCCCGATGTGCTGTGAGTTATAGGTAGAGAAACCACCACATATTCAAAGGGCAACTGGGTAAACCTTGATTTGGTTTACTGAGAAATGGGTAAAAGGCCTTCTAATTTCCCAATTTTGCTTCTGGGATTGCTTTATCAATCAAGGTGGCTGCTGGTTCATATTATGAATCCATGCAGAAGAACTTTGTGTTTTTATGAACTATTATCACCTTAAAAATCTATTATTAATATTTGGATAGTTGATAAATAACTGTAAATGGTTTTCCCTAAACTTTATTCAAAATCCAAAGGTAAAACAAATTCATCTATGTTGTCATACCTTTCCAACTCTTCTGGAGTTAGTCTCAAGAGATTAGTGAGAAAGACTACTCTCTAATGTGCCAAGAACATTTATCATCTGGTATCAGGCCACTATTGTTGTTGAACTTCTTTCATGTGGGGCATCTGTAGTTTTTCTTGGAGTTCCTTGGTCTCAGGGTATACAGACTGGCATCCTCTGTCAAGGCAATGCTCTCTGACTTCCTGTTGTCTGTTTTTAGCTTTGGAATCTCAGGAAGTTCATCCTGTTTCTGCTAAGGATGCCTTGTCATAGGCCAGAAACTCTTCTTATGTAGGGTCCATAACATTCATTGCATGTCGCTCTAACTCCATCTGTCTTAAGGCTGAAGAGTATCAATCACTTACGATGGGGTTTAAACACAAGATATTTTGACCTAGAAGTCTAGATCTTTACCAGTCTCCTGCAAATACTTCTCTTTCTAAAGCTTCTACTTGGGTTAACTACCAAAAGTCAGCATCTGTTGAAGATCTGGAGAAACTAAATTTACTGACACTCTCTAGTCCCTTTTATCTATAGACTCTGTATTTTCTGAAGTGAAATTAAAACGTGTCAAGTTTTATCATCTTTATTTCAAACTTGATCACAAAACTTGATGACTGTTTCATGATACTTTACACCATATCTTAAGGTTATTTGTTAGTGTTAAAGTATATACTTTTAAGAATTTTCTATTAGAATTTTTTCATTTTTTTTCCAAGTAAGATAAATTAATTTGTGAATGAAGAAAAATGTAGGGAAACTGATACATGGTAGATTCTAGCCTCAATCTTGATATTTAGTATTTTAGGATACATCTGGATGTTGGTTACTTTTCATAAACGCTTTTTATTGACTCATAGTCAATTTCAGTTCAGTTTAGTCTCTCAGTTATGTCCAACTCCTTGCAGCCCCATGGACTGCAGCACACAGGCTTCCCTATCCATCACTCACTCCTGGAGCTTGCTCAAATTCATGTCCATCAGGTCAGTAATACCATCCAACCATCCCATCCTCTGTCGTCCCCTTCTCCTCCTGCCTTTAATCTTTCCCATTATCAGGATCTCTTCCAATAAGTCAGTTCTTCACATCAGTTGGCCAAACTATTGGAGTTTCAGCTTTCACATCAGTCCTTCCAATGAATATTCAGGCCTGATTTCCTTTAGGATTGACTGCTTTGATCTCCTTGCAGTCCAAGGGACTCTCAAGAGTCTTCTCCAGCACCACAGTTCAAATGAATCAATTCTTCAGTGCTCAGCTTTCTTTATAGTCCAACTCTCATATCCATACAAGACTACTGGAAAAACCATAGCTCTGACTAAATGGACCTTTGTCATCAAAGTAATGTCTCTGCTTTCTAATATGCTATCTAGGTTTGTCATAGCTTTTTTTCCAAGGAGCAAACATCTTTTAATTTCATGGCTGGAGTCACCATCTGCAGTGATTTTGGAGCCCAAGAAAATAAAGTCTGTCACTGTTTCCCCATCTATTTGCCATGAAGTGATGGGACCAGATGCCATGATCTTCATTTTTTGAATGTTGAGTTTTAAGCCAGCTTTTTTCACTGTGCTCTTGCTCAAATTCAAACAATTTACAATATTGTATTAGTTTCCTGTATACAACAGAGTAATTCAATATTTTTATAGATTATACTCCATTTAAGGTTATTATTAAATATTGGCTATATTCCTGTGTTGTACAATATATCCTTATAGCTTATTTACTTTATACATGGTAGTTTGTACCTTTTAATCCCTCTACCCCCATCTTGCCCCTCCCCACTTCACTTTTTCCATCTGTAACCACTAGTTTGTTCTCTATAATCTTTCTTTTTTTGTTACTATCACTAGTTTTATTTTTAAATTCCTCATTTAAGTGATGTCATACATTATTTTACTTTCACTTATTTCACTAAATGTAATATGCTCCAGGTTCACCAATATTGTTGCAAATGGCAAAATTTAATTCTTTTTTACGGCTGAATATTATTCCATTTTGTTATATATATGTAGGTATGTATGTATGTGTGTATATACACATATATATACACATGTATATATATGCACACACACCACAATATATACCACATTTCCTTTATGCATTCATTCATTGATAGATATTTAGGTTACTTACCATATCTTGGCTATTGTAAATAATACTGCTATAAAACATCAGAGTGTGTGTACCTTTACAAGCTAGTGTTTTTATTTTCTTTGGATATACACCCAGGAGTGGAATAGCTGGATCATATGGTAGTTATAGTTTTAGTTTTTAAAAGAACTTTCATACTGTTTTCCACAGTTGTTCTGTCACTCAGTTGTGTCTGGCTCTTCGTGACCCCATGATCTGCAGTGTGCCAGACTTCTCTGTCCTTCGTTATCTCGCAGAGTTTGCTCAAATTCATGTTCATTGAATAGATGGTGCCATCCAACCATCTCATCCTCTGTCATCCCATTCTCCCTCCTGCCTTCAATCTTTCCCGGCACCAGGGTCTTTTCCAATGAGTTGACTCTTGGCTTCAGTTGGCTAAGTAATGGAGCTTCAGCTTCAGTCTTAGTCCTTCCAAGGAATATTCAGGGTTGATTTCCTTTAGGACTGACAGGTTTGATTTCCATGCTATCCACAGGACTCTCAAGAGTCTTCTCCAGCACCACAGTTGGAAAGGATCAGTTCCTCAGTGCTCAGTCTTCTTTATGGTCCAACTCTCACATCATACATGACTACTTGAAAACCATAGCATTGACTATACAGACCTTTGCCAGCAAACTGATGTCTCTGCTTTTTAATACACTGTCCAGGTTTGATATAGCTTTTCTCCCAAGGAGCAAGCATCTTTTAATTTCATGACTGCAGTCACCATCTGCAGTGATTTTGGAGCCCAAGAAAAAAAAATCTCACTGTTTCCATGTTTCCCCATCTATTTGTCATAAAGTGATTGGGACGGGATGCATGACCTTCTGTTTTTGAATGTTCAATTTTCAAGTCAACTTTTTCAATCTCCTCTTTCACCTTCATCAAGAGGCTCTTTGGTTCCTCTTCACTTTCTGCCATAAGGGTGGTGTCATCTGCATATCTGAGGTTATTGACATTTCTCTTGGCAATCTTGATTCCAGCTTGTGCTTCACTCAGTCCAGCATTTTGCATAATGCACTCTGCATAGAAGTTGAAAAGCAGAGACGTTACTTTGCCAACAAAGGTCCATCTAGTCAAGGCTATGGTTTTTCCTGTGGTCATGTATGGATGTGAGAGTTGGACTGTGAAGAAGGCTAAGAGCCGAAGAATTGATGCTTTTGAACTGTGGTGTTGGAGAAGACTCTTGAGAGTCCCTTGGACTGCAAGGAGATCCAACCAGTCCATTCTGAAGAAGATCAGCCCTGGGTGTTCTTTGGAAGGAATGATGCTAAAGCTTAAACTCCAGTACTTTGGCCACCTCATGCGAAGAGTTGACGCATTGGAAAAGACTCCGATGCTGGAAGGGATTGGGGACAGGAGGAGAAGGGGACGACAGAGGATGAGATGGCTGGATGGCATCACTGACTCAATGGATATGAGTCTGAGTGAACTCCAGGAGTTGGTGTGCTGTGATTCATGTGGTCGCAGAGTCAGACACGACTAAGTGACTGAACTGACTGTCTGACTGACTGAAGGATTTTGAGCATTATCTTGCTAGCATGTGAGATGAGTGCAATTGTGCAGTAGTTTGAACATTCTTTGGCATTGCCCTTCTTTGGGATTGAATGAAAACTGACCTTTTCCGGTCCTGTGACCACTGCTGAGCTTTCCAAATTTGCTGGCATATTTATGCAGCATTGTATCAGCATCATCTTTTAGGATTTGAAATAGCTCTGCTGGAATTCCATTGCCTCCACTAGCTTTAGTAATGCTTCCTTAGGCTCACTTGACTTCACACTCCAGGATATCTGGCTCTAGTTAGCTACACTAATTTACATTCCCACCAACAGTGTACTAGAGTTTCCTTTTCCCCATTTTTGCCAACATTTGTTATTTGTGACTTTTTTGGATGGCGGCAATTCTGACTAGTGTTCAGGTGATATCTCATTGTGGTTTTGATTTGCATTTCTCAAATAATGAGCAACGTGGAGCATCTTTCCAGTGCCTTTTGGCCATCTGTATGTCTTCTCTGGGGCAAAAAAAAAAAATGTGTATACAGGTCTTCTGTCAATTTTTAAAGTGTGGTTTTTTTAATATTGCGTTTGTCAACTACAAATTGGCACTTGCCATGGGTGCTTGCCAGCTACCTCTAGAAGGATTAAACCATGTACTTCTGCTGCTAATCTTCAACACCCCCAAAGGAGTTCAGGGTGGAGAGCAGAAATGAGTCACTCTGCTCTGGTAAAATTGGCAAGACAGGTCTTCAGACAGTTAGATATTCTCAGAAGCTGATTTTATGAGCTCAATTCTTACATCTCTTCATATCTAGAAAAGTACTAAAATTCTTTATGGTGACACTATTTCTCGTGATAAGTGAAGTATTCATAAGACTAGTAGAAAACTTCTGGAAAAATATGGGCTTGATTGTACGTATTCTCCCTTCACCAAAAATCACATATATACTGACCTTCCCCCCCTGCCTCTTTGGAGCAGTTTCTCACAGCTATCTGAGGTGCTGTCTCCCAGGTTGCAATCTTCATTTTGGCCCAAATAAAACTTAACTCGCAACTCCCACATTGTACATTCTTTAAAGTCAACAAATTGTATGAGCTGTCTATATATTTGGGGTACTAATCCCTTCTTGGCATATCATTAGGAAACATTTTCAATCAGTAGGCTATTTTTCACTCCAGTATTCTTGCCTGGAGAATCCTATGGATGGAGGATCCTGTTAGGCTGCAGTCCATGGGGTCATAAAGAGTCGGACACAACTGAGTGACTTCATTTTCACTTTTCATGTTCAGGCACTGGAGAAGGAAATGGCAACCCACTCCAGTGTTCTTGCCTGGAGAATCCCAGGCATGGAGGAGCCTGGTAGGCTGCCATCTAGGGGGTCACACAGAGTCGGACACAACTGAAGTGACTTAGCAGCAGCAGCAGCAGCAGACTATTTTTCATTTTGTTGATGGTTTCATTGCCTGTCAGACCCCAAGGCTGGAGCGTTTACTACGAAGCTGAAACCACTCACTCCTCAGGGGGATCTCCCAGCTTGTGACGTCTCCTTCCTCTTCTGTGTCCCTTCTGAGGGGCACAGGTCCATACTGACCACTTTGCCTCCCTTCCTACTTGACTCCATGTGACTCTTTCTTTTACAGCCCTGAGTGCACACCAGTCCTTCTGCCAGTCTCCAGTTTGTTTTCAGTGAGAACCGCTCCACATGCAGCTGTATATTTGACAAGTTCATCGGGGGAGGTGAGCTCTGTGTTGTCCTACTCCACCATTTGATCTCTTCCTCCTTCTATTTCTAGATCATAACGGGTTTCAGTTGTTTTCACTTGTGATCACAAGTCCTTTCATATACCCCCCTACTTTTTAATGTTCTAAGAACATGTTTGATTTTAATTGAGTTCTATTGCCTTTTTAGCCTATATATGAATTTATATATTATCTGTCCCTAAAGGGTGCAGAGAACAGAAATAAACAAGGAACTCATTTAAACAATAGTTATTCTCTGGCTCTTAATAAATTAAAATGAATAGACAACTGTTTTGGCTTTAACAGTCCTTTCCCAACTACCAACAAAAGCACTACACTAGCAGCCAATAGATCCAATGACTTTGATAGAGATTTTAATTAGAGCCTGTGGAAGAAATCCCTGGTGTGCTCGCCTCTGAAAACTCAGGACAGATCTGTGAAGCATCCCTTTTGTGAGAGACAGTCTCCTCAGAAGCTACACTTAGAAAGAAAATGAATTTTGGTTTTGAAGGAGGTTTTCACAAAATGATTTTGGACTTATTTATCAACTACCCAAGCAGTTAAATGTGGTTAAAAGTTGTAAGAGAGAAAGGAGGAGGATATTCCTCTAACTCAGAACATTAACAAAGACAACCTTATTTGAGGAAAGATGAGTCATTAAAAAGAAGGCACCAACAACTTGCACATCAGTGGAGTTCCCAGATAAATGTGCTATTTCCCTCTCTTTACTGTGTTTACTTGCAAATCTCTGCCTACGAAGGATGGGAGGAAATGACAAGATAAAAGCATGATGACATACAACACAATCAGGAAACCGTCCCATCCTGACTGCCACTCTATAGCTATGCATACAACCAGGGTTCTCAGTGTGTCCTACTGTGCCGAGTAAATGGGTTTGATGGGAGGATCCTGAACGTGCAATGACATCTCATTAGAGTAAAAATGGTTCCCGCTGCTTGTTTTCCAATAAGGCTGTTAAAAAACTTTCAAACCTTTTTAAATCTTTCCAGATAAAACTAACAGCAATTTCTCTCATGTTTTTGAAAAAGTACTCTGGACACAGTGCTTTGGTCTAAACGTTTCCTAATGAAAGGAGAATCTTCAATTCCTCTAACCACAAAGGATCATGATTAGGGGTTTGGGAAGCCTTTTAGGTAGAAACTGGAGAGGCATCTATTTAGGGATATTAGTGGTCGACTGTGTTAGCAATTTATTCTTTGGCCAAGGTACAAACTGCACTAGATAATCTCAAAAGTCCACTCCAGCTCTCTGATTTCATCTGCCACAGACATCATGCTGTTAAGTTTTCGTTGAAAATGTCTCACATCCTCCAGACACTTTGTGGAATTAGAAACCAACTGCATTTGCCAGACCAAACAGACAGGCTGGAGTTTCCAACTGCAGGTTTGTGGGCGGTCCAGGATGTTTGCTGCCCTTCTACGTTGCATGTGAGATCCACAGAGAACACACAGTTCTCCTTTTCTCTTGCCCCTTTCACTTTCTGTGAAGACATTCTCATTTTTTTCCCCAGGGCTGAGGATCTTGTGACATTTTCCCTGGTCACCAAGACAAGGAGCCCCAGTCAACATCACTACTGCTAAAGTCGCCTTTGCCTGGTTTGGAAGGTTACTAGCCAAGAGAGAATTCCAAGGGACAGCACCCTTTCTGAGCTGCCAAGGTCAATCCATAGTGAATTCTTGGTAAGCATATGAGATTTCACAGAGCAATTGCCTAGTTAGAACCTTTCTCTCCTGGAGAATTTAAAGCTCAAAAAATAAAAATGCAAATTAAACCCCCTTCAAAAGTAGCCTAAGTAAATTTGGCTCTGTTAACATTTCTTTACTGTTAGTAGGAAATCTTTAGTCAAACCTGCAGCTAAAAAAAATTCTGATTATTTCCGTACAAGCTTCCATTTCTCATGTTCTGATCGCAGAGCGCCCCCTTGTGCCCTGATGGGAAATTCAAGATTCAAAAAAGAATGAAAGATCAACACAGATGGGCTCATAGTTGGTAAAGAATCCACCTGCAATGCAGAAGACCCTGGTTTGATTCCTGGGTGGGGAAGACCCCCTAGAGAAGGGATAGTCTACCCACTACAGTATTCTTGGGCTTCCCTAGTGGCTCAGCTGGTAAAGAATCTGGCTGCAATGCGGGAGACCTGGGTTTGATCCCTGGGTTGGGAAGATCCCCTGGAGAAGGGAAATGCTACCCACTCCAGTATTCTGGCCTGGAGAATTCCATGGACTGTTCCATGGGATCTCAAAGAGTCAGACACGACTGAGCGACTTTCACTTTCACTTTGAGCACATTTAGGTTGTGAGGTTCAAGCAGTTCCCTAGAGCAGCAGTCCTCAAACTATCAGTTCAGTTCAGTCGCTGAGTCGTGTCCAACTCTTTGCGACCCCATGAATCGCAGCACGCCAGGCCTCCCTGTCCATCACCAACTCCTGGAGTTCCTCAGACTCACATCCATCAAGTTGGTGAGGCCATCCAGCCATCTCATCCTCTGTCATCCCCTTCTCCTCCTTCCCCCAATCCTTCCCAGCATCAGAGTTTTTTCCA
>SJXQ01011699.1:90293-139886 GCA_006408695.1 Aepyceros melampus
GCATCTGAATGCAGAGTTCCAAAGAATAGCAAGAAGAGATAAGAAAGCCTTCTTCAGTGATCAATGCAAAGAAATAGAGGAAAAGAACAGAACGGGAAAGACTAGAGATCTCTTCAAGAAAATTAGAGATACCAAGGGAGCATTTCATGCAAAGATGGGCTCAATAAAGGACAGAAATGGTCTGGACCTAACAGAAGCAGAAGATATTAAGAAGAGCTGGCAAGAATACACGGAAGAACTGTACAAAAAAGATCTTCAAGACCCAGATAATCATGATGATGTGTTGACTAATCTAGAGCCAGACATCTTGGAATGTGAAGTCAAGTGGGCCTTAGAAAGCATCACTACGAACAAAGCTAGTGGAGGTGAGGGAATTCCAGTAGAGCTATTTCAAATTCTGAAAGATGATGCTGTGAAAGTGCTGCACTCAATATGCCAGCAAATCTGGAAAACTCAGCAGTGGCCACAGGACTGGAAAAGGTCAGTTTTCATTCCAATTCCAAAGAAAGGCAATGCCAAAGAATGCCCAAACTACCGCACAATTGCACTCATCTCACATGCTAGTAAAGTAATGCTCAAAATTCTCCAAGTCAGACTTCAGCAATACGTGAACCGTGAACTCCCTGATGTTCAAGCTGGTTTTAGAAAAGGCAGAGGAACCAGAGATCAAATTGCCAACATCCGCTGGATCATGGAAAAAGCAAGAGAGTTGCAGAAAAACATCTATTTCTGCTTTATTGACTACGCCAAAGCCTTTGACTGTGTGGATCTCAACAAACTGAAAAGTTCTGAAAGAGATGGGAATACCAGACCTCAAACTATAGGATGCATCATAATTAAACAGAGTTTTATGAAAATATGAAATAATCCACCCTGTAGACCACAACCTTTTAATTTAGTATTTCAGAAAATTAAAATGCAAAACAAGATGTGAGAATCTGTCTCAGAAAAAAAAAATTTTTTTCCAAAATGGGGGTTAAGATCAATGGTTCTCAAATTTTAACATGTCAGAACTGCCTTGTGGTTTTATAAATATTCGGTGCTTAACATTTGGAGATTCTTTCAGTTTCAGTGAAGGCCTAAAAATCAGTTTTACAATAGACACTCCAAGGTATTCTGCTGTATCTGATCTTGGGAAAACCTTGCAAAGATAGTCAAGTAGAAAAAAACTGCCTGAGGTCAAAGGAAAAACTTAACTTTTCTTCTTCTCACAAGGAAAAAGCTAGTTTCTAGATGCCATCGTTTAACATCATGAGACTATCATTTTCTCATTATATGGAACCATCAGAACCCACCTTGGGAGAGTTAGAATGGTGCATTTTCTAAAGGACAGCATTTGACTTCAGTAGTATTATCTGCTTAAGTCAGAGGCTCCTGAAGGAGGCCTTAGAAGTCATTCATGTGGGCTCCTAGAGGATAGACCAAGAGAACTGAGCTGATAGGTCAAAAAAAGGACCTCAGAAGTGCTCTAGTAAATAAAACAAGTGTCTGAACTCAAAGCAATATGGTGAGATATCAGAGCACAGTGAACAAATCTCTGGATACACCTTCTCACTAAGAAAGTGTGCTCTGCTGCCCCGACGCCGGCTTGGATGCTGGCCCAGGGATCCTCTACCACATGATGCCCTCGAGCTACAGGCTCCCTCGGTTTCTTTCAGTTTTATTATGTTCTGTGCTCATCATATTCATGTCTCACCTTGAACAGGTGAGGAGAAAAATTAATGAAACAGAGTTGGTAAGAGGTGAATGCTGGTGTGACTTTATGCCCAGAAATGAGCTCAAAATAGTATGTTATCACTGTAATTATTTTTAAGATACCCAAATAACTGAATCAATGCTTCAACCACTGATCCAATCCTGATGTAATACAAGCAGGATTTATTAAAATCTCATAAAAGTTACAGTGAAAGTAACAAAAACAAAATTAAGTCAATCACTTTTTTAAATATAAATTTTTTGCTAGCTTGATGGAGAAGAATCTGCAAATCAAATTATAATCCAAAGGTACTTTAACCCTAAGAAGATTAGAAATAAATAATCTACATAGTAGATAATGAATACTATACAAAATAAAAATCAGGAGACACTATGAAAGCGTTTTTTAAGTTTACAATTTTAAATTCATAAAATTGCTTAGTTTCTCTTACTGTTCCCAAAAGTGGCTGTATTAATCAGATCTAGCAGCAGCAGCAGACTGTGGACAGCTAACAGCTCAATGCCAATCAGTTAAAGGAACGATGCTATGTATTCTACAGGTCAGACTCTAACTTGGTGATTTTGCCACCAGTGATTAGAGAACTCAAGAACAGGAAACTCATCTAACCTGACCTTCATCCCTCACAGAGAAAGAAACTATGACAAAAAGGTTAGATTGCTTAATCTAGGTCACCTAGATAGTTCCTTGCTGATAAAGAACTATAATCCAGGAACTGATACTAGATAGTAAAACTCAATCAAAAGATACAAACAATATAGCTATATATTACTTAAACAATTCTCAAGATAATTAAGACACGCAGGCAAACAAGATGAGAATCTGTCACTGAGACCGGAAGTGCTGAGGCTCGCAAGGACCTATACCTCTTAACAGGCAAGCAGCATATCTGGAAAACAAAAATCTACAGATTCTTTGTTCCTTTTCTGCTTTACACCCATAGAGAACATGTTTTAAAATAGCAAGGTTCTGGAGAGTTTTGCTTCCTGATACATACATACATACATAGCGGAATCATATTGAAATAAGACTACCTGGGGACAGAAATGGCTCCCGCTCCTGGTTTAGCAGGATTACACCTCATTTTCACAGCAGTTGATCGGCCATTTACACAAGAGGTTGTAGTTGTAGAAGACCTATTAGAAGGCAAAGGTCACTTCACAAAACAAATATGACACAGACTTCAAAAACAAAAATGTCCTGTGTATGACTGCTCCTATGCTCTATGAATAAATGAAAAAAATGTATCAAAGTTCATCAATTCAGAATTTTAATACAGGCTTAGTTCATTTACTTTCACTGCCTATGAAAAGCTGCCTGCTCCACAGGTAAATTGATACGCTATCATCACAGGATTAATAGAGCTATGTAATTATAATCAAAATTATAATCAAAAGAATTTTTTAAGGTATTAGAGGCCATAGTGACTTAGGCTGATATTTTGATGTGTGAATTACAAATAATTACTGCCTAGATAATGAAGAGTCTCTTTATTGCCTTATTTAAAAGATTATATATATGAGAAAAATTATATAATGCTTTCTAAATATTCCATGTTTCCTATGTTTTACTAAGTCTTTCACTTAAGAACCAACTACTGACTATCCAAAATAAGCTACTATGTTAGAAACCCTGAAGTGATGTCCTTATAATTAAGAAAATAATCAAAAGAAGCAGCATGTTCACTTACTTATAAAAGAAATGCACATCTGGTATTTGGCTTGGTGAAACTGGGAACATATCTTCTTTTATATTAATATTTTTCAATGTGGTTTCAACTGTTACTCCTAGATGACAATAAAAAATAAACTATTAAGTAATATGGAAAAATTAGGTTTACTTAGTCTCTATATCTAAAGAGAAAATAGCTTTATTTTGAGGCTGTCATTTTAACTAGAATATCATATACAATTAATATATTATTGTTAAGAATAATAAACCTTACAATGTTTCCAGAATAAAAAATACTCTACTCCTTTAGTCACTTCCCTGATTCTTATGTCCTGAATTTGTAAAATGCATGCAATAATTTAGGTGGTCTGCATAGTCCCTTCTAGTTTTAACATTTCAACAATCTACTATTACAACTCTAAGCCTCTTATAAGTTATGTTGAATGAGCTGGGCTACCTTGTCAATGTAGGTTTTCATCTATTCACATTCATTATAAACACATTTGACAAAATAAAATTTTGTGTGCCCCAAATATTTCCAGACAGTAATTTCAAATTTTGTTTTATCTAAAAGCAAGGCTTTCCTTGCTTTTAGGATTCCCCACCCATCAACCCCATGCAAAATGATAGCAGAGTCAAAATGCAAACAATAACAGCAATCCTTTGTTCTAAGAGTTCTGAAGCTGAGCGCAAGCTCAGTAACTGTCCTTGGTGCTGAAATTATAGCAACTGTCCTCGGTGCTAAATTCTTCTGGAGTCTGTAAGTGGTACTGGAGTGGATTGCCATTTCCTTCTCCAGGGGATCTTTCCAACCCAGAGATCAAACCCAGGTCTCCCAAATTTCACGAAGATGCTTTGCCATATGAGCCACCAGGGAAGTCCAGAGTCTATAACAATGGTTATAGATTCAATCTATAGACTCAAATCTAGCTGCAGATTAGAATCATCTAAGAAGCTCTTTAAATTGTTAGATTATCATATGCATTGTTAGATCCTTAATCCTACTCCAGATATTTTAATAAAACAGATCCTTAAGAAAAAATAGTTAGGGACCTGAATTATTTTTAGTTTATTTAAGTTTCCTATACTTTCCAGACAAATGATAGAAAGGGCAGATGGAAAATAAAATTTAGCACACTCACTCTTGCTTTTTGTCACCAGATTTCCTCTGGTATGAGAAAAGATGATGAAAACTGGTGACATATTATGATTTGAGTCTATATTGTGCTTGTTTACTCTTCTTTTGCTCACAGTTTGGGAGGTTATTATTATTTTGCCTCATAAATTCCTAGAAAATCTGATGAAAGGCACAGACTGCCAGAGTAACATGTCATATGAATTAATACATAACTCTGGAAGCTTCTAATACTCATTAAGAATGATCAAAAGGGAATTCAAAACCATGTTATAAAGTGATGACTTAGAATTATCTGTGGGTTTTAATCACCTATGGTAAGCACCACTGCAGAGACAAGTTATCAGTACCATAATTTTAAACAAATGCATGCATGAATATATGAACCAAATGAAACTTACCCAAAAATGTGTCTGCCAGAATGATGGATTGTGATGACAAGGCTGCTCGGAAACCCTTACTTTCAGAAGGAATAATAGTTGACTGGCACACAAATGCTCCTACCAAATTCGTGTAATCATCTGACCCTGCCACTATTTCCTTTACTGTAAAGTCTGTTATATTGTTGGTACAGAGAGCCAACTTCTTCCCCTAGGAAAACAAAGTAGAAAGAAGTTTTTACTGAAGGTAAGTCTCTAAACTGGATCTCAGCTTCCTAGTGATTCTAGCAGAGCATTGGCTCTCTCCTCACCACAATTCTGATTTCAGGGATCTGGTGAAGGAGCTCAGGCACCAGCATTTTTTCAAAGCTCTCAGGTGCTCAGTCACTTCAGTCATGTCTGACTCTCTGTGACCCTATGGACGATAGTCCACCAGGCTCCTCTGTCCATAGGATTCTCCAGGCAAGAACACTGGAGTGGGTTGCCATGCCCTCTCCACGGGATCTTCCTGACCCAGGAATCAGACTTGCATCTCTGGCATTGCAGGCAGATTCTTTACCCAAGTCCAATGTTCAAACAAGGTTGAAAATCTGACATTCTAATGAATACAGTGATTCAAGGCTGCACTGCTCCCCCAACTACAGACTTCATTTGTGCTGGATGAAAGCCACTTGACTTAAG
Organism: Aepyceros melampus; assembly: GCA_006408695.1. NCBI lineage: Eukaryota > Metazoa > Chordata > Mammalia > Artiodactyla > Bovidae > Aepyceros > Aepyceros melampus. The sequence continues at coordinate 95,875 of SJXQ01011699.1, forward strand.
GAAATATAAGTCATCTATGAAATCTTCAATTCTTCAGACAACAATGCATACAAAGGGAACAGAAAACTGCTGGTGAAAGTTTTAATGCCAAGAAAATAAAACACTTGCTCTTCCTTCTCCTGAATAGGCCTGTGTGTGGCAGAAAAGTATTGTCAAGTCTAAAAAAGAAAATATAAAATTCTAGGACAACATCTAAATTCTAAACGGTTGGTCACTGTGTTTTTATTCACCTACTCTTAGACTCAATGATGTGGATCTGCTCAAGTTCACAGTATGTTGAAGGGAATATAGGAGCTTACTTTTTTAATCATTTGGAGGATAGTTATAAAACTTGGAAGACTTTAACTTTTTTAATATAATATGTTTAAATATACTGTAGTTCCACTAAAAAGCACTTTAGCTTACTCTATAATTTCTGTGAAGAAATGTATAAAGAAAAAGAGAAACACTATTTTACTGGTCTTAGATGTAGAGTGTGCACAGATGGGCATAAAGAACAAAGATTTCTCTTTCTTAATGCAGCTAGCAATCTTAACCTATAAAATGTTTTCTCTCCACCAAGCCTGCCACCACAATACAGGTGCAATATATTTTCACTAAGCTTAAATTAAATCGTTGAGACTAAAAGAGAAACAAAGAAAAAGAGCAGAGAGAAACTACTGAGGAAAGGAATAAGAGAATAACAGTAAAAGAATTAGAATAAAAAGGAAAGAAAGAGAAAGAAGACATAAGAGAGAAGACAGAAGCTAAGACAGTGGTCATACAGGAAGGAGATTGAGAAGAAGCGTGAGATATTGGGTTGGCCAAGTTTGTTTCGGGTTTTCTGTAACATTTTAAGAAAACACTGGAAAAACTTCTCAGCCAAGCCAATATAATGGAATTAATCGTATCCACTGCTTTACTCAGCATTTAACACAATAGCTATTTAACATATAATTATACATTCAGTGAACTTAGCAACTAATCGAGTGAGTGTGCTGGATTGCCCCATGTAAAATCAGGATAGGACAAATATCATACCATGTAAAAATGCATAGATCTTTCTGTTTGAAAACCTCTGTAGTCATGAGATCTCTTTTTATTTCCTTTGTACAAAGTTTGGCACAGCAGCTCAAAATGAAGACTATAGGAGTTAATAAGGGAATAGATGTGGAGAAGATGACTTATTATATTTTCAACTTAGCTAAGGGTGAATATATACATCCCAACTCCAACCGTGTATGCCCACAAAATTATTGGATACATAGTCCTGTAACTTTCCCCTTACCAGTATCAATTAACATTCCACTTCTTCCCAAAGAAAATTAAATCCCATAATTTATTAGCAGAGGCTACTTCACCAACTGACACTCACCCCCTGCTTATTTCCATTTTGTTTTTGGACAAACTTCCTCTGAAAAGTCTTTTCTTTTTAACATAAACTTGACCAGAAAAACAACAATACAACTTTCTCAAACCTTAACTTTCTGCCTAAGAAATAGGTGGGGTTGACAAACCTGACCCATCTTTACGAAAGTGAAAGCTCCTCAAAGCCCTTACACCACAGCTTCAAGCTTCGGGGGTTCAGCTGCCTGGATAAGTGCTCTGATGACTGAGAACCAGACAAGGAGGCTCCTGGTGGAGAAAATATGCTAGAAGGCAGCAAAGGATTTAAGCTGTCAAAGCTCACTTTCTGACATTTGGCTGTTCGTTTCCACAGAGATTTTATTGCTCCACCAACACAGAAAACAGCTCAATCAGAGCTGAAACCTAGCCCCATCTCACCTTGCCAGAACTCACCTCATGCCCACATAAACTGATATTGAAGAAATGGAAGTACTTTGTGCCTTTGGAGGTAAAGCTGGGACCGTTCATTAAGGAGCCCACACTGCTGAGGTTGCTGAAGTCATAATGCAAACTCTGGTTTTCTTTTTCATGGTAGAAAAAGCAGTCACTGTAGCACACAGAGCGGTCCTTTGGCCATAAACATTGAGGAATGCAAAATAAGACGCAGCAAAGACAATGTGGCAGGAAAGAAAGCGTTAGCTGCTGGAAAAAAAGTGCTTCCTGAAAGTTCTAGGTTTAAAACTACTCAGTAGTTTTGTTTTAGTCATGGCATATTTTACCAGTCTAATATAGAAAATTTCTAAACTCTAGATTTCTCTAAGCAAAGTTCAGAAGAGTTAGAATTTCTTAAAGAGTGAAGTTATTCTAAGATTAGTTTCTTGTGGAAAGGTATTTTTAATCAATAGCCAAAATGTCCTGCCATGCCAGCTCAAATAGACATCAAACTAGTTTTTACTTCACTTATAATAGAGCATCAATCTTTTCCCTTAAAATGTTACAAGATCATCTTGCTGTTCTCCATATACAACTACAGCCTACCTATAGAGAGGCAGCTTACTTGTTCTGCCATAATGGAATATATAAGAAATCACTTTTAATATTTGGGGAAGGTATTCTTATTTAGATGTTCTTCTTAATATTCTATGTCCCCAGTAATTATCACTTTCAAGACACATGTTAAGTACTCAATAGATGCAAGGCAAGGTAAAATAGGGAAGGGAATTTAAAAAGCCATTTATAAATATAAATTAGAAACATTAAGAGAAACCTTTGAGTTTGTCTATTAAATATGCTTTCCTGGGGATAACTGAAATACAGACCCATTTACCTGAGTGCTTCTACTCCCAGGCCCACACGGAATACAAGCCTCCTTGCCATAGACCTGATGTATGGACAGGTAGGTATCAGGTGGACACTCCACGCACTGGTTGGTTTCCTTCTCAATGTAGTGGCCTGGGGGGCAGGGGACACACGATGAGCCCGACTGTTCAGAACCAAGGGCACAGGCACGGCATGAGGACGCCACCCCATCAACTGCATTAGTGGCAGTGATAGAATAAATCTTCACCATGTCATTGATGAACCGTCTATTCTAAAAAGAGAGCAGAAAGTAATGACTTCTGCCTTGGCACTCAGTTGTACAACCAGATTGTTTTATGTTCATATCACCAAAATAACTAAGCAAAGTATTCCAACCTAGCAGTTTATAACTGACAGTAGATTAATAGTACTGCTCTTTGGTACTTTTCTTTTTTAAAATTAAGACTTAACCCAGGTCTCCTGCATTGCAGGCAGATGCTTTAACCTCAGAGCTACCAGAGAAACACCTAAGACTTAACACTAGAAGCTAATTTTCATGGTTATGGAGTTCAGGAATTTTGCCACAATCACCATGAGATTATATCATAAATGGTAAAAATTCAGGCACAGGTATAGACTTGGAAGAACCAATATGATATCTCCCATCACTGTTTATTCTGATATAGTCTAAATATCATGATAAACGTGTTTATAATGATGTTTACAGTGTGGTAAGTTGAAAAAGACTTGGACCAAGGATTAAGAAGTCCTTACTTAAACACTAACTGTGTGACACTGATGCAACTGCATCGGTTCTTTGGGTCTCCTCTCCCTCTTTAGCACTTTCCTTAACGAACACACTGTGACTTCTACCAGATGCACAACAGAGAGTAAAAACCTGGATCTTACTAATGCTTTTCCTTCTTGTGACACTGAGTCAATTAAGGTCTAGTTTTCATCAAGCAGTGAGCACCACTAGTAGAGAGCAGCTTCTTAAATGCTTTTTGTTGAGGCAAAGACAAAAGGGAGGCCAGGAAGTCTTCTATAGCATGCTCACACCCCACAGGCTGGGACACTGAACTCTCATAAAACACAGCTGGAGTCAAGTGAAACCTGAGAAACAGGTTCCTCAATGAAAGTCTGAAGAGAAAAGAGAAAATGCTCTCCATCTGCCACCACAGTGTTAAGGCAGCGTCTTAAACAGTGATTTACCTTATTCCCACCCTTGGAAGGTCATTATGATGGAGATCTACAACAATAACATGTACTTGAAGCATATGATGGAAAATACAAGAGGATTAAGGTCTATTCTATTTTAGCAGAGAGTAAAAGAGAATAGTTCTGTGTGTTAACCCAACAACATTTACATATACAGTCTTTGAGCCACAGAAAGTGACAATCATGACATTGAAGTAACAAATCAACACCAAGAAACGGCATCTGAGCAAATGACAGATCATTCAGACGAAGAGGAAGAAAGTTACCAGCCTTCCCAAAGGCTCAGAAAGCTTTATAAGTAAGTTTTTAAATAACTACAAAGTAAGATTTTCTTCCTCTTAAACTTTTAACAGCTATGTTTATTCAAATTGTAGAGCAATTCTAAGATACGTTGTCATTCCATTTCATAGTCTTGCTTTCAAAACACAAATAAATATGTGTGTGTGTGATATATATCATTTTATACCAGTCTACTCATAACCAAATGATTGATTTCACATCAGTAAAAAGCTAAGTCTTTTCCTCCAGTGGGTTTCAGTCAGCACTTTGTATAAATCTCCACAAGGACTATCATCTTTGCTCTTTTTTTTCTTAAGTGCTTGGAACTTACATCTTGACCCTGATTGGTCCTCTGGAATGCCCACGTAAATGTAAATGTGGCATTCTTGAAGATGACATGGGTATAAGCTTGTTTTTCTTTGGTTCCACCCCATGACTCCACCACATTCGTACTTTTTCTATTAATATCCTAAAATATAGTAGAAAATAAATATATGTAAAAAGCACAAATTCAGTATGAATATCACAATCCTTGTTTATATTTACAGTAATTTATCTTCAGAGCATGTAAGCCTAAAACTCTCAAAACCTTCCCTTCAATTCTATACAAGCACTCACTAGCTTAGTAATTACAATATATCAACCACATTGCCAATATAACCTGAAAGAGATCTCAAATCAGTATGTTGAGGAGTTATCCTTTTGTGAGAGAGATTGGTATATGTGTATATGTGTGTGACTCTAGCATAGGAAATACACATAGGAAAAAGAAAACAAACTTCTGACAGCAAACTTCTAGGATACTCATAAACTAACAATGCTTTCTTTCCATCTTTTTTTTTTCCCTTGACAGATTCTGATAGGTGACTCTTACACAGGAATTCTAAATTCTCCCTGAATTATATTTGCAATTTACAGTGCAGATTAGCTACAATGTTATTTTATGCTTATGCAATCTTTTGTTTATATTTGAATTCTAAAAATATGAGTCTGTGTAACATTTTATTTCTGACTGCCTTAGCTAAATTCAATATCTAGAATATTATATGAATGTGTGACAGTCCAACCAATATTACATCATTAACATGGTCAGAAAGCAAATATAGTAAGTAAACCAAGTAATATAATACACATCTAATTTATTTGAAATGAAAAATGGGACTAATTCTGAATTTTCTAATTAAGTCTTCCCTGCAGAAACCCTAAAAGATGACTTAGGAATTTGGATAGGCTTCTTTTAGTTATCAGAGATGTTGATAAAACAATGGCATAAGCTCAAGCCATAGCTCGCTCTTTCTATGATGCAAGGGCAAGCTTTGATGACAAACATGTTATAAAGCAATCAGATATGCTATAAAGATATGTTTCATATCTTTATAGCATATCTGATGTGTGCTTGTCACACATTACACAATTTCTCACATTACCAAACAACCAAATAGTCACACATGCCACTTCCAAAAAGGATCTCGTAATATACTGATAGTGCTTTGTTAAACACCTTCTGGATGTTTATTTCAATAATAAATGGAATATTAGTTTTGCACCTTACCCTGCAAAACACTACATGATTTTCAAAGCATTTTGATATGTTATTTAGGTGATGATATCTCAAAAATTCTTGTGCAGAAATCAAATCACAGTGTAAAGAAAACTAACAGATCCTGCTATGAGCTAAAAAATGCTTAAGATTGATTTTCCAAAATAAATAGTAATATGTATGATCCTTACTCTCAGGAATGCTTGATCAATTGAGACAAATAATGAATACATTCACATAATTAAAATAGGTTTTTCTCAAAAGGTTTTAGGAGCACACTGGAGAGAGTGGTTAACTTTACTTAAAGGAATAAGAGAAATCTTCCCAGAAAAGTGAGGTTTGAGCTGCCCTTGAAATGGGTGTTCACCAGACAAAAAAGAAAGTCATGCTAGCTTAGTGTGCCAAGCCATATGAAATGAAAAAGGACAGAGTGTTCCACTAACAATCCAGGGTGTCTAAAGAGGGCTGAGTAGTAACAGTACTTTGGTATCAGAGGCTGGGCAAGGAGTACAAAAAGCCATATAGATGCCATGCTAAGGAATTTTAAGTGTATTTATAAGCTATTGGTTCTCTAGCATTAGTGCATATTAGAACCAACCTCAAGGCTTGCTAAAATACAGAATGCTGGGCCCTATCACCAGAGTTTCTCAGTAAGACTAGTGTAGGGCTCAGAAATTTTCATTTCTAAAAGTACTCAGGTGATACTAGTCCAGGAACCACACTTTGAGAAACACTGCCACAGGCAACAAAAAGCCCCTAAAGGTGAGGGCTGCCTCTACTATTGTTTTTATGTTTATAAAGATAATTTTGACAGCAAAATGGACAGGATGGAGGTAAGAAAAATAGACAACAGACTACTATTGAGAGATAACGGGAATCTGAATTTCAATCATGGCACTAAGTATGAATAGGAACTAACAGATTGACAAAATGAGGAGAGAGACCTGAGGGAATTAAAGGCTTCTTAGTTATTCACGGATGTGTTGAAGATTAGTCATCATCTTCTTTTACTACCATCATGAGTTAATACTTAAATTATACATATCTTGTATATCATGCAGGAAACTGTTAACAGACTATTAACTAGCTACTAAAACAACAGAATGGGAAAGACTGGAGACTTTTAAGGGACTAGATCTGATAGATAGAGTGCCTGATGAACTATGGACGGAGGTTCGTGACACTGTACAGGAGACAGGGATCAAGACCATCCCCATGGCAAAGAAATGCAAGAAAGCAAAATGGCTGTCTGAGGAGGCCTTACAAATAGCTGTGAAAAGAAGAGAAGCGAAAAGCCAAGGACAAAAGGAAAGATATAAGCATCTGAATGCAGAGTTCCAAAGAATAGCAAAGAGAGATAAGAAAGCCTTCTTTAGTGATCAATACAAAGAGGTAGAGGAAAACAACAGAATGGGAAAGACTAGAGATCTCTTCAAGAAAATTAGAGACACCAAGGGAACATTTCATGCAAAGATGGGCTCGATAAAGGACAGAAATGGTCTGGACCTAACAGAAGCAGAAGATATTAAGAAGAGGTGGCAAGAATACACAGAACTGTACAAAAAAGATGTTCATGACCAAGATAATCACGATGGTGTGATCACTCACCTAGAGCCAGACATCCTGGAATGTGAAGTCAAGTGGGCCTTAGAAAGCATCACTATGAACAAAGCTAGTGGAGGTGATGGAATTCCAATTGAGCTCTTTCAAATCCTGAAAACTGATACTGTGAAAGTATCACTCAATATGCCAGCAAATTTGGAAAACTCACCAGTGGCCACAGGACTGGAAAAGGTCAGCTTTCATTCCAATCCCAAAGAAAGGCAATACCAAAGGTAGCCTTAACTCATGTTAAATAAGACCATGAAAAAGCAGATCCCTCATGATGCCCCAAACTAAGCTATGTATGAGCTGATGTTCTGAGCCTCACAGCTTCTTAGCAAAAGCATCGTCATCACCAACGTCAGGTGAACATCGGGCCATTATTGTGCGAGCGACATGCTCATCTGCATCCTGTTATCACCGTCAGCCTCATCGTCACACCATCATCATTGTGAGGTCACCGTCAACACCATCATCACTCACGTCACCGTCATCACGTCATCATCTGCACCATCCCCCTCAGCCCGTCAGCAGCAGCAGCACATCGTCGCTACCACACGACATCATCCCCATTATCGTATCATCATCAACACAGCACCTTCACCCCTTCATCCCCAAGATACCACCATCGTCACCATCACAGGAGATTATCACCATTATCGTGTCATCGGCACCGTCTCCTTCATCCCTTCATCCCCAGGAGCACCATCATCACCATCACAGGACATCATCTCCATTATCATATCATCACCACCACCACCTTCATCCCTTCATCCCCAGGATCACTATCACAGACATCATCACCATTATTGTATCACCATCAACACCTTCACCTTCACCCCTTCATCCCCAAGATACCACCATCATCACCATCACAGGAGATTATCACCATTATCGTATCATCACCACCATCACTTCATCCCTTCATCACCAAGAGCACCATCACATGACTTCATCTCCATTATCGTATCATCACCACCACCACCTTCATCCCTTCATCCCCAGGATCACTATCACAGACATCATCACCATTATTGTATCACCATCAACACCATCACCTTCACCCCTTCATCCCATCATCACCATCACAGGAGATTATCACCATTATCGTATCATCACCACCATCACTTCATCCCTTCATCACCAAGAGCACCATCACATGACTTCATCACCATTATTGTATCACCATCACCACCATCACTTCATCCCTTCATCCCCAAGAGCACCATCGTCACATCACAGACATCATCACCATTATCGTATCATCACCACCATCACTTCATCCCTTCATCACCAAGAGCACCATCACATGACTTCATCACCATTATCGTATCATCACCATCAACGCCATCTCCTTCATCCCTTCATCCCTAGGATCACCACCGTCACCATCACAGGAGATCATCACTGTTATCACCTCATCAACACCATCTCCTTCATCCCCAAGATCACCATCATCACCATCGCAGGACATCATCACCATTATCGTATCATCAGCATCAACGCCATCTCCTTCATCCTCTTAGCACCATCTCCATCACCACCACCATCAGCACGGCCACCATTGTCCAGTAGGTTCTGAATCCCCGTGGCGAGTCATCAGAGCCTTTTCAACTGACCTGAAAGGACTGTTTTTCTCTTCATCCCAGAAGGACAGTCATCTGACGGATGTTTCCCTCCGGGCGGTGGCGCATCCTCGGTGGCCTGAAAACAAGGGAAAGTGATGATCGCATGTCCTTGTGAGACAGCCTCTAAGTGGCCTCAAAACAAATCGGTCTGGCTTGAGCCTCCTACGTGATTTTCTCTGCAGTTTCATCTCCCTACCCTCATTTGTCGTGTGTCACAGCATGGTTCCTGAGGAATCAATTAACAGAAATTGAAGACAATAAGATCCCTTCCTCTCCTTTACGTTCCCTTCAACAGATACTGCTTTCTCTCTGGAGGAACTGAGTGTCCCGAATAAACAGAAGCAGAGAAATGTTCATTTCTGTTACTTTGCCCTTCTGAGAAAAATGACAGGACTGAGCCATCTCTTGTGTGGCCACACTGAAGGTAAAACACTCTTGTGGCTCCATGCACTAATTTTTAAACAGTAGCTTTAAGAGTAGCGCTTCCCTGGTAGCTCAGCTGGTAAAGAATCCACCTGCAATGCAGGAGACATGGGTTTGATTCCTGGATCAGGAAGATCCCCTGGAGAAGGGATAGGCTATCCACTCTAGTATTCTTAGGCTTCCCTGGGGGCTCAGCTGGTAAAGAATCTGCCTGCAATGCGGCAGACCTGGGTTTGATCCCTGGGTTGGAAGATCCCCTGGAGAAGGGAAAGGCTCCCCACTCCAGGAGTAGGGTGTGCCTCTCTGACACTGAACTCAAATGGAAGTCAGAGAAAGGGAAATGCTAGGAAAATGTGCTGGGGAAAAGTGTTGGAAGAGAAATTTAAAAGCAATGCTGTTGCTTAGATCAGACATGGTTGCTCAGATTAAACGTGGCTGCTCAAATCAGACACAGTTGCTCAGATCAGACGTGGCTGCTCAGATCAGACTTGGTTGCTCAGACGTGGTTGCTTAGACCAGACATGGTTGCTCAGATAAGATGTGGCTGCTCAGATTAGACATGGCTGGTCAGATCACACATGGTTGCTCAGATCAGACGTGGTTGGTCAGACGTGGTTGCTCAGATCAGACTTGGTTGCTCAGACGTGGTTGCTTAGACCAGACATGGTTGCTCACATAAGATGTGGCTGCTCAGATTAGATGTGGTTGCTCAGATCAGACATGGCTGCATGGGGCTGAAGTCTTCCCATGCCCACGAGACCCATGGAGGGGCAACAGAAAATCAAGGCCTCCAAATATGGCAGTATTTGAGCTGCTGTTGTGGATGGTTGCTCTGTGGCCTCATTAGTGAGGGCTGGGCAGGGTATTGTTGGCCAAGCTAGAACCCGAGACCCAAATGTTAGCGAACCTGGAAGGAGAGCAAGGGACTCAGCAAAGCCAGCCGGAGACTCCATGGGTCCAAACAGCCGTCCAAGCAGACGATGGGCCCAGACGGCCAAGGGGACAGGGCCCGCGGTCTGTTCAAGGCAGATGGAGCCTGCTGAGAACCTCGGGCAGGAAACCCTCGGAAAGTGAGGCGAGAGGCTTGTGCCATGGGAAGGAGCCATCACCCACACACCCAACCACTCAGCATCCATTCATCTCTTTATCCATCCATTCCTCACCCATTCACTTATGCAACATCCAGAAATCCATCTAACCATCCATCCATCCACCCACCCAATCACTCACCATCCATTCATCTATTTATCCATCCATTCATCCATCCATCATTCATCATCCATTCACTTGCACATCCATCCACAAATCCATCTACCCACCCATCCTCCCATCCATCCATTTGCCATCCACTCATCTACATATCCATTCACCATGCATCTATTTATTCATTCACCCATTGATTCACCCAACCATCCATCCGCTGATCGTCATCCATCCACTCGGGCATTCATCTACTAACCCACTCATCCATTTAACAAGCAAGTATGGTATATGAGGAACTTCCCCAGCCTTGGGGCCTCAAAGGCATAAAGACGCAGTCCAGTCAGCAGAACTCCAGGCTCCCAGTCAAGACTGAGGCTCCAAGAAGAAAGAGCTTGGAGACACAGGGGAAGGAGATGAGCTTGAGCGAGTCAAAGCCCGAGCTGTAGCAGCCTCTCACTTCAGAGGAATGGAGGGTCACAAGGACCAGGATGGCCCACCCTGTCGAGCTCAACTCAGCCTCCGGCGATCGGCACCAAGGCACCTCCTTCTTGGGCAGCCTCATGGGAATGCAGACAACATTTGACCTTCTCCACAAAGGTGTTGCTTCAGAAAGGGCTTCCTCCATGGGGAGCTTTCAAGCACACTCGTGGTTTTTCCAGGACTCACTGGAAAAGACCCTGAGGCTGAGAAAGACTGAGGACAAGCAGAGAAGAGGGCAACAGAGGATGAGATGGTTGGACGGCGTGACTGATTCAACAGACATGAGTTCGAGCAAACTCCGGGAGACAGTGAAAAAACTCAGAGAGATAGTTGCTGAGGGGAAAAATTAGGTCAGTGATTTGAGCTGTTAGGATGCAATCTCTGCGATCCAGAGGTCTCTGGAATGAGTAACTGCGAACCATCAGGCTCGGATAAGGGCAGGGTTAGAAAGGGAGAAGAGACGTGTCCAGCTGACCCTCTTTGTCCACAAATGTTTATGTAGAAGGGGACAAGGAAATAAACTGTTTCTCTCTTCGCAGGTGGCTCAGCAGGTAAAGAATCTGCCTGCCAAACAGGAGGTGAGGGTTCAATTCCTGGGTCGGGAAGATCCCTGGAGAAGGAAATGTCTATCCACTCCAGTATTCATGCCTGGAGAATCCCATGGTCGGAGGAGCCTGGCAGGCTGCAGACTATGGGGTCGCAAAGAGCTGGAAATGACTGAGTGAGTATGCACACCTGGTCAGGGGTGGGGGTGGGCTTCCCAGGTGGCTCACTGGTTAAGAATCTGCCTACCAATGCAGGAGAGGTGGGTTTGATCCCTGGGTCAGAACGATCTGCTGGAGAAGGAAACGGCAACCCACTCCAGTATTCCTGCCTGGAGAACCCCAGGGACAGAGGAGCCTGGCAGGCCATACTTCCTAGATTCACAAAAGAGCTGGACATGAGTTAGTGACTGAATGACGACACAGGCTAGGGAGAGTGTGAAAGACTTCCATCAGTCGAGGAAAGGAAGCAAGAAACATCAATAGCTTCTACCATACTTCCTTCTAAAAGCGGTGTTTCAGATGGGGCTATCGCAAGCCATCTTCGCCATACAACCTTGACGGCACAAAACGTTTGAGGCTGCCTGAGAATTAGAGCAGGGACATCCACAACTTGGCCGATGCTCTGTGACGACCTAGAGACGGGGGCTGGAGGGGCGGGAGGGAGGCTCAAGAGGGAGCGGGTATATGTATACGGATGGCTGGATCACTGAGGAAGGCTTTCTGTTAAAATAGTCCAGCTCTCACAGGCGTATCCAAAATCACTGCAGATGGCGACCGCAGCCATGAAATTAAAAGACGCTTGCTCCTTGGAAGAAAAACTATCACCAACCTAGACAGCATATTAAAAAGCAGAGACTTTATATTGCCAACAAAAGTTCGTCTAGTCAAGGCTATGGTTTTTCCAGTGGTCATGTATGGATGTGAGAGCTGGACCATAAAGAAAGCTGAGTGCTGAGGAATGGATGCTTTTGAACTGTGGTGTTGGAGAAGACACTTGAGAGTCCCTTGGACTGCAATGAGATTAAAGCAGTCTGTGCTAAATGAGATCAGTCCTGAATATTCATTGGAAGGACTGATACTGAAGCTAAACTGTAATCCTTTGGGAAGAACTGATTCAATGGAAAAGACCCTGATGCTGGGAAAGATTGAAGGCGGGAGGAGAAGGGGACGACAGAGGATGAGATGGTTGGATGGCATCATTGACTCGATGGACAGGAATTTGACCAAGATCGGGAGTTGGTGATGGACAGGGAGGCCTGGCATGCTGCAGTCCATGAGGTCGCAGAGTCAGACACGGCTGAGCGACTGAACTGAACTGATCGTGGAATCACTTTGCCTACAGCAGAAACTAATGCAGCATTGTAAATCAATTGTGCTCCAATTTACAGAGAAGAAAAGAAACCAGAAAAGTGAAATCTATGCTCATCTCTCACTCCAGGGATGCAACCACCCATCTGTTGAATGGAAACCAAGACTCTGCCCAGAACTGCTTAACTGCAGAGCTGGGAAACACCCAAAAGTCTGATTAAGGGAACCTGGCTCAGTTTTACTGCAGGCAGATGGAAACATGACTGAGACTTAATAAGCGGGAATCCAGTTAATCGTATTTTCCCGGGTGTGTAGAGAGACTGAGCTAATTAGAGAAGAAGCAGTCGGCTTCAGGGAGCCCCACCCAGAGTGTGTAGCGGGCAAAGGAACAGGCATCGGATGGGTGCTGCTAGGTGGTGGACACAACTCAACATCCTCAGAGTCTCATATTCACAAGAGGGTCAATTCCTGCGCAGGTTGATTAGAAGTCTGGAGTCCCTGAGGAGGAGGTGGCAGGGGGCGGGGGATGCCTTCTCCATCGATGGACATGAGTTTGATCAAACTCCAGGAGTTGGTGATGGACAGGGAGGCCTGGCGTGCTGTAGTCCATGGGGTCGCAATGAGTCGGACACACCTGAGCAACAGAACTGAACTGAGCTTCCTTAGTCTTAATCACGTAAGTTTTTTTCTTTATCTGATGATTATACAAGAAAACAACTCAGCTTAAACTCTGTACTAGGGATTATATCAGAGAAGGCAATGGCACCCCACTCTAGCACTCTTGCCTGGAAAATCCCATGATGGAGGAGCCTGGTGGGCTGCAGTCCACGGGGTTGCTAAGAGTCGGACACGACTGATCGACTTCCCTTTCACTTTTCACTTTCATGCATTGGAGAAGGAAATGGCAACCCACTTCAGTGTTCTTGCCTGGAGAATCCCAGGGACAGAGGAGCCTGGTGGGCTGCCATCTATGGGGTCGCACAGAGTCAGACACGACTGAAGCAACTCAGCAGCAGCAGGCATTATATAACAACAATGTATCCTGCTTGAGGACAGTTTCTCCTTCCTGAAAACCTTCTGACTAATCCTGTTATCTTAAAATGTATATTATTGGAGTGGGTCTGGTAAGATCTTTCTATTGTTAAGTTCTAACCCTGCTACCTTAAAATGTAAATTGTGGGACTAGGTCTAGTAAGATCTTTATAACCTTGAGACATGCTTTTGATTTATTATATAACCAATTCCAAAAGTACATAGCTCCTTTGCTTAGATTAGGGAGGGGGCACGCTCTGTCTCCCTTCTGATATGTCTGTCAGAAGCTTTCTCTGACTCTTTTCACTGTAATAAAAGTTCTGCCACACAAGAGCCCTTGAGTGGTCAAGCCTGGTCCCTGGTCCCTAAGCTAAATCTTCTTCTTCGGAGATGACGAATCCAATACCATTCACTGTAAGCTATCATTAATACATGCAGAACCAAAGTAGAATCATCTGTTGATAAGGGCTTCCGTGCTGCTCCAGTGGTTAAGAATCCGCCTTGCAATGCAAGGGACACGAGTTCGATCCCTGGTCCGGGAAGATCCCACGTGCCGCGGGGGCAGCTGAGCCTGTGAGCCACAGCTGTTGACCTGAGTGGTAGAGCTCGGGTCTGCAAGAACAGAAGCCACCAAAATGAGACACTCATGCACCAAAGCCAGAGAGGAGGCCCTGCTCACCGCAACCAGAGAGGAGGCCCCGCTCACTGCAACCAGAGGGGAGGCCCCGCTCACTGCGAGGCCCCGCTCACCGCGAGGCCCCGCTCACCCCAACCAGAGGGAAGGCCCCGCCACTGCAACCAGAGAAAGCCCACACACAGCACCAAGGACTCAGCACAGACAAAAGTAAATGTTTTTTTTAAAACCACCAATTATAACAAATCTAGCCTTTTGTTGCAGGGTGTGTTTATAATGGAAGAGACAGTGTATGCTTCGTTGAAAGTAAAAGTCGCTCAGCCGTGTCTGACCCTTTGCGACCCCATGGATTACACAGTCCGTGGGATTCTCCAGGCCAGAATACTGGAGTGGGTAGCCTTTCCCTTCTCCAGGGTGTCTTCCTGACCCAGGGATCGAACCCAGGTCTCTCGCATTGCAGGCGGATTCTTTACCAGCTGAGCCACCAGAGCAGGCCCTTGTACATGGGAGGTGTCTTCAAATTTGCTGTGAACCAAAAACATCTCTAAAACATAAAGTCTGTTTAAAAAATAAGTAACAAATGGCATTAATGACAAAAAGATGCATAATATCAGATATATTAGTATTTCTATATGTACAAATAATATATCAATAATATCTATAATAGTATCTATACTCTCTATATTATATATGTATATAATAGCATAGAATATAAATCTTATATTAATATATAGCATAGTACATACTGAGCTTCCCTGACAGCCCAGCTGGTAAAGAATCTGCCTGCAATGTGGCAGACCCCGGTTCAATTCCTGGGTCGGGAAGATTCCCTGGAGAAGGGAGAGGCTACCCGCTGCAGTGTTCTTGGGCTTCCCTGGTGGCTCAGCTGGTAAAGAATCCACCTGCAATGTGGGAGACCTGGGTTCCATCCCTGGGTTGGGAAGATCCCCGCAGGAGGGCATGGCTACCCACTCCAGTACTCTTGCCTGGAGAACCCCATGGGCAGAGGAGCCTGGTGGGGCTACAGTCCGTGGGGCTGCAAAGAGTCAGACACAGCTGAGTGACTGAAGACAGCACAACGCTTCGTGTACACCACTCACGGCAGAAAGTTAACAGGAATTAAAGAGCCTCTTGATGAGAGTGAAAGAGGAGAATGAAAAAGCTGGCTTGAAATTCAAATTAATACAGTATACTTACACATATATATGGAATTTAGAAAGATGGTAATGATAAACTTGTACGCAAGACAGCAAAAGAGACACAGATGTATAGAACGGCTTTTTGGACTCTGTGGGAGAGGGAGAGGGTGGGATGGGTTGGCAGAGTGGCAGTGTAACATGTGTGATGTCGTGAGTGAAACGAATCGCCAGGCCAGGTTTGATGCAGGATGCAGGATGCTTGGGACTGATGCACGGGGATAATCCAGAGAGAGGGTGTGGGGCGGGAGAGGGGAGGTGGGGTGGTGGCTCAGCTGGTAAAGAATCCACCTGCAATGTGGGAGACCTGGGTTCCATCCCTGGGTTGGGAAGATCCCCGCAGGAGGGCATGGCTACCCACTCCAGTACTCTTGCCTGGAGAACCCCATGGGCAGAGGAGCCTGGTGGGGCTACAGTCCGTGGGGCTGCAAAGAGTCAGACACAGCTGAGTGACTGAAGACAGCACAACGCTTCGTGTACACCACTCACGGCAGAAAGTTAACAGGAATTAAAGAGCCTCTTGATGAGAGTGAAAGAGGAGAATGAAAAAGCTGGCTTGAAATTCAACATTAAAAACCCTAAGATCGTGGCATCCCGTCCCATCACTTCATGGCAAATGGATGCAGAAACAGTGAAAGCATTGACAGCTTTATTTTTTGGAGCTTCCAAATCACTATGGATGGTGCCTGCAGCCATGAAATCAAAAGACGCTTGCTCATTGGAAGAAAAGCTACGATAAACCTAGACAGCATGTTAAAAAGCAGAGACATCAGTTTGCCAACAAAGGTCTGTCTAGTCAAAGTTACGGTTTTTCCAGTAGTCATATATGGATGTGAGAGCTGGACCGTGAAGAAGGCTGAGCACCAAAGAACTGATGCTTTGGAACTATGGTTTTGGAGAAGACTCTTGAGAGTCCCTTGGACTGCAAGGAGATCCAACTAGTCCATCCTAAAGGAGATCAGTCCTGGGTGTTCATTGGAAGGACTGATGCTGAAACTCCAATCCTTTGGCCACCTGATGTGAAGAGCCGATGTACTAGAAAAGACCCTGATGCTGAGAAAGATTTAAGGCGGAAGGAGAAGGGAACAACAGAGGATGAGATGGTTGGATGGCATCATCGACTCAACGGACAGGGGTTTGAGCAAGCTCCGGGACATGGTGATGGACAGGGAGGCCTGGTGTGCTGCAGTCCATGGGGTCACAGAGTTGGATACGGCTTAGCTGAACAACACTGAAGAACATCAACAAGTCTACCCCAGACTCCCTAACTATATTTCCTCCCATCCATCCCCATTAGTAATCATAAGTTCTCTCTCTAAGTCTGTATGTTTCTGTTTTGTAAATAAGTTCCTTTGTACCATTTCCTTTTAGATTCTGCATATAAGTCACAGGAGCTCCGGGAGTCGGTGATGGACGGGAACATCCTGGCGCGCTACAGTCCACAGGGTCACAAGGACTCGGACACAACTGAACTAACTAATGGATACGATGTTTGTCTTTCTCTCTCTGACGTAGTTCCCTAGCATCATGATCTCCAGGTCCATCCACGATGCTGCTGCTGCTGCTAAGTCGCTTCAGTCGTGTCCAACTCTGTGGACCCCAGAGACGGCAGTCCATCAGGCTGCACCATCCCTGGGATTCTCCAGGCAAGAACACTGGAGTGGGTTGCTGTTTCCTTCTCCAGTGCATGAAAGTGAAAAATAAAAGTGAAGTCACTCAGTGGTGTCTGACTCTTCGCGACCCCATGGACTGCAGCCCACCAGGCTCCTCCGTCCATGGGATTTTCCATCCACGTTGCTGCAGATCAAATGCTATTTTTTTTAAATGTGTGTGTCTCGAGTGTCTCTCAACTCCCCCCATCAGCATGGGGGCACAGGAGCCTTCTGAGCTTCCATGGCAACCAGAACATGTCAGCTTCACTCAGCATCCTCGGGTCTCCCTGGGGAATGGCAGTGGGGGGGGGGGGGGTCCATATCCATCAGCCACAAGAACCCGGCTGCCAAGGATGATTAACGGGCTGAGCGTGCCAGCCTCCACGTAGCCAGGTCCTGCCAAGAACCATAAGGCAGAGCCTGAAGGAGGCAGACGTATCTGATCTGGCAAGAGACCCTGGAGGACATTCAACTTAAGCTCGGGCCACTCCCGGCAAGAATTAATTGCTTGTGACTACGAGATGCCTGTCCGTGCCAGAGGCTCACAACCAGACAGGACAGATCACGCTCTGAGCTTTGGCCGATCCATTCCCTCCATGGACATCTGTGCAAATCTTGCTGGTTTTTTGTTTTTTTTTTTTTTGTCTGCTCAACATGAAGCATCTTAGTTCCCTGACCTGGGATCAAATCGACATCCCCTGCATTGCAAGGGAAAGTATTACTCACTGGACCATCAGGCAAGTCACTGCAAATTTTTCCACATGCAAGAAAAAGTAAGCTTCAAGGACATCTCCAGTCATGTCCAACTCTCTGCAGCCCCATGGACTGTAGCCCACCAGGCTCCTCTGTCCATGGGGTTCTCCTGGCAAGAATACTGGAGTGGGTTGCCATGCCCTCCTCCAGGGGATCTTCCTGACCCAGGGATCGAACCTGGGTCTCTTGCATTGCAAGGCACATTCTTTATCACTTAGCCACCAGGGGAGCCCGCTCAATTCGTTAGGAAGGCCGAGAATGTAGCTGTTTGCAGGATCATGGAAGAAAAGTCTATTTAGAAAATGCCAGCAAGACACTGAACGGACAGAAGAATTAAACAGATGTTTCTCCAAACAAGACGTACAGAGACGGACAACAGACACATGAAAAGATACTCAATATTACTCATGTAAGAAAAATGCAGATCAAGACTACAGGCAGGTATCAACTCCCACCAATCAGAATGGCCAACATCCAAAAGTCTACAAACAGTAAATGCTGGAGAGGGTGTGGAGAAAAGCAGACCCTGCTGCACTCCTGGTGGGAATGGAAATCGGTGCAGCCCCTGTGGGCAACATCATGGAGGGTCCTTAAAAAATTAAAAAAATAGAGCAAGCATATGACCCGGCAATCCCACTCCTGGGCCTGTATCCAGAGAGGAACATGGCCCCCCAAAGATGCATGCAGCCCAAAGCTCACTGCAGCACATTTACAACAGCCAGGACATGGAAGCCACCTAGATGTCCATCAACAGAGGAAAGGATAAAGATGTGGAACGTACACACAACGGAGTATGACTGAGCCACGAAAAAGAATGACACAAAATGCCAACTTCGGCATCACATATGGAGCTAGAGGTCATCACACTAAGTGAAGTAAGTCAGACAGAGAGAGGTAAATACCATACGATACCACTTACATGGGGAATCTGAAAAAAAAAAAAAGGATACAAATGAACTTATTCGTGAAACAGAAATAGACTCATAGACATAGAGAACAAATTTATGATGAACCAAATTTGGGGAAGGAAATGGCAACCCACTCCAGCACTCTTGCCTGGACAATCCCATGGAGGGAGGAGCCTGGTGGGCTACAGTCCATGGGGTCGCAAAGAGTCGGACACGACTGAGCGACAAAGTACTAGTAAATTTGGGGAAAGAGGGAAGATAAGTTAGGAGCTTGGGACGAAAATACACACACTTCTAGGTATTTGGTAGATAAACGGCAAGGACCTTGTACACAGGTTATAACTGACCCACTTTGCTATACACCTGGAGCTAAGACAACGTTGTTCGTCAACTGTATGTGGGCTCATTCGCACAGTCGGGCCTGACTCTTTGTGACCCCATGGACTGTAGCCCACCAGGCTCCTCTGTCCATGGGGATTCTCCAGTGCAGAGTACTGGAGTAGGTTGCCATTTCCTTCTCCAGGGGATCTTCCCCACCCAGGGATCAAACCCACGTCTCCTGCATTGCAGGCAAATTCTTTACCACCTGACCCACGGAGAAGCCCAAGAATACTAGAGTGAGTAGCCTATCTCTTCTCCAGGGGATCTTCCTGATCCAGGGACGGAACCCACGTCTCTCACATGGCAGGCAGATTCTTTCCTGTCTGAGCCCCCAGGGATGCCCTCATCAACAATACACTCGTATATAAAAATTAAAAAAAATTTTTTTAAAGATGCCAAATGAGGCAGTGGGATGCTTTTTCATATTTCGTTCAAGTGTGATTTCTGCCTAGCTTACGTCTGTTTCCTCCTCACCTCTCAGGTGAATGAATCCTGTGTTCCTTTCCCTCCTGTTCACTTTCCGGGGCTCCCCTCCCATTTCTGGGTCCTGACTGCTTTGGAACTGTCAACTCGCTTTACCTCTAGGGGGTCCTGAGGTTTCTGAACGTCTCACTCAATGGACTCACATGGAGTGCTGCTGGGTTTGCTGGGTTCTAAAATATCATTTATTTATTTATTGGCTCTACCATGTGGCTTGTGGGATCTTGCTTCCCAGACCAGGGATTGAACCGGAGCCCTTGGCAAATGAATTCGTGGAGTCCTAACCACTGGGATTCCAGGGAAGTCCCACATGGAGTCTTTTTTTTTCTTTTGCTCCTGAGTAGATATTCCCAGGAGGCTCAGCAGTAAAGAACCTGCCTGCCAAATCAGGAGATGCTAGGTTCGATCCCTGGGTCGGGAAGATTCCCCTGGAGGAGGAATGGCAACCCACTCCAGTATTCTTGTCTGCAGAATCTCATGGACAGAGAGCCTGGCGGGCCACAGTCCACGGGGGTCACAGAGTCAGGCACAACTGAGCGACTAAGCACAGCACAGCAGAGTTGAACCTCCACGCTCTGCAGAGATGGAGAAATCCATGCACTGCTCTGAGGAAAGAACTCTGACCTTGAAAAAAATGAAAGTTTCCTGGAAGAGCCTGGGGTGCGGGGAATGAGACAGATGTCAACAAGCAGAGCTGGGTAGCCGCCCAGGCTGCAGACATGAGGGGGCTGAGAGGGGGCAAGCTCGGCGCGGATGAACTGCTTCTATTCCAAAGTGGAATTTCTGAGCTCGCAAATCCGATTACTGGACGTGGAGTAAAAACCCTTTTCCGTTTTCTGCCTTCAACATAAGGGTGAGGGATGCTCAGTGAGGAAGAACTCTGCAAAACGCAGGCTGTGCTCTTCCTATTTTCCTCTCCGAGGGTTGCATGTGTCTCTGTCTTTGCTTTGCCAACAAAGGTCCGTCTACTCAAAGCCATGGTTTTTCCAGGAGTCACGTATGGATGTGAGAGTTGGATGATAAAGAAAGCTGAGCACCGAAGAACTCATGCTTTTGAACTGTGATGTTGGAGAAGACTCTTGAGAGTCCCTTGGACTGCGAGGAGATCCAACCAGTCCATCCTGAAGGAGATCAGCCCTGGGTGTTCATTGAAAGGACTGATGTTGAAACTGAAACTCCAATACTCTGGCCACCTCATGTGAAGAACTCACTCACTGGAAAAGACCCTGATGGTGGGAAAGATTGAAGGCGGCAGGAGAAGGGGACGACAGAGGATAAGATGGTTGGATCACTGACTCGATGCACATGAGTTTGGGTGGACTCTGGGAGTTGGTGATGGACAGGGAGGCCTGGCATGCTGCAGTCCGTGGGGTCTCAAAGTGTTGGACATGAGTGAGCAAGTGGACGACAACATATATGTTGCAATAAATTTTTTCCAGCTTCAGTTCAGTTAGCCCCCGAGAGGGCTGCGGGGAGCCCCCACGCTGCCTCACACCCACCTTGGTTCTCCGGCCACCCCCGTCTCTTTCCGATGGACCTACATACACACCTTCAAGACCCACCTCCCACGTGCTGCCTTTCCTGGCTGATGCCCCTGGGCTCCTGTCCAAGGAATGGACTTGTGCCCCGCGGGTACCCCTTAGTATGGAACAGGTCACTCGTTGAAGGGCCTGCCCCTCTACACAGGGAGTTCTTCAGGCTGAAGGCTCCTTTCATTTTTTGTTCCCATTGTCGAGCACAGTCCCAGGCACATAACCAACACTCAATGTTTGTTGCCTAATGGAACACAATCCCACTTGAACTTCACTACACCTAGTAGAAATAAACATATTATTATCTTATTTATGGAGGTGAAAACAACGGCTTACAGACGTTCCCTGGCCAAGGATCTCAGTGTTAATCCTTCTGCCTTCTAAGGTCACACACAGGACTTTCAGCTACATTATGAGGGTTAAATTAAATGGCTTTCTTTTTTTTAAAGAGGGTTCTGTAGCTATGAATTCTGTTTGAAGAACAAGGGAACAGGTGGTTCTCAGCTCTGAAGCTGTGAAGCAATAGTTACACACTTGGGAATGGTCCTTGAAGGATGAAGATTGTTTTTGAACCTTCCCTTTGTGTAAAGTTGAGTTGGTACCATTAGCTGGGAAATAATTACAGAGCACTCAGCCCTCAAGAGTATTTATTTATTTATTTATTTTAATCAATCCTTAACAGGAAGCTGGTTTTCACCCAGGTAACTGCTGCAAAATATTTACCCATGAGAGAGGAACATTCCTCAGCCAATCAGAGGCATCTCTGTTGTGTGACTTCAACTGCCTCAGTCCCCTTTACTACACACCCACCGTGTAATTACCTTCGATGTGAAATACATCCTGTTTCTGCTTGCTCAAACACTCCAGCTGACATTTTCTCTGACTTTCCAGAGCTCTGCTGGGAAGTCTCAGGCAGATAGGTAAAAAAGAGGTCTGACTGGCAAGCCCCAAACCTCTGCCTCAGAGCGTGTTGGGACACAGCCAAACTTATAACCTTCCCCGAAGATACATGCTCACTTCATCTGAGGAGATCTCTTGGTCCTTGAGGGAAATGGCCGCTGAAGGAGTAGGTAGCTCCAGTTGAGGCAAAGAAAATAACTCCCTGGGGCTCTCACGTGTGCCTGTCCTCCAGGTGATCCTGGTTCACCTCTTCCCAAAAACAGACCTGAAAATGAGCAACAACTGTCAGAACATTTAAGTGGAGCCTTACATGGTGCTGGTGGTCAAGAATCTGCCTGCAGTGTGGGAGACCTGGCTTTGATCCAGTTCAGTTCAGTTGCTCAGTCATGTCCGACTCTTTGCGACCCCATGAATCGCAGCACGCCAGGCCTCCCTGTCCATCACCAACTCCCGGAGTTCACTCAGACTCATGTCTATCGAGTCAGTGATGCCATCCAGCCATCTCATCCTCTGTCATCCCCTTCTCCTCCTGCCCCCAATCCCTCCCAGCATCAGGGTCTTTTCCAATGAGTCAGCTCTTCGAATGAGGTGGCCAAAGTACTGGAGCTTCAGCTTTAGCATCATTCCCTCCAAAGAAATCCCAGGGCTGATCTCCTTCACAATGGACTGATTGGATCTCCTTGCAGTCCAAGGGACTCTCAAGAGTCTTCTCCAACACCACAGTTCAAAAGCATCAATTCTTCGGCACTCAGCCTTCTTCACAGTCCAACTCTCACATCCATACATGACCACAGGAAAAACCATAGCCTTGACTAGACGGAAGAACTGTACAAAAAAGATCTTCATGACCCAGATAATCATGATGATGTGTTGACTAATCTAGAGCCAGACCTCTTGCAATGTGAAGTCAAGTGGGTCAAAGTACTGGAGCTTCAGCTTTAGCATCATTCCTTCCAAGGAACACCCAGGGCTGATCTCCTTCAGAATGGACTGGTTGGATCTCTTTGCAGTCCAAGGGACTCTCAAGAGTCTTTTCCAACACCACTGTTCAAAAGCATCAATTCTTTGGCGCTCAGCCTTCTTCACAGTCCAACTCTCACATCCATACATGACCACAGGAAAAACCATAGCCTTGACTAGACGGACCTTAGTCAGCAAAGTAATGTCTCTGCTTTTGAATATACTATCTAGGTTGGTCATAACTTTTCTTCCAAGGAGTAAGCGTCTTTTAATTTCATGGCTGCAGTCACCATCTGCAGTGATTTTGGAGCCCAAAAAAATAAAGTCTGACACTGTTTCCACTGTTTCCCCATCTATTTCCCATGAAGTGATGGGACTGGATGCCATGATCTTTGTTTTCTGAATGTTGAGCTTTAAGCCAACTTTTTCACTCTCTTTCACTTTCATCAAGAGGCTTTTTAGCTCCTCTTCACTTTCTGCCAGAAGGGTGGTGTCATCTGCATATCTGAGGTTATTGATATTTCTCCGGCAATCTTGATTCCAGCTTGTGTTTCTTCCAGTCCAGTGTTTCTCATGATGTACTCTGCATATAAGTTAAACAAACAGGGTGACAATATACAGCCTTCACGTACTCCTTTTCCTATTTGGAACCAGTCTGTTGTTCCATGTCCAGTTCTAACTGTTGCTTCCTAACCTATCTAATCCATCCATCTATAACCATCTATTTATATCCATCTACCTAATCCATCCATCCAGTTATCCGTCTATCTATAACCATCTATCCATCAATCCATCTATCTATATCCATCCATCCATCTACCTATATCCATCTATCCACCCACCCATCCGTCTATCTATCCACCTATCTTTCTAGCTCAAGCTGTGGTTCTCAACCAGGGATGACTTTGCCCCCAGGGGACATATGCCAACATCCAGAGACACTTCTGGTTGTCAAACTTGGGGTGAGGGGGGTTGTCCCCGGCACATGGTAGGTGGAGATCAGGGCTGCTTCCTCACACCCCAAGTGCACCAGACAACCCACAGCCCAGGGCCACCCAGCCGCAGATGAGAGGCGGGTGAGGCTGAGAAACTCAGGTCTAGAAGATGAAGCCATCTTACAAGACGCAATTTCTGATGCAGGAGCAGCAGGCTGGCAGACAGCCTACCAGCAATCCGGGCTCCTGCACAGCACCACCTGGGAATCTGCCTCCGGTCTCACTCCCCTTAGCGTCACTCGGCCCTCCAGGGAACGTACTGCTTGCCACGTTCCTGGGGCTG
This sequence comes from Aepyceros melampus, assembly GCA_006408695.1. Taxonomy (NCBI): domain Eukaryota; kingdom Metazoa; phylum Chordata; class Mammalia; order Artiodactyla; family Bovidae; genus Aepyceros; species Aepyceros melampus. The sequence goes on from SJXQ01011699.1 coordinate 120,432, forward strand.
GCTCACGGTCGTGTCTCATCCAACAAGGTCTTCTAGGACCCTGACTTTTACCAAAATGCTACCATTCCCCTGATGCTGAGGAAGGCCTCAGGCAAAAGGAGAAGAGGGCGGCAGAGGATGAGATGGTTGGACAGCATCACCGGGTCGATGGACATGAGTTTGAGCAAACTCCAGGAGATGGTGAAGGACAGGGAGGCCTGGCGTGCTGCAGTCCACGGGGCCTCAAAGAGCTGGACATGACTGAGCAGCTGACCAACCAACCAGCAACCATTTAAAAATTCATCTCGCAGATGACCTCAGGATGTAAGAAGCCTCTATTCCCTGGGGTTGAGAGGGAATCATCAGAGAGAGACAGAGATCTTAAGAGATCCCCAAGGAAATGGCAATCCAGTATTCTTCCCTGGAGAACCCCACAGACAGAGGAGGCTGGTGAGCTACAGTCCATGGGGTCACAGAGTCAGACACGACTGAAGCGCTGTTGCACACACGTCCCAACCAGGCAGCCAAGAGAGCCGACATGGAAAAGCCGGTGATGCAGACAGAAAAAGGATAAAGCTGCACGGGGAACCCACACGTGGGCAAGCTTCCACCTGCAGCTACCTCATCTACAACCCTCTGTCTCATTCCGAGGAAAGCATCTCTTTCTTCCTTTTCTTCCTCTGTGCTCCAGTTCATCCTTCACACGGACAAGCACACGGACAAACACACGGACCCAGGATGACTTGCAGAATTTCCGAAGGACCCAGCTGGCATCTCCGTCCGTGGATGCTGGCTCGAAGCATCAATTACTAATGTGGTCTGCGAAACAGCCCTGGAGCCAGGGCAGGGGGCGGGGGTGGGCACTCGGAGTGCTCGGCAGGCAGCTGTGCCCTTGGCCGCAGGCTAACCCTCTCCACCCGCCTCGCCATCGGGTACTTTAAAGTCAGAAGCGAAGTCTCCCTGTGAAGGTAACTAATTAATTTCCAAGGGACGGGCGGAGATCCCAGTGCAGCTGTTATTAAATGGGTAGGAATTTGAAATGAATAGCTGAGGAGGAGACAGAGGACTTGATTGCAAAGAGAGGGAGAGACCAGGTCAGGAAGGGAGGTTCAGAGAAGGCAAAAAGAGAGAGAGAGACAGACAGAGAGGGATAAATTTGCAAATATCAACTGAATAAAGGTGGCAGTTGCCTCTGTGTGCGTGTGTGTGTGTGTGTGTTTTAACTGGAGAATTGCTTTACAATGTTGTGTTGGTTTCTGCTATACAACAAGGTGAGTCTGCCAAAGGCATACATAAATCCCCTCCCTCTTGAACCCCCCTCCTTCACTCCCCACATCATCCCTCAGCATCGCTCATTATTCGAGAAATGCAAATCAAAACCCCAATGAGCTATCTGCTCACAAAGGTCAGAATAGCCATCATCGAAAAACCTACAAACAATAAATGCTGGAGAGGGTATGGAGAAAGGGGGCCCCCTCCTACATTCTGGGTGTGAATGTAAATCGGAACAACCACTATGGAGAACAGTGGAGATATTCCTTCAAAGATTGGTAATAAAATGACCATATATGACCCAGCAATGCCACTCCTGGGGATGTACCCTGGGGAAACCGTAATTCAAAAAGACACAGGCACCCCAGTGTCCATCCCAGTGCTATTCACAGTCGGTACGACTTGAGAGGAGAGCGTACTTGGAAAAGACCCTGATGCTGGGAAAGATGGAAGGCAAAAGGAGAAGGGGGTGACAGAGGACGAGATGGCTGGATGGCATCACTGGCTCAACGGACATGAGTTTGAGCAAACTCCGGGAGATGGTGAAGGACAGGGAGGCCTGGCGTGCTTCAGTCCATGGAGTTGGAAGGAGTCGGACACAACTGAGCAACTGAACAATCATGAAGGACATGGAAGCAATGTAGATGTCCACTGAGGACAGAGGAATGGGTAAAGAAGCTGTGGCGGATGTATACAATGGAATATTACTCAGCCACGAAAAAGGACAGGTCTGCAGCAGCTCTAGTCAGGTGGATGAACCCGTGTGTGTTTTTTGACTGATTTCAACACTGGGTTTCAGGAAGAGACAGCAAGAAGTCCAGAAGTCGTAGGAGATGTTCAGTGTCAGGGGAGGCGGACGACTGCTTTTCCATGCTTGGCAAAGATGGGCATGGCACGGGGTCAGTGAGTGCTGGGGGCCCGCTGGAACCGATGATGCCAACACAAGACGCAGGCACTGTCTTACGATCCTGCGCGCGAGACGTCTCAAACAGGTCCCGCGGGGCTACGATAGAGGTGTCGGCAGGACTTGGCGGGGACGGATCTATTTCTGGGTCTCTTTCGGCTTCTGGAGTTGCATCTGTGGTTCCTGGCTTCTTCCTCCAAAAAGTAGGGTACCGTCTTGAATTCTCTCTTGTCACCTGCTTGCTTGCCTCCCTGCCTGTCTGATCCTCTTCCTCCCTCAGGTCAAAAACCTTTATGACTGAGGCTTCACTGGTGGCCCAGTGGTTAGGAACCCGCCTTCCACTGCAGGGGATATGGGTTCGATACATGGTCAGGGAACTAAGATCTCATATGCCTTGGGGCAAATAAAGCCTGCCCGCCAAGCAACAAAAGATCCCGCATGCCACAACCGAGACCCAGGGCAGCCAAAAATAAAGACATATTAAAATTTTTTTAAACCCTAATATTAAATTTTAAAAAACCTTTACGATTACAAGGCTTCCCTGGTGGCTCAGATGGTAAAGAATCCGCCTGCAATGTGGGAGACCTGGGTTTGATACCTGGGTTGGGAAGATCCCCTGGAGTAAGGAAAGGGTATCCACTCCAGTATTCTTGGGTTTCCACGGTGGCTTAGACGGTAAAGAATTCACCTGCAATGTGGGAGACCTGGGTTCAATCCCTGCATAGGGAAGATCCCCTGTTGTTTAAGTCGCTAGGTCTGACTCTTTTGCAATCCCAGGGACTGTAGCCCACCAGGCTCCTCTGTCCGTGGGATTCTCCAGGCAAGAATACTGGAGTGGGTTGCATTTCCTTCTCCAGGGGATCTTCCCAACCCTGGGATCAAACCTGGGTCTCCTGCAGGGGAGGCAGATTCTTTACTGTCTGGGCCATGAGACTGGCAAAATTTTGATCCACCAGCCCCACGGTGATTGCAGAGGAGCTGGGAGAATACAAGAATCAGCCATCCATGACCTCTACCTTTCCTGAAGGTGAACAAGGAAACAGGCTCGGCCCCAGACAGCCGAGCTGCATTTGAAAGGAGTGAATTCGGTGAGCCTACAGGGTGCATCTTCCCTTACCTGGAATCCTCAGTTCCTTCACTGATATCTGATCTTTGCTGTGCAGACCGCCTACTCCCTTTGCTGCAAACTTGTATACAGCCTGACCGCCACTCCCGCCTCCTTGGAGCAGTTTTCTCAGAGCTACTGAGATGCTGTCTCCCGGGCTCTGAGTCCTCAACATGCCCACCAAATAAAATAACTCTGACTTCAGGTGGGGACTGTATTTTTTGGTCAACAGCATCAACCTCCTTCAACACACATTTTGCTGACTTGTGGGCTTCCCTGATGGCTCAGCTGGTAAAGAATCTGCCTGCATTGCAGGAGACCCCAGTTTGATCCCTGGGTTGGGAAGATCCCCTGGAGAAGGGATAGGTTACCCACTCCAGTCTTCTTGAGCTTCCCTGGCGGCTCAGCTGGTAAAGAATCTGCCTGCAATGCGGGAGACCTGGGTTCAATCTCTGGGATGGGAAGATCCGCTGGAGAAGGGAAAGGCTACCCACTCTAGTTTTCTGGCCTGGAGAATCCCATGGACTGTATAGTCATGGGGTTGCAAACAGTAGGACATGACTGAGTCACTTTCAGTTTCACTGGCTTGAGTTCTCGTGTCTTTTTGCTATCCTTTTTTGCTCCATGACGATTAGAGTTGGCTTGAGAATTATTTTAAGCTGAAAACATTTGCGATTCATCAGATGATGGGGAGAGAGAAAAAAAGGAAAAAAGCCTGTGGCAGTAGTGGTAAAGAACTCCCCTGCCCATGCAGGAGACGAGCAGACGTGGGGTTGATCCCTGGGTGGGGAAGATCCCCTGGAGAAGGAAATGGAAACCAGCTCCAGTCTTCTTGCCTGGAGAATCCCATGGACAGAGGAGCCTGGCGGGCTACAGTCCACGGGGTCACAAAGAGTCAGACACAGCTGAGCGACTGAGCACGTGTGAATATGAAAAGCAACATGGGGTAGCTCTTGCTTCATTTCTAGAATGTCTACAATTCTTATTAATAACATTGTAAATGAGCTGACTGTCAGTCCTTCCCTGGGCAGAACACCCCCTGCCTCAAGTTCTCCTCCTGGCTGTTGTTGAGAAGAAAGCTTTCGCCTCCTAGGACTTCTCTGAGTGCCAAAGAATAAAGCGAATCAGAGAAGAGAGCAAAAGCAGAAACAAAGCAAAAGAGTCAATGGAGACCATGGTCAATCAGCTCAGCCATTAAGCAAAGCCAAGGGCCTCCTGTTCCTCCTCAAGGGCTGGAGGGGAGGGAAAGAGTCTATGGAGACCAAATGCAAATGGTTTAGCCGTTAAACAAAGCCAAGGACCTCCAGTTCCTCCTGAAGAGCTGGAGGTAATATTCTGAGCCGTGTCCTTTGAGCTTTATTGCAGACACTGAAGCCCCCAGGAGGTGGAAGAAGTTAACCGTGTGCCCCGCCCACCAGCACGGGGACCCCAGATGGCTGGAAGCAGAAGGTGGGTGATGCTGGCTTCCGATGACGTCACCACCAGCCAATCAGAAGATGGTCCAGCAGGTGATCACACACCCTGGCACCCTCTGCCTCACTCTGTCTTTAAAAAAAAGCAATTCCCAGAAGGTCTTCAGGGACCTTGAAATGAATCTGCAATGAACTCTTCAGGGAGTTCAGGTCTCTGACCACGAGCTGCTTGCCTGTGTACCTGGACCTACGTGGGATGCCCTGCAGAGAAACCCACCTCCTTCCGCTTCTCTCTCATTCTGCATCTGGCTTTACCTCTCTGTCTGCTTCTCTCAACAAAGGTCCGTCTAGTTAAGGCCACGGTTTTCTCGGAGTCACGTAGGATGTGAGAGTTGGACTGTAAAGACAGCTGAGCGCCGAAGAATGGATGCTTTTGAACTGTGGTGCTGGAGAGGACTCTTGAGAGTCCCTTGGACTGCAAGGAGATCCAACCAGTCCATCCTAAAGGAGATCAGCCCTGAATATTCATTGGAAGGACTGATGCTGAAGCTGAAACTCCAGTACTCTGGCCATCTGATGAGAAGAACAGACTCATTGGAAAACACCCAGATGCTGGGAAAGATTGATGGCGGGAGGAGAAGGGGTCAACAGAGGATGAGATGGTTGGATGGCATCACTGACTTGATGGATGAGTTTGAGCAAACTCCAGGAGATAGTGAAGGACAAGGAAGCCTGCTGTGCTGCAGGCCATGGGGTTGCAAAGAGTCGGACACAAGTGAGTGACTGAACTGAACTGAAACGAACTTTTGTCTCTCTCTGTCTGCTTCTACCTCTTTCTGCTTCTTTCTCTCTCTGTTTCTCTGTGTCTCTCTCTGCTTCTCTCTGTCTCCTTCCCTTTTCCTCCTCCCCTCCTGCCCACACAGGTCCAGAGTGGACCTGGAGGTGGTACCACGACACCGTGATCCCAGAGAAGGCAAGCGTGTCACTGCCGCCTGGCGCTGGCAGGACCCCTTGCCTGGATCCTCTTATCCCCAGCCTCTGTCCACGCCACTGGGCCGGGTACCAGCTCCGTCCAGCTGCTGAGGCTGCGTCTCGGGGAGGGGCCTCCGCACCAGGCAGGCAGGCAGGCAGGTGTGGCGGGGAACGGATGTTCTGAGACGCATGTCCACCAGCTTCTCCCCCCCCCCTCAGACCCTTGAGTACTCTGAGAAAGGGCAGCTGGGGACACCTCTGCCTTAGAAGTAAACAACAGAGCTCAAGGGCTGGGGTGGATCTCAGCGGCTCTGTTATTTATTTATTTGTTTTTTAATCTGGTCTGGAACACACGGATAACTCACTTGGAATTCTAATGTGCATCCCAGCCCTGCTGTTCTAAAAGCCAGTTGCACGCGGCTTGGAACGGTTTAGTTTTTGGAGTGGGGCCTTGAGGTCCGCAAAGCACCCTGATCTCCAGGAGGTCCTGGCAATGTCTGGGGACACTGGGACACAGACACCCAGCGTCTGGGGTGTTACCACGGTGGTGGGGCTCCCGCTGTGTGGTGGGGGTTGGCCAGGGACGCTGCCCCATCCTCATGGTGCCCAGGACGCCCACAGCAGAGAGGCCAGCCCCAGACGTCAGTAGGGCTGAGGCTGAGAAGTCTTGACTTAGCTTAAGAGATGCAGTCTGTCTGTATGTCTGTCTGTCTACGTGTCCATCACTGATCTCTTCTCTACCCATCACCTAGCACCTATTTTTATTGTTTGTTTTCATCCTTCCTTCTACCAGCGCCACCTGGGAAGCCCAGGAGATGCAGGTTCCATTCCTGGCTCGGGAAGACCCCCTGGAGACGGAAATGGCAACCCACTCCAGTGTTCTTGCCTGGAGAATCCCATGGACGGAGGAGCCTGGTGGGCTGCAGTCCATGGGGTTGCAAAGAGTCAGACACGACTGAGCAAATAACACCTTCACGTTTTTTATATTCTATTTTCCTTTCGATGATGTATTTATCACTTATTGAGTACATATCTATCATCTATCAGTTGCCTATTTATCATCTATTATTTTTCGTTCTTCTTATCTATGTATCTGTCATATCTATCTATTTTCTTATCTTTCTATCTGTCTCTATCATCTATATATATAAAATGTCTATTTATCCATCTGGGCTTCCCAGGTGGTGCTGGTGGTAAAAAATCCCGCCTGTCAACACAGAAGACATAAGAGACTCAGGTTCGATTCCTGGGTGGGGAAGATCCCCTGGAGGAGGGCATGACCCACTCCAGTATTCTTGCCTGGAGAATCCCATGGACGGAGGAGTCTGGTGGGCTGCAGTCCACGGGGCTGCAAAGAGTCAGACACAACTGAGTGACTAACACAAAGCTAACTTTGGTAAAGAATCTTTCTGCAATGCAGGAGATGCGGGTTTGATCCCTGAGCCTGGAAGACCCCCTGGAGGAGGAAATGGCAACCTACTCCAGTATTCTTGCCTGGGGCATCCCATGGACAGAGGAGCCTGGCGTGCTACAGTCCGTGGGGCCACAAAGAATCGGACATGACTGGGCAACTAATAATCAATTTTCTATATTCATGAATCAGATTGTGAGAAATCCAAGGTGCAGGCATCAGACCATTGGTCCTGTTTGCCGGCCATGTCCTGGCATCCCTCTGCAGACTTGCGAACCTCTCAGACACGTCCACCCAGTGGGTGTGACCCGCTGGGGCTCCGGCCACCACTTTCCAAGCGGAGAGTTGCCACCTGCACTTCCTGGCGATGCTTCTGGTCATTTTCCTCGAGAAATAATTTTGCGTCTCTAACGTGACCACTTGCCGTTTTCCCCAACACCCCAGGCAGGTCCTGAAAGCAAATCCCAGGCTTCTGACAGCTTCTGGCGTTCTCTGAATCACCATGGACAGTTTCATAACTCCCTCCAGCCCTGCGGCCAGCACATCATCACTCAAGCACTGCCTCTGAGGTCCTTCACCGTCTCAGAAGTAGATTGCTGCATTTCATTCTGCTTTGGTACTTGTAAAACCCTGCATGGAAAGAATTTCAAAGACTGGCAGGAAATGATAGAATCCAACGGGGTCTGGGCTTCCCAGGTGGCTTGGCATGTTAAACAACCTGCCTGTCAATGCAGGAGAAGACAGTTCAATCCCCAGGTCGGGAAGATCCCCTAGAGGAGGAAATAGCAACCCACTCCAATATTCTTGCCTGGAGAATTCCATGGACAGAGGAGCCTGGTGGGCTACAGTCCACGAGATCGCAGAGAGTCAGACACAGTTGAAGCGACCGAGCAACAGGGTCTGTTTCTTTCTATTATGAAGGTTGTTGGAACTTTTCCTATTTTTGCTCCTTCCTCCCCTTCAGAGATGGCATTTTGAAAGGAAGCAGGATTTCCACTACAAGGGAGCATTAAAGCCTGCTTGCCTTTGCCAAGGACACCTAGCATGCTCAGTCACTCCGTTGTGCTCAACTCTTGCAACCCCGTGGACTGCAGCCCACCAGGCTCCTCTGTCCATGGGATCCTCCAGGCAAGGATACTGGAGTGGGTTGCCGTTCCCTTCTCCAGGGGATCTTCCTGACCTTGGGATGGAACCCAGGTCTCCCACATTGGCAGGCAGATTTTTACCACTGAGCCACTGAGGAAGCCCCAAGTGACCATTTTATGTTTTCTTCCCCTCAGGATATCCTTGCATGAAAGATTCTCAATGCCTCTAGACATCTGGCAGCAGGGTAGACCAGAAGTCCTGGAGGGTCCTTGGACAGTTTAAGCCTAAATGCATTCCTGAACTCATGACAGTAAAATGATTATCTGTAATTCTATGCACTTGGGGATTTTTATAAACCCATTTCAGTCACCCATGAGGGTAAAGAGGAGTCACGCAAATAAGAATGTATCGTGAGATGCAACCCAAGTGTCAGACATGAGGTCACTGTGAGCAGAAATAAGAAAAGTCACAAATTAAGGGCAGGCGTCAAACACAGGAAGTTCGACACGGCCTCCTAGGAGGAAGGCTAAGAATTACAAAGAAAAAAGGGAAGAAATGGATGCAGTTGATATCACCAGAAGTTGTAAGTTACTAATAAATGCAAAGAGCGCTAGAAGTTAGTGAACCTCAGAAAATGCTTCATTGAAAGTGAAAGTCGCTCGGTCGTGCCCAACTCTTTGCGACCTCACAGACTACACAGTCCATGGAATTCTCCAGGCCAGAATACTGGAGTAGGGAGCCTTTCCCTTCTCCAGGGCATCTTCCCAACCCAGGGATTGAACTCAGGTCTCCCGCATTGCAGGTGGATTTTTTACCAGCTGAGCCACCAGGGAAACCCAAGAACACTGGACTGGGTAGCCTATCTCTTCTCCAGGGGATCTTCCTGACCCAGGAATCAAACCCAGGTCTCCTGCATTGCAGGCGGATTCTTTGCCAACTGAGCTATCAGGGAAACCCTAAAAACAAAAGCTGCTAAGGTGAGTTATAGTCCTGTGCCATGACTCACCTCATTGAAGAGAGCCTCAGAGACTGGAGATTTCTCAAGCTGTTTATGACGCATGCACACTCCCCCACCACACACGCAGAGACCTAGGACACTGTTATGTCTGGGATCGTGTTTATGCTTTTGTGGCCTTTGTTAAACAAACCCCTAGGATAGTGGTACCCAGACAACATCACAGACAAACTTCAACACATTTCTTAAATGACACATTTAGTGACTACGGAGCCTGGATGGAAAACCATGCCTGGCATGGATTTGCCCCTAAGCATCCCTCAGACAGAATGCATAGGTCTCACTGTCCACCCGGCAAACCCAGGTATAGACAGGGTACATGTTAGCAGCATCAGCTGATGGGAGAAGAGTCAGCAAGACAGACACCAAAAAGCTTAATGACGGCGCCCATTGCGAGACCTGGCCCATCCCGAGGACCAGGCCACTTGGGAAACAGGCACGGTGCTACCTCCCTGACCCATCCCGTGGGTCTTCTGAGAAGCTTCCCCAATCAGCCTCCCAAACCCTCCAGCCTCGGAGGGAGCCTGGTGCACCTCCTATGGTTGTATTTCCTAAAAGCCAAGCTGAGAGGTATTTATGAAATCAGTTCAGTTCAGTTCAGTTCAGTCGCTCAGTCATGTCTGACTCTTTGTGACCCCATGAATTGCAGCACACCAGGCCTCCCTGTCCATCACCAACTCCTGGAGTTCACGCAGATTCATGTCCATAGAGTCAGTGATGCCATCCAGCCATCTCATTCTCTGTCATCCCCTTCTCCTCCTGCCCCCAATCCCTCCCAGCATCAAAGTCTTTTCCAATAAGTCAACTCTTCAAAAATAGACACCCTCAAAATTCAGTTGATATCAAGACAGAGGAAGCTTCAACTGGGTTGCATTTGACACAGACCTGCCTTCGCAGAGCTCACTCTTTCCCATGAAAAGTGCCTCTTATCACATCTGGTACATCCCCAGTTTCTAGGCATTAGGGCTTTATATCTTGGGGCTATTACTCATCCCGTCCTAGATGGCAAGCTCCTTTAGGACAAGAGCTCTGTGTCACTCAACAGTGAGCTCCATCCAGTGTTTGCTCAGAGCCTGGCTGGGTAGCCCTACTCTACACACAGTTGCTGGAAGGATGGATAGATGGATAGATCAGCAGTTGATTTATGGATGGATGGATGGATGGGGAGTGTAGATGGATGAAGGATGGATGATGAAAACATGGAAGGATAGATGAAAGCATGGATGGATGGATGGGTGAAAGGATGGATGGGTGAGTGGACACATAGATGGATGGATGGGAGGATGAATGGATAGGTGGGTGGGTGGATGGATAGATGGACAGATGGATGTATGGGTGGATGGATGTATGGATGGAGAGATAGATGATGGATGGATGGATGGGTAGATGGATAGATGGATGGAGAGATAGATGATGGATGGATGGATGGGTGGGTGGGTGGATGGATAGATGGATGAATGGACACATGGATGGATGGGTGGATGGATGGATGGATGGATAGGTGGATGGATAGATGGATGAATGGACACATAGATGGATGGATGGGTGGATGGATGGAGAGACAGACTATGGATGTATGGATGCATGGATGGATGGGTGAGGTGGTCATCCCCACTGGTAAACAGAACTCACTGATGCCACATGGAAGGGATGAATGAGCAGCCTTACTGACAAACACACACGCTGTGGGTCCACCTACTGATCACAGTTTGCCCAGGGATGAAAGGTCCTCCATCCCGGCGTGTGTCCACACCACCCCCTCCCAGGTTCCCTGGACATCAGCGCCAGGCTCTAACCCAGAATCCCAGTGCTCACGATGCCTCAGATTCAGCCGTACTCACCCAGGGGTGCACAGGACCTCTCCAGGTGCTGGACCGTGTCTCCGAGCTCTGAGGAATGTTCCACAGTCAGGTGTGGAGTGAACACGGTAACTTCTCCAGAACTGAGTTCTCTCTCTCCCCTGGTGAACAAGGGTTTCCTGGGTAGCTCAGGGGTAAAGAATCTGCCCGCCAATGCAGGAGACGTGGGTTAGATTTCCTAGGGTCAGGAAGATCCCTTGGAGAAGGGACTGGCTATCCACACTCCAGTATTCTTGCCTGGAGAATCCCATGGACAGAGGAGCCTGGAGGGCTACAGTCCACGGGGTTGCAAAAAGTCAGACACGACTGAGCAATTGAGAATGCACGCCCACCCAGTGGATGAATGACATAAGGCAGTCGTGAGATGAGACGGGGCCATCTGAGGCCAGGGTTCTACATGGTTCCACCTGACATTGAAGCCTCTCTTTGCTCAAGGATTACGGAATGTCCCACGGATTCTCGAGAGGCTGAGCAAGAACAAGAACTCAGCAAGCTTGTTCCCTCAGTGACAAAGGATGGTGGCTTGGCCAGCTTCCCCACCCTGAGCCTGTACTTAGGAACCACCTTTGTGATGACGGGGAGAGTAGCTGGCGCTTGCGGACGATGACCTCAAGCCATGTAATGACTCTCTGGTGACACACAAGCCTCAAAGCCTGGGGTGTTCCTGTAAGTCAAGATTCTACTTCTTGGAACATCATTCTGGCTGTTCGGAAATGTTAGATGAGGCACATCTCCACCTTGGTTTCATCACAGGAAGTAATCCTAGTTCTCACACAGGACAGTCATGGCTATAGGACTTGGCAGAACCTCTGAGCGGTTCTGGGAGGTGCCAGCATTCAGCGTTCAGGGTCTCAAACTTGTCTGACCAAGATGATGGCTTGAGGAGGTCTAATACATGCTGATGCCCCGAGGGATGAGTTTGGGAATTCTGTTGAAGGTGAGGCTGAGTGTTAATTGCTTTCAGAGGCTCCCCTAGTGCGCAGCCAAAACCCACCAGCCTTATCAGACCGTATCATCATTCAGTCTTGAAGTCATGTCTGACTCTTTGTGACTCCGTGGACTGCAACACGCCAGGCTTCCCTATCCCTCACTATCTCCCGGAGCTTGCCCAAGTTCATGTCCACTGAATCGGTGATGCCATCCAACCCTCTCATCCTCTGCCGCCCTCTTCTCCTCCTGCCCTCAATCTTTCCCAGCATCAGGATCTTTTCCAATGAGTCGGCTCTTCACGTCAGGTGGCCAAAGTATTGGAGCTTCAGCTTCAGTCCTTCCAATGAGTATTCAGGGCTGGACTTTGGGGATGGTCTTCACCACCCAGGACAGGCTCGAGCACATGGATGGTTTGATGGTGGAGAGGACATGCTGGGGGTGGGGGTTCCTTCTTGGCTGTAGACTTGCTTGTCTTTCTTGAGGTCGGAAGGAATGTAAGCAAAGAAGGTTATAGCATTTGCAGTTCCGGTGCAAAATGAAACTGTGGATTCCTTGTTTTCACTTCATTAAGAACTTCAAGATGGTGGTCACAGGACATTAAGGCAATAGACGTTCTTATGAACCCAGGGTCCTGTGTAGCTACATGGGTCAGTCAACCAGGAAAGCAACTCTGAGTATGTATCCAAGAAGCTGTGATCTCCATGGTTTTCCAGGTCATCAGAGAAGGAAGGAATGTTTTCTGAGTTTTCAAGCCTTCTGGTTCATGTAGGATGTAGTGGATTGAATACTGTCTACCAAAATTTATGAGCACATCTTAATCCCTATTATTGGTGGATATGACTGTTTGCAAAAGGGTCTTGGCAGATGTAACTAATGTGGGATCTTGAGCTGAAGAGATCATTCTTGACTATCCAGATAGAAGTGAAGGGTCTGAGATGAGGTTCCTCCTGGATAAGGGTGGCCCTAAACCCTATGACAGGGTCCTTATAAGACACAGAAGAGGAGAGACATGGACACAGAGGAGAAGCCACGTGGAGACGAGGCGGAGACGGGAGGGAGGTGGCCACCAGCCCAGGGACGGATGCCTGGAGCCCCTGGAAGCTGGAAGACGTGGGGAGGACACTCCCCTAGAGCCTCTGGGCAGAGATCAGCCTTGGGACACCATGACCGTTTGATGACCGTCTCCAGGCCTGGGGGAGGATGGATGTTTGTTGATTTTAGCCACTCATTTGGGGTCCTTAGATACAGCTGCCCCAGGACCCACGTGTAGACAGCACAAGAGTGAGCTGGGTGAATCAGCAGGGTCATCCACTGGGACCACGAGCCCCTATCACACAGAGATCCAAGCCACGAGTCACTGGGACCCAGCAATCGTCTTGTGGGTTCACATGGTGATGCCACTTCTGCAGCAGGGAAGGAGGTCGGGAGTCTCTGACCCCTGGCTTTCACTGTCTCTATGACCTCTGCCGCTCTGTTCCTGGTGCTGGTCCCCGGTCCCCAGGAGACTCCTTGTCACACCATGGCTCTCCTGGGAAGGGTGTCAGGATGTCTCTTATGCAAGTAGACGTCCTGCAGAGTCAGGGCACCTACAGAAGTCTCTGGCTTGTTCCTTTCGGGCCACCACCTGGATAGGCCTGTGAGCTGACGTCTCATCTCTGCCAACCACAGCCGCACACAGGCGAGACGGCGAGGACCTCAAATGCACACGTCCTCGTCTCCTGCTCGTTCACACCAACGCCTCCTGGTCCCGTGACACTGAATCCGTGGCATCCCGTTCATCTGTAATGAAAACATGTCTCTTGGGTTAGACGCACCTCAGGGTCCCACCCAAGGGCCAGGACCTTGAAACGAGGCCAGATACTGAGTCTTTTGGGGGCAAGTTCCCACCCACTTGATGGATTTACAATTCTCCCCATGGCACACAGGGGGACGACACCAGGTATCCACATACTATGGACCTTGGATAAGTCTGACCATCCCCCCTTTTTGTAAATAAAGTTTTATTAGAACACAGCCACACACATTAGCATTGTGTCTGTAGCTGCTTGTGTGTTGTATGGAAGAGCTGAATAGTTGTAAGAGAAAACATAGCCCTACCGTAGGAAGATATTTATTAATTGGTCATTTACATTAAAAGTTGGCTCTCCTGGAATGCTATCTATCTGAATATCATCATCCATGAATACTATCTATCCATCCATCATATCTACCTATCCACCCACCCATCCACCATCTGTATCATCCATCTACCCATCCATAACATTTATCATCAACCCTGAATATCTGTCTATCTATCCATCCTATCTCTCTCTCTGTCCATCCGTCCATCCATCCATCCATCATGTCTATCATCAATCTTGAATATCTATCATATCTATCTGTCTATGCAACCATCATATCTATCTATCCATCCATCTACCACACCTATCATCAATCCTGAAAATATACCCATCCATTCTATATTGTCTATCTATCCATTCATCATATCTACTATCCAGCCATCTATCATATCTGTCATCCATCATATCTATCCATCCATCCATCCATCCATCCATCACAGCTCTCTATCATCAGTCCTGAATATCTATTCATCCATCCTATCTCTCTGTCCATCCATCATATCTATCCATCCATCCATCCATCCATCCATCCATCACAGCTCTCTATCATCAGTCCTGAATATCTATTCATCCATCCTATCTCTCTGTCCATCCATCATATCTATCCATCCATCCATCACAGCTCTCTCATCAATCCTGAATATCTATGCATCCATCCTGTCTGTCCATCCATCCATCCATCCATGTCTATCATCAGTCCTGAATACCATCATATCTGTCTACCCAACCATCATATCTTCCCATCCATCCATCCATCCGTATATCCATCATACCTATCATCAATCCTGAATATCTATTTATCCATCTGTTCTATCCATACATCTATCCAACTGTCATATCTACCCATCCATCCATCACACCTATAATCCTAACATCTATTTATCTGTCCATTCTATCCATATATCTATCCAACCATCACACCTATCTATCCATCCATCTACCCATCATGTCCCTCAATCCTGAATATCTATTACCTCTCTCTGTCTATCCAACCATCATATCTATCCATCCATTATGCCTGTCATCAATCCGGAATACCTATCCATCCATTCTATCTATATATTTATCTACCCAACCATCTTATCTATCCATCCATCCATCTACCATCTCCATCATAAGTCCTGAATATCTATCATATCTATCCATCCATCTAGCATATCTATCCATCCAGAATATCTATCAATCAGTCGGTGTATCAGTCTACCTATCTCTATAATGTATCTATCTTTCTATCCATTTCTTTCCATCTATCATTCTATATGTCTACCTAAATATCATCTAGCCAGCATCTATCTACCTATCCATCTGTCTGAATATCATGGCTAATATACACCTATCTACCTACCTATCCATCTACCTAAACCATAACATCCAGGTACCTGATACTCTTTCGAACAGGTAGCTGAATGAATGAACAGATGAACTGGTGAGTAAACGATGTCCGTGAAAGGCTCTTGCACTGTACCTTAGAACACAAATCTCTAGAATCTTTTCCTGTCTTTTGCTTCTAAAGAGAAGCAGAGCTACCAAGGAGAGGGGGAAGCAAAGCCCCCATGGGCATGCCATTCTCCAGGCAGATGGCGACAAGCAGACAGGGGAATGAAAACGCACACCTCCTGGGAGGGTACCATTCATGGCGGTGCTCCCATCCCAGAGGCCACGTGTGTGATGAGGACGCTGTGAGTTTCTGGGGACAGTGTCATGACAGCTGTGTCCTGTGACTCAAAGCTGTGCCGGGGACTCCTGTGGGAGCTTCCTCCTGTCCAGCGTGACCAGGCGAATAGCATTGCCTCAACAACCGACACCATGTGCCCGGAAGACCCGTCACCAGAAATAAAGTTTGGGCAGCGCCCCTGCAGCCCCATCCATGCTGAAGAGCCAGGTACTAAACAGCAAGACACAGCTCCAGCATCTTTGCTTAGAAGCAGATTTGTTTCAGGTTGAACACCCTCGTCGGGAAACGCGCCCTGCCCCAGAGGCAGGAGAGAGAATCCACTCTTGGTTGTCTTGAGTATTCCCAAGTGAGAGCTGTAGTGTTCCTTCACGGTTTCATTAAGTGACCATTGAATAAACACTTTGTCCCAGAAAAATGAACCCTCCTTCACTGTTGGTGAGAATGTGAAAGGTGCACACGCCCTGGAGAACAGGATGGAGGTTTTGCAAAAAAAAAAAAAAAAATTAAACAGAAGAGTTGCCCTAGCAATCCCACTTCTGGATGTATATCCAGAAAAGAGGAAAACTCTAACTTGAACAGATACACGGACTCCACTGATCACACCAGCACCATTGACAACAGCCAAAAATGGAAGCAACCTAAGTGCCCATCGACAGGTGAATGGGTCAGAAAGACGTGGTACACACACACACAATGGAATAGTGATCGACCATGAAAAGGAATAAAATAATGACATTTAAGCAACAGGGAAGAACCTAGAGATTATCACACTAAGTAAAGTAAATCAGACTCAGAAAGACAAGTACTGTATGGCACTCACCTATATGTGAAATCTACAAAAACAAAAAAATGATGCAAATGAATTTATTTATGAAACAGAAGTAGCCTCACAGACATAGAGATCAGACTTGCGGTTGGCAAAGAGGAGAAGGTGGGGAAGGAATACATTAGGAATTTGGAATTAACACACGCAGTCAATATCTCGTAATAACCAATAATGGGAAAGAATCTGAAAAAGAATATGTGTGTATATATAGGGTTGGGTAAAAAGTTCCCTTGGGTTTTTTCATGACATCTTCAGTTCAGTTCAATCACTCAGTCGTGTCCGATTGTGCGACCCCATGGACTGCAGCACGCCAGGCCTCCCTGTCCATCACAACTCCGGGAGCTTGCTCAAACTCATGTCCATCAGGTCGGTGATGCCATCCAACCAGCTGGTGATGCCATCCAACCATAACATTTTATGGAACCTCAAACAAACATTCTGGCCCACCCAAGGTATTTATAACTGAATTACTTTGCTGTACACCTGAAAACTAACACCATATTACAAGTTAAGTATAGTTTTTAAAAAATGTTTAAAAAAATAAACACTCCATTCCGGAAGCACGCTCCATCCATCTTATACTTGTGAAGTATAAACCCAACTCTGGAAGAGCTGCTGGTTGCAACCCCAATGCCTAGTGTGCTGGAAGCTCAATGTCAGGTTTGGGGCCTCCATAAGGTTTCATCTGTTGAGGGAATATGGCTAGCTAACCAGCGGTCACTGGTCTTGAAATCCAGGGTGCGGTCTGGCAGGAAACACATAGTCATTTTGCTAGCATCCCACGTGTCCGAACTCTCTATGCTAGACTCTGAGAACCCAAGAGCCGTTCTCAGAGACAGGATCGAGCCTTCCCTGACCTAACTGGTGGGCACGGCTCCAGGCAAGAGTCCACCACCGTGTATGAGATGTTCATACAAGTCAATAACTGTGTAAGTTCTCGTATCAAATCACGATCCTGGTGCTGGTGTTTTGTTTGTCTTTTTAGTCGCTGTGTCTGACTCTTTGCAACCCCATTGTAGCCCACCAGGCTCCTACGTTCATGGGGATTCTCCAGGCAAGAAGACTGGAGTGGGTTGCCATTCCCTTCTCCAGGGAATCTTCCTGACTCAGGGATTGAACCCTGGTCTCCTACAATGGCAGACGGGTTCTGAGCCACCATGGAAGACTTTTGGTGTTTTTTAAAAAACTGAAATTTATCCTCAGCTTCTTTTATAATTTCTTCTTTTTTCACATTAAAAAAATTTTTTTTGGCTGGACCACATAGCACGTGGGATCTTAGTTCCCTGACCAGGGATCAAACCTGTACCCCTATCACTGGAAGCCTGGAGTCTGAACCCCTGGACCAGCAGGGAAGGCCATTGTCTCTCACTTCTGCAGATGCAGGGCTGAGCTCCATCCAGAGGCTCCAGGGGAGGGTCCTTCCCGCCTCTTCCAGCTTCTGGGGGCTCCAGGCATCCGTCCCTGGCCTGGTGGCTGCCTGCCTCCCGTCTCTGCCTCCATCTCCACGTGTCTTCTCCTCTGTGTCTGTGTCTCCTCTGTGTCTTATAAGGACCCTGTCACTGGGTTTAGGGCCACCCCCATCCAGGAGGACCCTCATCTCAGACCTTCACTTCACCACATCTGCAGAGAGCCTATATTCACAGAAGGTCCCACTTCTAGGCTCCACCCATCAGAACCCAGTATCCTTCAGGAATGTTTTCAGGCTAATGCAGCCTTCTCATTGACTGGCTTAAAACCGTGGGAACCCATCCTCTCCCAGTCCTGACAACCAACCATCCATCGTCCCCCAGTCCTAGAGACCAGATGTCTGAGGTCAAGAGGTCCCAGGGCTGAGCTCCCTCCAGAGTCTCCAGGGCAGGGTCCTTCCCACCTCTTCCAGCTTCTGGAGGCTCTAGGCGTCCGTCCCTGGGCTGGTGTCTGCCTCCCTCTCGTTTCTGCCTCCATAGTCCCATAACCCCTCCTCTTCTGTAATCAAATCCCCCTCTACCTATCTCTGATAAACAACCTCACGAGCACAGTGGTAAGCAAGAACAATGCCCTACCTGAAGACCTTCATTATTATTTGCAATGATTCTTGTCCCAAATACGAACACGTCTATGTTCCCAGGTGGCAAAGTGGTAAAGAATCTGCCTGCCAATGCAAGAGACATAAGAGGCTGGGTTAAATCCCTGTGCCGGGAAGGCCCCCTGGAGAAGGAAATGGCAACCCACTCTAGTATTGTTGCCTGGAGACTCCCCATGGACAGAGGAGCCTGGGGGCCACAGTCCAGGGGATCGCAAAGAGTCGCACATGACTGAGCAACTGAAAAATGACAACCACATTCTGGCTTCAAGGATAACCCACGTCCTGTGGTATAACCCATCCTCCAGGACAGGGACAGGCCCATATTAACAGATGACGAACGGAAGGGCAGACAGCAGGAGAGAGGTTTCGTGTGTCCACTGGAGGGTGAGTGGACAGCAAAGCTGCCGTTCTACGACCGAGACCCTAAGAGGTGGTGGAGGTGGTCCAGACACCCACATCCTGTCCACATCTGTGTCCTAGAGAGCCCCATGGGGACTGGTGCTCTGGGCTCCCCGGTAGCACGTGTCCTACAGAATTACCTACCTCTCAGGAGACGGTCCTTCCATGAGTCGTGGGGTGAGACCCCTGGTGGGAGCCCTGGGGGCCACAGGTTAGCCCCAGGAGCTGGTCCTCCTGAAGACGATGTGGGGTCACACGACCCTTGATCAAGACCATAAAGAAGGAAGGCTCAAAGCATCTCCCCTTCTGGGAGCCAGGAATCAGAGATGCATCTCTGGCACGATTCGTGTGTGAGACAGACGGGAACGCGGGACATCCTCCAAGCTACCAGACTTCCCTTGAACGTGCCTGTTTCACCTGAAGTG
>SJXQ01011699.1:140658-156212 GCA_006408695.1 Aepyceros melampus
CTGATGGGAGACCCTGGGGGGATACAGAGCCCGGAGGGTCGGGGGGATGAGAGTGATGGAGAGACGTGGTCCAGCACAAACAGACCTGCGAGGGCGGTGCCAACCGTGATGTTCCCTGGGTTAGACCACAGTCTTCCCGGCAGCCTGCTACTCGCCGAGGGTCTCCTGGGTCACGTCGGTGATGCCTGTCAGCTGGCAGCTTCTGGCCCAGAGCTGCCGCTGAAGCTCCAGGTCGTACGTGGCCTCCAGAGACCGGGTCTCCCTCTCGTTGTAGAGATAGCGGCCCCCGAGACCTTCCAGGGCTGGGGTGACTGCGGCGTAGACAGAGGTCCAGGCGCCCTCATCTGGGGTCTGCGGGGAGAAGGAAGGCAGAGGAAGATGCTGTCAGAGCAGGGACACGGGGTCTCAGGGGCCCACAGACATCGAGAGGGAGACATAGGGCCCCTTACTGGGGGCCCATCGACTCATCAACTGAAGCCTGGCTGGCCAAGGCTGAGGGAGCTGGCACTCTGTGACCTCGCGAAGGTGCACCCTTGTGGATTGTGTTTCCACATTGTTTTCATGCATTCCCCCACACACGTACAAAGACCCCCATTCCTCTGGATGACTCAAAGGAAGCAGCCTCTAAAGAGAAGGCTGGATACATCTCAAGAGAGCGGAGCCCTGTGGCTACAATGAGAGGGTCTTTTTTCATGGATGTGACTCACTCGAGGGCTGAGACAAAGTGCAGGTTCTGGGCACAGACCAGGTCTCCAGTCCCTTTTTTTTTTTTAATTCATTTTGTTGAAGTATAGTTGATTTATGAGGCTTCCCAGGTGGTACTAGTAGTAAAGAACCTGCCTGTCAATGCGGGAGACTGTAAGAGTTGCAGGTTCGATCCCTGGGTTGGGAAGATCCTCTGCAGAAGGGCAAGGCTACCCACTCCAGTGGGCTATACCCACTCCCATATCCTTGCCTGGAGAATCCCACAGACAGAGGAGCCTGGGAGGTTACAGCCTATGGGGTCGCAAGGAGTCAGACCCCCTGAAGCAACTTAGCACACATGCAGAGTTGATTTACAAGGTTGGGTTGATTCCCGCCATGCAGCGCAGGCTCTATGAAACCAGAATGCCAGCTCACTGGGTCAAAGGAGATGGTGGTTCAGCCTCGGGGTTGAATGCGTACTCTCTAGCAATTTTAGAGGAAATGTTCAGACAGCAGAGGGGTTCTTGCTTTCCAAGCAGGGGAGGAGATACGGGATGAGAACTGGAAAGTCTGGAAAGGAGCTTGAAAAGAATTAAGAGAGACAGGAGAAAAGTGGACGCCGGGTGGAAGGCAGAAGGTTGGAATGTAACACATGTTGAGCTTCTGGGCTTAGGGTTGGTGCCTGGGCATGATCACTGGATTAAAAGTCATGTCCAATTCTTTGCAACCCTGTGGACTGTAGCCCACCTGGCTCCTCCATCCAGGGGCTTCTCCAGGCAAGAATACTGGAGTGGGTTGCCATTTCCTCCTCCAGGGGATCTTCCCGACTCAGGGACTGAACCTGCCATCTCCTTCCTATATTAGAAGGCAGATTCTTTACCGCTGAGCCACCTAGGAATCAAGAAAACTCCCTTATCTCATTGTCAAGGTAACGGTCATTCTGAAGCTTGTCACTTAAACGTTGGAAAATCCACTCAACTCGGCCTACCCTGGTCCTTCTTGTGTGCTTCTAAGAGTCCGTCTTTGGAAGCATCACCAGAAACAGATTCAGGCCAGGAGACAACCTCATAGTCACATTTTCTAGACGGAGATAGGCTCAGAACATCTCCTGGGTAGTCAGTGTGACAAATATCCTATTGTTCTTGGTCAGATGGATTGCCGGGGAGCGCTGCACCTCTGCATGGTTAAATCAGCTCCTGGAGCAAGCCTGCTTCCTAAGTCAGTCACTCTCCAGGCTGAGATCCCAGGAGTCTGAGCCCAGAACCCCCACTTTGTCCCCCCCGGAGTGAGTCACCTCCATGAGAAAGACCCTCTTTAATGGAGCCACAGGGCTCTGCTTTCTTTAGAGGCTGCCTCCTTTGGTCGTCCAGAGGGCACTGTCTGGGGAGGAAGGGGTCCACTTCCCCTACGCCTTGAAAATCCTCTTATCTGGGTAACAGGCCTTGTGATTGGCATGTTCAATGGGACACAAGGATGGCTGTTTTAGGAGACGGTGCCTGCGGTGTGCTGGACATGAACTTGGGATGCGCACTTTGCCAGAAACTCAGGTACAGTCAGGAGGGATAAGATGTCATGGGATTCTGTCTGTTGATGTGACTCCCAAGCACAAACATACTACACCCTCATGCATACACATTCACATATACCCAGGCACAGACATTCACGGGCACACACACACCCCCATGCACACGCCAATATTCACATGCTCACACACTCACCTGCACACACACCCCCATGCACACAAATGCATGTATATGGACACACAAATATTCACATGCACACACATATACCACCAGGCACACGCATACATTTATACACACATATATTCACATGCACTCACATGCACACACATGTGTATGGACGCACAAATATACACATGCACAGACAGATATACTCAATGCACACACACCCATGCACAAAAATGCATTTATGAGCACAGGCACACACACCCACAGACATTCACATGGGTACACATAACCCAGACACATAAATATTCATATGTACACTCACATGCACACAAACCCGTAAGCACACAAATGTATTTATATGGATGCACAAATGTTCACACAGACACACAAATATCCACATGCACCACACACACTCACATGCATGCACACCCATGCACACAAATGCACTTATATGCAGACACACACCCAGGCACACACATTCACACAGATACACATACCCTCAGGCACACACATGCATTTACACACACTCACATGCACACACACCCATGCACACAAATGCACTTGTATGCAGACACACACCCAGGCACACACATTCACATGGATAACCCTCAGGCACACACATGCATTTACACAGGCACACACACAGCACACACACCCATGCACACAAATGCACTTGTATGCATGCAAACACATCAGGTGCACACATTCACAAGGCTGCACATACATACACCCAGGCAGACACACACATTCACATGGATACACAAATATTCAGATGCACACACACACACATTCACACCTTCACACACACACACACACTCCTCCAGGCACACACATGCATTTTCACACACATGCAACTATTCATATGCACACACATACAAAACACAAGCATTTACACACAGACACACACATTCACATTTACACACATATAACTCCAGGAGTTGGTGATGGACAGGGAGGCCTGGTGTGCTGCAGTTCATGGGGTTGCAAAGAGTCGGACACGAGTGAGCGACTGAAGTGAACTGATACCCTCATGTACACACATTCACACACACAGATGCGTATCCTTGCACGCACACACACAACATTCACCCAAGGTGGTCTTGACCATCTAGAGAGTTCTCTGACATAGAAAAGGGAAATTTTTTTGAAAAGGAGCCATTCTCAGTGCTCACACATCTCGTGGAGGATTAATCACATCCACTTATCCCACTTAAGAACATGATAGATGCCGGGCTAAAAACAGCCGCCCTCGATCACCCACAGAACATTTTCAGGCCTCGGGCGGGTGACAGAGAGGAAGGAAATGTGATTTCATTTGTAATGTTTTAATTCCCAAATGTTTTGACAGCTCATGAAATGGACGGTTTTATGCATTTCTTCTTCCCCGCGTCTGACGTCACAGTCCTAAGTCTCAGCCATGAGGATTGTGACACATCACACCTGCCTGCAAGGGAGGAGGTCTGAGACGCTGAGAGTCACATGTGTTACCATAAAGAAGGCGGAATGCTGATGAATTAATACTTTTGAATTGCAGTGTTGGAGCTGGAGAGGATTCTTGAAGGTCCCTTGGACTGCAAGGAAATCCAACCAGTCCCTCCTAAAGGAAATCACTTCTGAATATTCATTGGAAGGACTGATGCTGAAGCTGAAACTCCAATCCTCTGGCTGCCTGATGCGAAGAACGGACTCAATGGAAAAGACCCCGATGTTGGGAAAATTGAAGGCAGGAGGAGAAGGGAGCGACAGAGGATGAGGTGGTTGGATAGCATCACCAATTCAATGGACATGAATTTTGGCAAACTCCAGGAGATGAAGGACAGGGAAGCCTGGAGTGCTGCAACCCCTGGGGACGCCAAGAGCCAGACTGAGCAACTTTAAGACAATAACAATATTTTCATGGCCCTGAATACCAAGAAAGATAGTTTAGATAAGAGCTCCCGGGCACCTGGTGCTCACAACAGGAAGGGCATTGGGTCAATGGCTAGGTACCTGTGCATGGAAAAAAGAAATCAAAATAAAAAGCAGAGAGCAGAGGGTGGGATTGAAATTGTGCTCAACAGAGCTGGGAGCTGTGTGCTGCAGAGAAAGATGAATGTGTTATAATTACATAATTACACAGCCCTTTGCAGGGCTGGAAAAGCTTTCCCACATATTATGTCAGTGCCTCTCACAACAATCTTAGCAGAGGCCATTATCCAGAATTAAGAAATTACAAAGATGAGGGCCAGAGTAGAGGGAGGGCAAGGGACTGGGAGCGTGCACAGGATGGCCACATCTTGGTTCTTCTGGAGACCCTGACCTTCCCCACCATCCTCCTGAATCAGCATGGGCGTGTCCCCCGAGCTCGTGGCCTGACAAGTCCCTTGCGTCTCTGCCGGAATCCCTGAAAGCTGCACTTCCTCTGTGTTCCTCTGAGTTGCAGACACACACTCTCAGCAGCCCAGCTGGCACTGAAGGCGGATACCCCATGGACACACCTCTGGGTCAAACCATCTTTCCTTCTCACCTGCCTGGTACCCCATTTCCCAGACAGGCACCAACACACAGCGTGGTGTTCCTGCATCAGAAACCCCAAATGACTCCTGAGATGTCCTTGTTTCACCTTCCAAGGTCAACGAGTCAAGACATTATGATGTGCTCTCTGGAATGGTCTTTTTTTTTTTTTTTTCATACTTTTCTATTTGGTCTTCCCATGGCTCAGTGCTAAAGAATCACCTGCCAATGCAGGAGACGTGGGTCAATCCCTGGGTCAGGAAGATGCCCTTGAGAAAAAAATGGCAACCCACTGCAGTATTCTTGCCTGGAGAATCCCATGGACAGAGGAGCCTGGTGGGCTACAGTCCATGGGGTCACACAGAGTCGGACATGACTGATTGACTGAGGGCATGCTCGCCTGTGTGTGCACACACACACATTTATTTATTTATCTCCACCAGGTCTTACTTGTGGCACGGGGCACCTTTTGTTTTGGCACATGAATGAGGCTGTGGTATGTGAAATGTAATTCTCTGACCAGGGATTGAACTCAGGCCCCCTGCATTGGGAGCGTGGAATCTTAGCCACTGGACCACCAGGGAAGTCCTGGAATAATCTTCAAAAAAGTATCCTTCTGTCTGTCTCCACGCTTTCAGTGGCCTCTAAACAGATCCTGGGTTCACTGCCTACGGATCATGCCCTCTGGTCCAAGGGATGATCTGTGACTGTGCTCCATGGGGTGCTCTGTGACTCTGCTCCATGGGGTGCTCTGTGACTGTGCTCCATGGGGTGCTCTGTGACTGTGCTCCATGGGGTGCTCTGTGACTGTGCTCCATGGGGTGCTCTGTGACTGTGCTCCATGGGGTGCTCTGTGACTGTGCTCCATGGGGTGCTCTGTGACTGTGCTCCATGGGGTGCTCTGTGACTGTGCTCCATGGGGTGCTCTGTGACTGTGCTCCATGGGGTGCTCTGTGACTGTGCTCCATGGGGTGCTCTGTGACTGTGCTCCATGGGGTGCTCTGTGACTGTGCTCCATGGGGTGCTCTGTGACTGTGCTCCATGGGGTGCTCTGTGACTGTGCTCCATGGGGTGCTCTGTGACTGTGCTCCATGGGGTGCTCTGTGACTGTGCTCCATGGGGTGCTCTGTGACTGTGCTCCATGGGGTGCTCTGTGACTGTGCTCCATGGGGTGCTCTGTGACTGTGCTCCATGGGGTGCTCTGTGACTGTGCTCCATGGGGTGCTCTGTGACTGTGCTCCATGGGGTGCTCTGTGACTGTGCTCCAGGGGTGCTCTGTGACTGTGCTCCATGGGGTGCTCTGTGACTGTGCTCCATGGGGTGCTCTGTGACTGTGCTCCATGGGGTGCTCTGTGACTGTGCTCCATGGGGTGCTCTGTGACTGTGCTCCATGGGGTGCTCTGTGACTGTGCTCCATGGGGTGCTCTGTGACTGTGCTCCATGGGGTGCTCTGTGACTGTGCTCCATGGGGTGCTCTGTGACTGTGCTCCATGGGGTGCTCTGTGACTGTGCTCCATGGGGTGCTCTGTGACTGTGCTCCATGGGGTGCTCTGTGACTGTGCTCCATGGGGTGCTCTGTGACTGTGCTCCATGGGGTGCTCTGTACACTGTGCTCCCTGGGGTGCTCTGTGACTGTGCTCCATGGGTGCTCTGTGACTCTGCTCCATGGGGTGCTCTCTACACTGTGCTCCATGGGGTGCTCTCTGGGCTGTGCTCCATGGAATGTTCTGTAGGCTGGGGTCCATGGGGTGCTCCAGAAGGTGGAAGCATCTGATTCTACATCACTGTTGGCATCAAGTATGTGGCATCTCTGAATAGGGTGCAGCCCCAAAATCTAAGCCACTCACTGCAAGTGGGCAATGACAAGCCTGGGCTCTCTCATGTCTAGACTGGAGCTGGAACCAGGTGTCCTGAGGAGACTCGAGAAAGGGGGATATCAGATCATTATCAGGGAGTCTGGGGTTCATATGGGGACCTCAATGAGAAGGGGGCAGTGACAGTGTGACCACCCCATCTTGAGCTATTTCTGCATCTCCAATGGTCTGAGCCTAACTAAGGCTCCTTGGACTCTTGGATTGTTCTTTAGCTGTGTCTGACTCTTTGTGACCCCATGGGCTGCAAAAAGCCAGTCTTCCCTGTCCTTCACCATCTCCTGGAGTTTGCTCAGTCTCCTGTCCATTAAGCTGATGATGCCATCCAACCACCTCATCCTCTGTCACCCCCTTTCTCCTCCCACCTTCAATCTTTCCCAATATCGGGGTCTTTTCCAATGAGTTGGCTCTTCACATGGGTGGCCAAAGTATTGGAGCTTCAGCATCACGCCTTCCAGTGAACATTCATGCTTGATCTCCTTTAGGATGGACTGGGTGGATCTCCTTGTAGTCCAAGGGACTCTCAAGAGTCTTCTCCAGCACCAGAGTTTGAAAGTATCAAATCTTCAGTGCTCAGCCTCCTTTGTGGCCCAAGCTCAACCTTCAGCTCCACTCTGAAGGGCACACTGTCTGCGTTCTGCCCTCAACACAAGAGCAGATCATTCCTGCCATATTCCTCCTCTTAGGGCTCGAGAGGATGGCTGAGGAAGCAACAGGGTCAGGAGCAGGGGAGTTCCTGGTACAATCATGGGACATGCCTGCTCCACGCCTTATTAACTGTCTTCAGAGCTCTGTGCAGAGGGCGTGCGTGAGACGTCACTCAGCTGCAGGCAGTGATCGATGGAACGGTCTCAATTCGCTCGTGGAAAGAACCATTTAAGGGCTCCCCTGGTGGCTCGGTGGTAAAGAATCCACCTGCCAATGCAGGATATTCATGTTCCATCCCCGGTCTGGGAAGATCCCGCATGCCACAGAGCAGCTCAGCCACCGCAACTACTGAACCTGTGTCTCAGAGCCTGTGCTCGGCAGTAACAGAAGCCACCACCTTGAGAAGCCCTCAAGCACCACAACTAGACAGTTACTCCGCTCTGTGCAGCTGCAGAAAAGTCCACACAGGAATGAAGACCCAGTGCGGCCAATAAATCTTCGGCGCTCAGCTTCCTTTGTGGCCCAATCTCAACCCTCAGCTCCGCTCCGAGGGCCACACTCTGCATTCTGCCCTCAACACAAGCGAAGCGTGTTTTTAAAAACAACAAGCGTCTCATCTTCATATCAACCTGTCATTTTTTTCCCTCCAGGGAAAAACTGCCGAGGTCTGGGAACTGGCTCTGAACTTGGAATCAAGTCCACGGTTTTTGCTAAGGTGCAGAATAGAGGTTTCAGAGTGATGTACCAGGGAAGTCCTCTACACGCGAACTCTCAAGTTGCAAACTCGCAAAGTGTGAAGGTGTGTTCCATCAGCCTCAGGTGTGAGTGACATTGCAGCTCGCCCTCGGTCTACTATTGCTGATAGTTCTTCAGCTCTGCCATCTCCCACCTCCTCTCCCTGCTCAGTCAGTAACTCTTCTGGCCTGATTCCGTCGATGCCAGCCCCTGTGTGCCAGCTGTTGCCCTGCACGACTGTCCTCACGGTAATGTACTATAAGACTGAAAATGTTGACCTTGTGTTTGTTTTTTGTGTATTCTTTGTGTGAAAAGTACTATAAACCTAAGACAGCACAGCCGATTGGGTTAGTTGGGTACGCAGGCTAACTCTGTTGGACTCACAAATAGGACTTAGGGACGTGCTCCTGGAATGGAACTCGTTTGTTCGTAGGGGACTGACTAAAAAGAATGTCACTAAATGACTTTAGTTCGGTTCAGTTCAGTCGCTCAGTCATGTCCGACTCTTTGCGACCCCATGAATTGCAGCACACCAGGCCTCCCTGTCCATCACCAACTCCCGGAGTTCACTCAGACTCACGT
This sequence comes from Aepyceros melampus, assembly GCA_006408695.1. Classification (NCBI taxonomy): domain Eukaryota; kingdom Metazoa; phylum Chordata; class Mammalia; order Artiodactyla; family Bovidae; genus Aepyceros; species Aepyceros melampus. Next base: position 149,360 of record SJXQ01011699.1, read on the forward strand.
CCATTGAGTCTGTGATGCCATCCAGCCATCTCATCCTCGGTCGTCCCCTTCTCCTGCCCCCAATCCCTCCCAGCATCAGAGTCTTTTCCAATGAGTCAACTCTTTGCATCACGTGGTCAAAGTACTGGAGCTTCAGCTTTAGCATCATTCTTCCAAAGAAATCCCAGGGCTGATCTCCTTCAGAATGGACTGGTTGGATCTCCTCGCAGTCCAAGGGACTCTCAAGACTCTTCTCCAACACCACAGTTCAAAAGCATCAATTCTTCAGTGCTCAGCCTTCTTCACAGGGACACAAACATACGTCAGGGACACAAAGACTCCCCCCAGGGATCAAGGGCATGCCCTTGTAAGGATCCACATAAGTCATACACATACGCATGCCTCTAAGGAAGTAATTCGTATAATATACGGTTGCGTGTGTGCTCAGGTGTGTCTCTCTATGTGACCCCATTGACTGTGGCCCACCAAGCTCCTCTGTCCACGGGATTCTCCAGGCAGAATACTAGAGTGGGTTGCCATTTCCTTCTCCAGGGGATCTCCCCAAATTAGGAATCAAACCCATGTCTCCTGCATTGGCTGGTGGATTTTTTATCACTGTGCCGCCTGCGAAGTCCCTGTTCCATGTACACATGTATGTTTATGCGTGTGTCTCTAGATACAGATAAACATTAGTATAACTATTTTTTGGTGTGTCCATCTCCAGAATATTTTCCTCCTATGTTCTAATATCATTGGTTATGACTCTCCAATGTTACTTCTTTGTATCTTCTTGAAACAGAAAATACAGTGGAAAAGAGTATTGGCAAGATACATGAAAGACACAAATCAGCAGTCAGAATAAACGACAGGGGTGAATCCAAAAGAGAAAGCCTAATATTTACAACTTATGACCAACCTAGATAGCATATGGAAAAGCAGAGACATTACTTTGCCAACAAAGGTCCATCTAGTCAAGGCTATGGTTTTTCCTGTGGTCATGTATGGATGTGAGAGTTGGACTGTGAAGAAAGCTGAGCGCCAAAGAATTGATGCTTTTGAACTGTGGTGTTGGAGAAGACTCTTGAGAGTCCCTTGGACTGCAAGGAGATCCAACCAGTGCACTCTGAAGCAGATCAGCCCTGGGTGTTCTTTGGAAGGAATGATGCTGAAGCTGAAACTCCAGTACTTTGGGCACCTTATGCGAAGAGTTGACTCCTTGGAAAAGACCCTGATGCTGGGAGGGATTGGGGGCAGGAGGAGAAGGGGACGACAGAGGATGAGATGGCTGGATGGCATCACTGACTCGATGGACGTGAGTCTGAGTGAACTCTGGGAGTTGGTGATGGACAGGGAGGCCTGGCGTGCTGCGATTCATGGGGTCGCAAAGAGTCAGACACGACTGCGCAACTGAACTGAACTGAACTGAATATTTACAACAGCCATGGAAACAACCCGGATATCTACCGGCAGATGAATGGATAAAGAACACATGCTGCCTGCACACAAATGGAATGTCAGTCAGCCACAGGAAAGAACGAGACGTGCCATTTGCACCAACATAGATGGATGGAGAGATTGTTATAATACGTAAGGTAAGCCAGACAGAGAAAGACAAATACCATACTATATAACATATATGGGGATCTTTAAAAGAAAGGGTACAAATGAACATTTTTCCAAAACAGAAATAGAGTCGCAGACACAGAAAACAAACTAACAGTTACTTGGGCGTAAAGGAGCGTGGGATGAATTGGGAGATGGAGATTGACATGTACACAGTAGGATATATAAGACAGATAACTACAAAGGACCTAGGAAACCCCATTCGATAGTCTGTAATGCTCTAGATGGCCAAACAGTCGAAAGAGAGAATGGATACACGTATATTCATGAACGGTTCCCCTTGTCGTACTCCTGAAACTAACACAACGCTGTAAAGCAACTTACAGCTCCAACATTTTAATAAATGTATAAAATTTTATAAAAGAAGAAGAGAAAGGCTTGAAAGGTTGTTGTTGAATCACAACACTGGGATTCTTGGCCTCCGGAGGAGAAGAATTCAACCCGGCGCCAGAGACGAGGCTTGATCGCTCAGAGCTTTTGTGTAATAACGTTTTATTAAGTATAGAGGAGATAGAGAAAGCTTCTGACATAGGCATCAGAAGAGGGCAGAAAGAGTACCCCCTTGCTAGTGTTAGCAATGGAGTTATATACTCTTCAGTGAATCCAAAGAATGTCTGGAGGTTGTAAAGACCTCACCAGACCTACTCCCATAATTTACATTTTAAGATAACAGAATTAGCCAGGTTTAATCCAGAGACTGTCCTCAGGCAGGATACATTATTGTTGTATAACCCTGAGGAATGTAGAGAAGAAAAAAGTTTGTCCTTTCTTCCTCCTTGAGAATTCCAGATCCCTCTCTCCTTGGGGACCCCTAGACTTCTTATCAACCTGCCTAGATGTGTTGACTAATCTAGAGCCAGACATCTTGGAATGTGAAGTCAAGTGGGCCTTAGAAAGCATCACTACGAACAAAGCTAGTGGAGGTGATGGAATTCCCGTGAGCTGTTTCAAATCCTGAAAGATGATGCTGTGAAAGTGCTGCACTCAATTTGCCAGCAAATCTGGAAAACTCAGCAGTGGCCACAGGACTGGAAAAGGTCAGTTTTCATCCCAATTCCAAAGAAAGGCAATGCCAAAGAATGCTCCAACTACCGAACAATTGCACTCATCTCACATGCTAGTAAAGTAATGCTCAAAATTCTCCAAGCCAGACTTCAGCAATATGTGAACCGTGAACTCCCTGATGTTCAAGCTGGTTTTAGAAAAGGCAGAGGTCAGAATACATTGTTATATAATCCTAAGGAATGTAGAGAAGAAAAAAGTGTGTCCTTTCTTCCTCCTTGAGAATTCCAGATGCCTCTCTCCTTGAGGACCCCTAGACTTCTTATCAACCTGCCTAGGAAATGACTCTCTCAGCATCACTGACTCAATGGGTGTGAAAGTGAAAGTGAAGTCGCTCAGTCGTGTCCGACTCTTTGTGACCCCATAGACTGTAGCTTCCAGGCTTCTCTGTCCATGGGATTTTTCAGGCAAGAGTACTGGAGTGGGTTGCCATTTCTTTCTCCAGGGGATCTTCCTGACCCAGGGATCGAATCAAGGTCTCCTGCATTGCAGACAGATGCTTTACCCTCTGAGACACAGGTGGTCAGTCTGAGTGAACTCTGGGAGTTGGTGAAGGACAGGGAGGCCTGGCGTGCTGCGATTCATGGGGTCGCAAAGAGCTGGACACGACTGAGCAACTGAACTGAACGGAGAGGGCATATGCATGAAGTTCTTCATTTTATATCCTTCAGTTCTATTTTAGATTGAAATTCTTTCATGCTCACAATATGGGTAATAATCACTGAATTCTCACAAATCTTAGAGGGTAGATATTATTACCATCTATGGTTTCTAGATGAAGTCTCTGAGGCTGTATGATTCATTGAGGGTCAAATGGCCAGGACAGAATAATTTCAAGGCAAGAATTTCCCAGTCTTGACTCCAGAGCCTATGTTCTTGGCTACCATTCTATTTTGCCTCCCAAGTTATAGTGTATTTGATCAATATATGATTTTCTACAGAATATAACAGAGCTCCATTTGGCTCGTTTCCATTTATATTTGCTCTATTTATCAGAATTGCTGTTATTTTTTTGGCCAACCTTTAGAGAGAGAAACAATGGGTGGTAAAATGCCCAGTATTAAGGAGCAACCCAAGGAAGAAAAAAAGTCTTAAAGACAGTAAGATCTTGAGTGGTAGGACACTAAAGCCAGCTAGGATATTATATAGAGTTCAGTTCTCTGTAATCTACTGAACTTCAATTGAAAGTTTTGCCAAAACTATCCTAGTAAGTGACAAAAATTCTTTGGCCAAATAGAGGATGATCAGGAGTCATTTTTCTTACATTTATGTATTTAGTATTGTAATACCTTGGGGAGATTACTATATTAATAATCTAATGTAACTATTATTGTTATTCATAAAATAACAACAATTTGGTGTGGTTAAATGACTTGTCCAGGGTCATATAAAGTATTAGATTTTTCAAATTTCTCCAAACTTGATTTCATCCAGGAATTATACTACTGCCAGCAAGGCCCAAATTGGGTTGAATTTAAGCTTATGTCATAATAGTGATAATTGCTTTGAAAGAAACAGAAACTTTGCTTTGAAATCCAGAGCTTTTGTTTCCCATCTGGCTGCTGTCCCAGTGTTGTGGTGTGCAGAGGACACTCCTCAAACAATCTGGATGGTTTGGGAGGCTCCCCTGCTCTTTCATTACCCAGTGGGTTTGCCATGCTCCTTGGGTTAGGAAATGACCTTCTCAGGCACTGTTGCTTGGAGTTATTTAAGGTCTTAAGGCAAATACTAAGTAAACAGAAAGTTTAAATAAACACAAATACACATAATGGATCAGCTCCACGTGAAACACTTAAGGGGATTTTACTCAGAGCAACACCATGTTGGCAGGAATTTGAGGACACATGTTGAAAGATGCGCACGCTGTGGCCACAGTGGAAGGACATTCTTCTGGGTTGAAAAGCATTCAGAGATGCCTTGTTTTACGCTGGTTTTCATGTCAGTATGCTTTTTAGTACAGTCTAGTCGGCCTTCCACATTCGCAGTTCTGCATCCATGGATTCAACTGGTCTGAGGAAATACATTAAAAAAAAAAAGTCCAGAAAGTAAAATTCCAAAAAGCAAAAGTTCTCCTTGCTGTCTGCTGGCAACTATTTGGGCTTCCCAGGTGGGACAGTGGTAAAGAATCTGCATGCCAATACAAGAGACACGGATTCCACGCCTGGGTCAGGAAGATTCCCTGGAGGAGGAAATGGCACTCACTCCAGTATCCTTGCCTGGGAAATCCTACGGACAGAGCAGCCTGGCGGGCTACAGTCCATGGGGTCTCAGAATCGTACAGCTTAGCAACTGAGCAGTGAGCAATACTAACTACCTACTTAGAATTTGTACTGTGCTACAGATTACATGCAATCAAGAGATGATTTAAAGTATGACAAGGTGTACATAGGTTTTGGGCAACCATGCCATTGTACATGAAAGGCTTGAGCATTCAAGAATTTTAGTATCTGCAGGAGTCCTGCCAGCTCTCATCCCCCAACAGCCTCAGTCCAAAAGCATTTGTAGTATTCCTGGGGCCTGGTTTCAGGACTCCTCTGTCCATGAGGTTTTCCAGGCAAGAATATTGGAGTGGGTAGCCATTCCCTTCTCCAGGGGATCTTCCTGACCCAGGGACTGAACCTGCATCTCTTACGTCTTCTGCTTTGGCAGGCATTTACATGCAATCAAGAGATGATTTAAAGTATGACAAGGTGTACATAGGTTTTGGGCAACCATGCCATTGTACATGAAAGGCTTGAGCATTCAAGAATTTTAGTATCTGCAGGAGTCCTGCCAGCTCTCATCCCCCAACAGCCTCAGTCCAAAAGCATTTGTAGTATTCCTGGGGCCTGGTTTCAGGACTCCTCTGTCCATGGGGTTTTCCAGGCAAGAATATTGGAGTGGGTAGCCATTCCCTTCTCCAGGGGATCTTCCTGACCCAGGGACTGAACCTGCATCTCTTACGTCTTCTGCTTTGGCAGGCAAGTTTTTCCATGAGTGCCACCTGGGAAGCCCTTTGATTTGGATTAATGGGGCTCATGGACTGCAAGGAGATCCAACCAGTCCACCCTAAAGGAAATCATTCCTGGGTGTTCATTGGAAGGACTGATGTTGAAGCTGAAACTCCAATATTTTGGCCACCTGATGCGAAGAGCTGACACATTTGAAAAGACCCTGATGTTGGGAAAGATTGAAGGCAGGAGAAGGGGACGATAGAGGATGAGATGGTTGGATGGCATCACCGACTCAATGGATATGAGTTTGGGTAACCTCTGGGAGCTGATGATGGACAAGGAGGCTTGGCATGCTGTGATTCATGGGGTCGCAAAGAGTCGAACATGACTGAGTGACTGAACTGAACTGAATGGGGCTCAAATATAATCATGTGGTGAAACACTTGAAAATCATGTTGCTTTTTTTTTTTTAATTTGTCTACACCAGATCTAGTCATGGCAAGCAGTGTCTTTTAGTTACAGCAAGTGGGATCTAGTGCCCTGATCAGGGATCGAACCTGGGCTCCCTGCATGTGAGCATGGATTTTTAGCAACTGGATCACCAGGGAAGTCCCTTATGTTGCTTTGGCAGAGTTAAATGAAATACAAATACTCAAGTTACCAAAAAAAGTGTATTATTTTTTACTGAATCAGATCTATTGTGTTCTATTATAGAGATGGTAATATTAGTAAAACCAAAAGAATATGGAACATTTATGGAGGAAAATTTTAAATTAAAAGAATTCTTTCCATTGACTTTATTTCATTACTATTTTGTGTGGCAGAGACAGCTAGTTGACTACCCTCACAGCCAATATTCCCTTCCTCTTTAACACAACCCCAGTTTTCAGTCAGGTACAAGGTCTCTATGGAAACTTACATTTCCCAGCCTCCCTTGTGGCTAAATGTGACCATGTGACTATTTTCTATCAATGAGAGAAAAGCATCATTACTAGCTGTGAAGTCCAGAAAGGCTGCTCTGCAGGAGGGGTCCTTTCTGCTTTTCCTTCTTTTATCCTGCAATGCAGGTGTGATAATTGAAACTTTTACAGCCCTGAGATGGCCTTAATAATAAAAGACATGCTAAGATAATAGGGAAAGTTAGTTTAGGAATTGGAATAGTATTCCAATTATAACTATATTAAAATTGAGGTTAAGAGAATAACTTCTTCAAACCCACATAGGTAGTAAGTGGGATACTTAGAATTTCTTCTCAC
>SJXQ01011700.1:8709-23574 GCA_006408695.1 Aepyceros melampus
TGATGCCATCCAGCCATCTCATCCTCGGTCGTCCCTTTCTCCTCCTGCCCCCAATCCCTCCCAGCATCAGGGTCTTTTCCAATGAGTCAACTCTTCGCATAAGGTGCCCAAAGTACTGGAGCTTCAGTTTTAGCATCATTCCTTCCAAAGAAATCCCAGGGTTGATCTCCTTCAGAATGGACTGGTTGGATCTCCTTGCAGTCCAAGGGACTCTCAAGAGTCTTCTCCAACACCACAGTTCAAAAGCATCAATTCTTCGGCGCTCAGCCTTCTTCACAGTCCAACTCTCACATCCATACATGACCACAGGAAAAACCATAGCCTTGACTAGACGGACCTTAGTCGGCAAAGTAATGTCTCTGCTTTTGAATATGCTATCTAGGTTGGTCATAACTTTTCTTCCAAGGAGTAAGCGCCTTTTAATTTCATGGCTGCAGTCACCATCTGCAGTGATTTTGGAGCCCAAAAAAACAAAGTCTGACACTGTTTCTACTGTTTCCCCATCTATTTCCCATGAAGTGATGGGGCCAGATGCCATGATCTTCGTTTTCTGAATGTTGAGCTTTAAGCTAACTTTTTCACTCTCCTCTTTCACTTTCAACAAGAGGCTTTTTAGCTCCTCCTCACTTTCTGAGCAACTAGACCAATATTATATTTACAAGTATTTCTAACAGAGTAGCATGCTTCTTTGTGTAAGTTCTGTACAGATGTATAATGACTTAGAAAATGAAGAAACTACAAAGAAATGAGTGAAGAAAAATGAGGAAAAAAAGATCTTAAAATATTCACAATTATATATCACAGAAATATATACTAAAAGTGGGTAAATCCAAAGGTTTTTTTTTTCTTTTTAGTTTAACTTTTTATGGATGTATAATATATGCACAGGGAAGAATTCTTGTATCATAAGCAAACAATTAATGATTTCTCACTTGCTAATTCCAGCCTTGTAACTCATATTTACCATTTTGTTGCTTTTTCAAACCTTTAACTCCTGTAACCTTTTTGTTGCTCTTCCAGTGTTCTCTTTTGTATCTGATTCCTTTAGATCAGCATGACATTGGAGAGATTTATCTATATTGATGTGCATAATTGTGGATTTCATCAGTGTATTTGTGGTAGAATGTGTTTCCAAAGATGGAGAGAGTAGTACATCACAGTCCACAGAGTCTGTAAAATGGCCTTTCCACTTTCAAAGGATGGCGTCTACTTCTCCTCCTCTTGAATCATGGTGACCTTATTCTCTTCCTTGTAATCAATACTATGGGACTTAAGGGATAGTCCATGATTTGTGGCTAAGACAGAAGAAATTTTTTAGCTTTTACAAAGAAAGTCTACCTCTTTGAATACTCCCTCTAGGGACTCTACCTTCTTAGAATGAAGCAGAAATGTTCAGAGACGTGCAAGCCACATATGTATGTTCTAATTGAGATGCCTTCTAGTAATTCCAGTTAGATATTAAACTTGAGAGTGAAGAAGGCTTCAGAACTTTCTGGGTCCCAGACATTGAAATATTCCCTAGTCATGCAAGTCTTTCAAGCTGAAGACATATCTACCATAGAACAGAGAAACTTCACCCCACTGTAACCAATTCCAGTTGTTGATTTACAGTATCTATGATCATGTTTGTTATTTTAATCTACTAAATTTGAAGTGCTTTTGTATGCAGCAACAGACAATTGGAACATGTAGTATCCATTATTTGAATCCCATAATTTATTGTCAACCATCGATGAGAATCTGGATTATACCCAGTTTGTGGCTCATGTGAAAGTGTTTCTGTGAGTATTATAGTGTCTATTAGTTGAACCTATGTGTATATTTGTGTTGTGTGAATAAACAGGGATAGAATTAATGGGATATTTATATATTCAATTTAGGAGATGAATCCAAATAATTTTCCAAAATAGATGTAAAAATTTGCCTGCCTACAAGCAGTGTATGAGTTCTGGTTATTCAAAATCCTTTTCTAGATTTGATTTTTTGATGATTCCACTTTTATTATTTTGCATACATAAAGCAAAGACAAACCTTATGTTCTTGACTTAATATATCCCAAACACAGAGAAAGACTTAAGAGAATAGGCTGTTTTTTTTTTTTTTTAAATCAAAGTATAGTTGATTTACAAAGTTGTGTTAGTTTCTGGTATAAAACAAAGTGATTATATATATATTATTTTTCATATTCTTTTCTATTATGATTTATTCCAGGATATAATTATAGTTCCCTGTGCTGTATAGTGAGACTTTATTGTTTACCTATTTTATATATAGTATTCTTGTGTCATAATCCAAACTTATAATTTACCTCTCCTCCACCACCATCCCCCTTTGGGAAGCATAAAAATGTTTTCTATGTCTCTAAGTTTGTTTCTGTTTTGTAAATAAGTTGACTTGTGTGGTACTTAGGTTCCATAAATAAGTGATGTTATATACTATTTGTGTTTGTCTGACTTACTTAGTACGATAATATTTAGGTCCATCCATCTTGCTGAAAATGGGACTACTTCATTCTTTTTTATGGTTGAATAGTATTCCATTGTGTATATTTACCATATCTTCTTTATTCATTCATCTGTTGAACATTTAGGTTGAATCATGTCTTGGCTGTAGTAAATAGTACTGCTATGAGCATTGAGATTTGTGTATCTTTTTAAAATTAATTTTTATTGGAGTGAGTATTTTTTTTATTGGAGTAATTTTTATTGGAGTTACTTTATGCTTCTGTGTAAGTTTCTACAGTAAAATGAATTAGCTATATATATATATATATATCCCCTCCTTTTGGATTTCCTTTCCATTCAGGTCACCATAATGCACTAAGTAAAGTCCCCACTGCTGTACAGTATGTTCTTATGTTCTCATTTGTTATCTATTTTATACATAGATAGCATCAATAGTGTATATCTGTTAATCCCAATCTCCCAATTTACCCCAACTTCCCCCCACCATTCCTCCTTGGTATTCATACATTTGTTCTGTATGTCTGTCTCCATTTCTACTTTGCAAATAGGATAATTACACCATTTTTCTAGATTTCACATATAAATATGTCAATATACAATATTTGTTTTTCTCTCTCTGATTTAGAATAATCTATACCATTTTTCTAGATTTTACATATATATGTCAAAATACAATACTTGTTTTTTTTCTTTCTGACTTACTTCACTCTGTATGCCACTCTCTAGGTCCATCCACATCTCTACAAACGATTCGGCTCTGTTCCTTTTCATGGCTGAGTAATACTCCCCTCATGTATGCATGTACTACATCTTCTTTATCCATCCATCTGTCAGTGGGCATTTAGTTTGCTTCCCCTTCCTGAGTCCATGCTCCTAACCCCACTTTCCATTAGCCAGCACCCCTTCAATATAGGTGACTCATGGCTCAGGCTAGAAAGTCTGAAGCTATGATGTAGACCCATGTGTGCAGTTCTTACTTTGTCCTGCCTTCTACACACTGTTTGCTTCATTCTCCTTTTATCTTCCATGCGTCTGGTTTTGTCCCAGTTGATTTCCCCACCATGCAGGGTTTTTTTATGCATGCGGGACCTCCCTTCACCTTCAGCTTCCCAGGGTTGCTAGTCCTCTTTTTGTTCTTCTTGTCTTTGTTTCCTTTTTCTTTCATCCTTCCTGGTTGTGAGGGGATTTTTCTTATCTTTTTAAGTGTCTGAAGACTTCTGCAAATATTAAGCAGGTGCTCTGTGAGAATGGTTCCATTTGTAGATGTATTCTTGATGTACTTGTGAGGAGGGATGAATTCTACATCCTTCTATTCTACCATCTTGACTCCCCTCCTCACATTTAATTTGTTAAATCATTTTGAATTTTATCTGTTCTGCTGAATGGGGCTTTCTTGGTGTCTCAGTGGTAAAGAATCCACCTGCCAATGCAGGAGATGAAGGTTCAATCCCTGGATTGGGACGATCCCCTGAAGAAGAAAATGGCAACGCACTCCAGTATTCTTGCCTGGAAAATCCCATGGACAGAAGGAGCCTGGTGGGCTATGGTCTGTGGAGTTGCAAAGAATCAGACATGACTTAGTGATTAAATAACAACTACAACAACTAAAATTCTACTGTGTATAGAGTGGTATCTTGTTGTGGTTTTTATTTGCATTTTCCTGTTGTCTTACCTTGTGAGTAACTTTTCATATGTTAATTGGCCATTTGGATATCTACTTTTCAAAGTTAGCATTTAACCTGTATTTCAACTGAACTTTTTCTTATTATTTTAAAGAAATAGCTATGTATCCTGGGTATATGTATTAAAAATAGCTTCTACTCTTTGGGTCACCCTGTCACCCTCTTAATGATGTCTTGAAAGAATAAGAGATACTAACATGGATATGGTCCATTTATCATTGTTTTCATTTGAATTCTTTTATGTGCAATTTTTTAAATTATGCTTAAGCCAAAGAATAAAATTATTCCCTAAGAAATCTTGTTCTACCTCTCAAATTTAGGTTTTTCAATACAAGTGAAATTTTTGTGTTTGACTTGAGATAGAAATTCTGTGCATGTAGGAATTAGAAAATAAGAGGTCTACTTTGCTTACTAATAGCTATTTATTAAACATTCCATCATTTCCCAATAATGCTGCATTTCTATCCTTTGTCATAAATTACTGTTATATTTCAAACTTCATGATTGCTCACAGGTAGTTGTCTACTGACTGCCTAACCAGTCAGCCTGGACTCATGGCTCTCAAATTATTCCTAAAACTTAGAAATATGACAATATCAGTCTTCTACTTAGTAGTTCTCAATGTTTTTCAATGCCTAAAATAGTATTTCTTGCAGTGAAAAACCTAATTCTATGTGCTAATTCTATGAGTCCTCTGTCTACCTAAGTAAAATGATGGGAGAAGAGTTGATGGTAGCAGGGTTCTTCAACTCTGGATTTTTTTAAAGCAGTATGAGGAGGTTTTGTGCACTTAGAAATAGGTTCGATGCGGGATGCAGGATGCTTGGGACTGATGCACGGGGATAATCCAGAGAGATGGTGTGGGGCGGGAGGGGGGAGGTGGGGTCCCGATTGGGAGTTCATGTACACTCGTGGCTGATTCATGTCGATGTATAGCAAAACGAATACAGTATTGTCAAGCAAAACAAACTAAAAAATAAAAATTAATTTAAAAAAGAAGGAAATATTAAAAAACACTGGTTTAGCAAATTAAGACAGAATTCCGGAGTATAGCTAGAAATATGCAAGGACTTTGATGTTTAGTTCCTGTTTACTTTACCTAATTTCTGTTCTACTCATTTATATATCTGTTTGCTCTTATGGCTCCAAAAGGCACCCATCATTTTAGTTCTTCATACAGAGGCTGTGCTACTTAATCTACCTACCCCTTTGTATGCATGGTGCCTTATGTGTATAACCATACTAATACCACCCTACAAAGGTCTAACAAACCCTTGCTACACTTCAAAATCCAATCAGTAATAATCCTTCCTGTTCTGCATTCAGCTATACTGTTCTATAACCTCTTAAATTCCCACACAACAATAATACATTGCTCTCACTTTTTCACTACTCCTGCCACTTGAAAATACTTCAAGTATGTATGTGTATCTAAGAACATATTAGAATATCATGGTCATATATAACACTCAGCCTATACTCCAAATAATGAATTTTATTTCTTGCTGCTGCTGCTGTGCTGCTGCTAAGTCGCTTCAGTCGTGTCCGACCCTGTGCGACCCCATAGACGGCAGCCCACCAGGCTGCCCCATCCCTGGGGTTCTCTAGGCAAGAACACTGGAGTGGGTTGCCCTTTCCTTCTCCAATGCATGAAAGTAAAAAGTCAAAGTGAAGTCGCTCAGTCGTGTCCGACTCTTAGCGACCCCGTGGACTGCAGCCTACCAGGCTCCTCCATCCATGGGATTTTCCAGGCAAGAGTACTAGAAAAAAATAAAAATCACATTGCTTATGATTAACTTCTATTTTGTCAGACTTATTTATAAATGGAACTGTTTTGCTTCTGATAGTCTTCTCTCTAGAACTGAACAATGATTAACAAAAAGAGCAAAACTTGTTTAAGAATCTCAGTCCTGATGAGCAATTGACCTTTGTTAATTTTAATATTCTCATCCCTTTTGTTGTAAAGAATTTGTTCATCTGCACTTATTAAAAATCAGTAAAAAGATTCATTAAAACTAAGACTACACAATTCTTTTTGAGAAGACTATCTTAGAAAATATTTGTAAAAGTTGTATGCTCACGTGTTTAAATTTTGCAGGAATAGGAAATGAGGATTGTGCTTACTCTGCCTTCTTCTTATAGCAATGCTGAACACATAGCTGTCACATAATAAATTCTTACTTAATTGATGACTATTAGTTGCTGTGCCAACTGTACACACTAAACTTAGGAAGAACTGCTGCAATTAAAAGGGACATGTGGCAAGGGACAGTATGGGTTAGAGCAGAGATTGCCAAATGACGCTCATAGTCATAGCTTATGTGAACAAGAAGCGTGGGTTCAAGATTTCTAAAACTCTATTTGTACAGTGAACATATACCATGTACATTTTTATTATATAGGTAACATGTGTATAGAAAGTCTGCATTCAAATAATAAATAAAAGTAGAAATGTTCTGTCCTCCTCACCTTGCGATTCCTCTGGGAAAAGCAGATTGCACATAAGATTATGATTAGTTTGGCCTTGAAATTATGATATCCTACCTTGGGCTGTTTTCAAATATAATATAAAAACCATCTAGGACATTTCCATTGCTCTCAGGCCATCTTACTTTGATTTGGCTCAGCCTCTAGTCAATTTTCTTGAGGCTCTCTTCTGCAGATTTGAACCTTGGTGCTTACCTGCTGTCCAACCAGCAGCCTTGATTACTGAAAGCCTCTGGAAGCCTCGGTGTTGTTGCTCTAGCCCTTCTATTCCAAATGGATAAAATGAGACTGATTGAGAAAAAAAGCAACTTAGTCTGATGTCTAGCAGTTTTCATATCCATATAAAATTTAATTTTAACTCTAATAACACCCAAACAAATGAATATAGGCACTAGTTGCATATGTTTCAACTACATTATTCTATTTAATAGAATGTATGGTATAGTATACATGCTTTTATAGATATATAGGCTAAGGGTCAATGAAATTAAACAATATACTTATTAATATTAGGAATAAAAAGTAGTGTGAACAGGACTAAATTCCAGCTGACTTTAAATACTTCATCTGCCTCTCCTCACTACTTTGATCTCACTGATGATGTGATAGTGGTTCACAGTTAATTTAAATACTAAAACTGAACAGATCTGCCCTGTGGCTCAGCAACCCCCACTTTTAGGTTATATATGACATAGAAACGTGTACATGCATTCACTGAACACATGTGCAACTAAATATTCATACAAGTATAACTTCCAGTATGAAAACAGCTAGAAATAACTTAGATTGTCCAACAAGAGAATCAATAAATTGTCATATATGCATCGAATGAAATATAATACAATGCAAAATTTTAAATTATTGGTACTTGAAACCACATGGACAACTGGACAAACCAAATAATGTAGGAAGAAGCCATTCAAAAATAAAAAGTACAGCACGATCCTGTTCTTACAGATACCAATGTAGCCTACACTAAACCACAGGGTAGTGGGGGGACGGCAGCAGGATGCTGGGTTCTGCGCGCTACTCCTGTGCTACTTACTGACCCAGCTTATGGTTACGTGGTGTGTTACTGTGTGAAAATTCATGAACTTATAATGTGCACTTTCCTGTATATATGCAGAATTCTTATATAAAATTTACCTCCTATTCCCCCAAAATGGATGAATGCAATAAACAGAAATAGGAAGCAACATATTATATGAAAAAGAATGTATTTCCTGACTTTATTATTTTCATATATGCTTAGAAATGTAAAATGACAAAATAGTATAATATATAAGTAATTTATATGGCATCTGGTTAAGAATTTGTAACATAATGTTTAAATAATATATCACATAATATTTCAAGACTACTACTTTCTGTTTTCTAAACATAAGTAAACTTCTACGTGGGACTTCCTTGTTCTTTTAAATATCCCAAAGATGTTTAGTGCTTAGAGATGACTTATCTTTTCTTTACGTCTATTCAGATATCCTAGTTGCTTTGAATTAATTAAGATAATAGATGTTTTCACTATTATATCCTGAGACAAATATAATATAGAAGACAGCTACAGATCTTTGACTTTACCCCCAGAAAAAAGACATTAAAAAAAATAATAAGTGTTCATGTATTTAGCACACTTTACTGAAGAATAGCAATATGGAAAAATGAGGTGAGGCATAAATCTCCTTATTTCTAAGAAAATATCTCTATACAAATATTCCTATACATGAGAATTTAATAACAAATTCAGCAACACACTTTGGATTCTCTGACACTAATCTATAATATTTGTGTTTAGGAGAGGGAAGAGGCCATTTAACATAATTTTTCAAGTAGAAAGTAAATTCCCATATTATAAATACCAATAAGTATGATAGTAACTATATATGCACTTAACTTATAAAAATCTAGTGAAAACCACTCGACCTTTCAGGTATAACCTCAATCAAATCTCTTACAATTATACAGTGGAAGTGACAAGTAGCTTCAAGGGATTAGAGATGATAGAGTGTCTGAAGAACTATGAATAGAGGTTTGTGACGTTGTACAGAAGGCAGTGACCAAGACCATCCCCAAGAAAAAGAAATCCAAAAAGGAAAAAAATTGTCTAAGGAAGGCTTACAAATACCTGAAAAAAAAGCAAAGAAGCTAAAAGCAAAGGCGAAAAGGAAAGATATGCATCTGAATGCAGAGTTCCAAAGAACACCACCCTTATGGCAGCAAGTGAAGAGGAGCTAAAAAGCCTCTTGATGAAAGTGAAAGAGGAGAGTGAAAAAGTTGGCTTAAAGCTCAACATTCAGAAAACGAAGATCATGGCATTAGGTCCCATCACTTCATGGCAAATAGATGCGGAAACAGTGGAAACAGTGTCAGACTTTATTTTTTGGGGCTCCAAAATCACTGCAGATGGTGACTGCAGCCATGAAATTAAAAGACGCTTACTCCTTGGAAGAAAAGTTATGACCAGCCTAGATAGTATATTGAAAAGCAGAGACATTACTTTGCCGACTAAGGTCCGTCTAGTCAAGGCTATGGTTTTTCCTGTGGTCATGTATGGATGTGAGAGTTGGACTGTGAAGAAGGCTGAGTGCTGAAGAATTGATGCTTTTGAACTGTGGTGTTGGAGAAGACTCTTGAGAGTCCCTTGGACTGCAAGGAGATCAACCCTGGGATTTCTTTGAAAGGAATGATGCTAAAGCTGAAGCTCCAGTACTTTGGCCACCTCATGCGAAGAGTTGACTCATTGGAAAAGACCCTGATGCTGGGAGGGATTGGGGGCAGGAGGAGAAGGGGACAACAGAGGATGAGATGGCTGGATGGCATCACTGACTCGATGGGCGTGAGTCTGAGTAAACTCCGGGAGTTGGTGATGGACAGGGAGGCCTGGCGTGCTGTGCTTCATGGGATCGCAAAGAGTCGGACACAACTGAGTGACTGAACTGAACTGAACTGAAAGAAGAACAGCAAGGAGAGATAAGAAAGCCTTCCTCAGTGATTAATGCAAAGAAATAAAGGAAAACAACAGAATGCAAAAGATTAGAGATCTCTTCAAGAAAATTGGAGATACGAAAGGAACATTTCAGGCAAAGATAGGCACAGTAAATGACAGAAATGGTATGAACCTACAGAAGCAGAAGATATTATGAAGAGGTGGCAAGAATACACAGAAGAACTATACAAAAAAGATAACCAGGTAACCATGATGGTGTGATCACTAACCTAGAGCCAGATATCCTGGAGTGCAAAGTCAAGTGGGCCATAGCATCACTATGAACAAAGCTAGCGGAGGTGATGGAATTCCAGTTGAGCTATTTCAAAACCTAAAAGATGATGCTATGAAAGTGCTGCACTCAATATGCCAGCAACTTTGGAAAACTCAGCAATGAGCACAGAACTGGAAAATGTCACTTTTCATTCCCATCTCAAAGAAAGTAAATGCCAAAGAATGTTCAAACTATGGCACAATTGCACTCATCTCACATGCTAGCAAAGTAATGCCCAAAATTCTCCTGGCCAGGCTTCAACAGCATGTGAATTGAGAACTTCCAGATGTTCAAGCTGGATTTAGAAAAGGCAGAAGAACCAGAGATCAAATTGCCAGCATCCACTGGATCATAGAAAAAGCAAGAGAGTTTCAGAAAAACATTTCCTTCTGCTTCATTGACTATGCCAAAGCCTTTGACTGTGTGGATCACAACAAACTGTAGAAAATTCTTTAAGAAACTGGAATGCCAGACCACCTGACCTGCCTCCTGAGAAATCTGTATGCAGGTCAAGAAGCAAGAATTAGAACCGGACATGGAACAATGGACTGGTTCCAATTTGGGAAAGGAGTATGTAAAGGCTGTATATTGTCACCTGCTTATTTAACTTATATGCAGAGTTCATCATGCAAAATGCTGGACTGGATGAAGTACAAACTGGAATCAAGATTGCAGGGAGAAATATTAATAACCTCAGACATGCAGATGATACCACATTTATGGAAGAAAACAAAACTAAAAGGCCGCTTGATTAAAATGAAAGAGGAGAGTGCAAAAGCTTACTTAAAACTCAACATCAGAAAACAAAGATCATGGCTTCTGGTCCCTTCACTTCATGGCAAACAGATGTGGAAACAATGGAAGCAGTGAGAGACTTTCTTTTTTGGGCTCCAGAATCACTGCAGATGGTGACTGCAGCCATGAAATTAAAAGACACTTGCTCCTTATAAGAAAGACATCACCAACCTAGATAACACATTAAAAAGAAAAGACACCACTTTGCCGACAAAGTCTGTCTACTCAAACCTCTGGTTTTTCCAGTAGTCATGTATGGATATGAGAGTTGGACTATAAAGAAAGATGAGCAATGAAGAATTGATTCTTTTGAACTGTGGTGTTGGAGAAGACTCTTGAGAGTCCCTTGGACTGCAAGGAGGTCCAACCAGTCCATCCTAAAGGAGATTAGTCTTGAATATTCATTGGAAGGACTATCTGAAGCTGAAGCTCCAATATTTTGGCCACCTGATGCAAAGAAATGATTCATTGGGAAAGATCCTGATGCTGGGTAAGGTTTAAAGTAGTAGGAGAAGGGGACAACAGAGGGTGAGATGGTTGGATGGCATCATGAGTTTGAGCAAGCTCTGGGAGTTGGTGATGGGCAGGGAAGACTGGCATGCTAAAGTCCATGGCATCATAAAGAGTCAGACATGACTGAGCAACTGAGCTGAACTGAACTGAATGATGAATCATATTTTGAGTAAGTTATTCCTTAATAACACAAGGATTTTAAAGATGTTAACACCAGTACTATATTCTCAGCTGATTTTGAAATGGTATTATTTATTGTAATTCTGTCTTGTTTTTTAACTGAACATATAATAATCATTATTTAATACAGTTGACATTTGTTAAGATTTATTCACAAATTTTTCAATTTGTTTTTCCTCCATTTCTTCTTATATCATTTTTCTTCCGCCAGAAGGACAGCCTTTTGAATTTCCTTTAATAATGGCAAGCTCTGTGTAGGTTTGAAAACATCTTTGTGAATATATATTTCTGTTTTGAAACTTTTTTTCTCAGTTTATTTGGCTTCTATTGTTGTTGTTTGAAAGTGATCTAGCAGACTTACTATCACTTCTTGAAGAATTTTTTTTCCCTTTGACTGATTTTAGAATTTTATTTTTGATGTTTATTGTCCAGTTTCACTTTGTCATCCTTAAATGCATATGTTTTTCTATTTATCTAACTTCAGATTCTTTGCACTTTTGGATCTGTGACTTTTGTCCCTCAATTTTGGAAAATTCTCACCCATTGTTTCTTCAGTATTGCATTTGACACACACCTGCTACTCTCCTTTTACTGTAGTTAGGCTTTCATAATTATTCATCATGGTGCCTAACTTCTTTTAAATATTTCCAGTCTTTGCCACTCTCTGCTATATTCTGGATGGTTTAGCAGCTCTCCTTTTCTGGTCCTTTGTTCTGTTATGAACTACATTTGTGTGCATGCATGCATGTTTGTGCATGCTCAGTAATGTCCAGCTCTTTGCAACTCCATATTCTTCAGCCCTCCAGGCTCCCCTGTCCAGGGAATTTTCCAGGCAATAACTCTGGAGTTCGTTGCCATTTCTTACTTCATTCTCCATGTGACTAGAACTTTTCCAGTTTATTTTATCAGATTAGCACTTTGACAATGAAGTCATGAATTTTCAGAGAGCCAAAAATGTTTTTGCAGATGAACACCATGGAAGTAGAAAGTCAAAACATGACATGAAAATCAAAATGAACTACTTTTAATCAGCTTGTAAACCCATGTACTCTGTTTTTCTTTTGGATTATTCCATATTTAATTTATTCAATCTATGTCCCCATTTTCCCCCAAATAAGATAGGTCACTGTATATAGTGTCTGTTTCCTGCTGAGGTTTTGAAGACTAAAAATATTAAAGTGAACAGAGCTGTCTATTTTCTGTGTCAGATAGGTGTGATATTTGAGGCTTGGTGGGTCTATGTTGGCTGTTGGTGTTCTGTCCCTAAGTCATGTCTAACTCCGCTCCCCCATGGACTGCAACATGCCAGGCTTCTCTGGCCTTCACTGTCTCCTGGAGTTTGCTCAAATTCATGTCCATTGAGTCAGTGATGCTACCTAACCATCTCATCCTCTGTTGCCCTCGTCCCCTCCTACCCTTAGTCTTTCCCAGCATCAGGGCTTTTCCAATGAGTCAGCTCTTTATATCAGGTAGCCAGAGTGTTGGAGTTTCAGCATCAGTCCTTCCAAAGAATACTCAGAGTTGGTTTCCTTTAGGATTATCTGGTTTGATCTGCTTGAAGTCCAAGGTACTCTCAAGCGCTTCCTCCAGCACCACAATTTGAAAGCATCAATTCTTTGGCACTTTAATTTTTATTATGGTGCTTCTTATTCAGGTACTCTGTTATTTTTTTTATTATTATTATAGGCTTCAAGTTTTCCTTGAAAAAGTTTTATTGGACTACTTTCAGTCCTAAGATAAAGTATTATTTCTCCAGAGACTTCCTACTTTTGCATTCCAGTTCCCTATAATGAGAAGGACATATTTTGGGGGTGTTAGTTCTAGAAGGTCTTGTATGTCTTCATAGAACTGTTCAGCTTCTTCAGCATTACTGTTTGGGGCATAGACTGGGATTACCATGATATTGAGTGGTTTGCCTTGGAAATGAACAGATATCATTCTGTTGTTTTTGAGATTGCATCCAAGTATTGCATTTCAGACTCTCTTGTTGACTATGACGTCTACCCCATTTCTTCTAAGGGATTCTTGCCCACAGTCATAGATATAATGGTCATCTGAGTTAAACTCACCCATTCAAGTCCATTTTAGTTCACTGATTCCTAAAATGTTTACATTCATTCTTGCCATCTCCTGTTTGACCACTTCCAATTTGCCTTGATTCGTGGACCTAGCATTCTGTGGTATCTCCAGTTTTCTTGTAGAGATCTCTCTAGCCTTTCAGATTCTGTTGATTTCCTTCTATTTCTTTGCATTATTCATTTAAGAATGCTTTCTTCTCTCTCCTTGCTATTCTCTGGAATTCTGCCTTCAGATGGGTATATCTTTCCCTTTCTCCTTTGCCTTTCACGTCTCTCCTTTTCTCAGCTATTTGTAAGACCTCCTCAGACAACCACTTTGCCCATTTGTGTTTTTTTCTTGGGGATTCTTTTGGTCATCCCCTCCTATTCAGTGTTACAAACCTCATCCATAGTTCTTCAGGTACTCTATTGGGTGTAATCCTTGAACCTTTTCATCACCTCCACTTTTTAATCAGAAGAGAATTGATTTAGCTCGTGCCTGAAAGGTCTAGTGGTTTTCCTACCTTTTTCAATTTAAGCCTGAATTTTGCAATAAGGAGCTGATGGTCTGAGCCACAGTCAGCTCCAGTTCTTGTTTTTGCTGACTGTATGGCACTTTTCCATCTTTGGCTGCAAAGAGTATAATCTATTTTCTGTGTTGACTGTCTGGTGATGTCCATGTGTAGTGTCAACTCATGTGTTGTTGGAAGATATTTGCTAGGACTAGTGTGTTCTCTTGATAAAACTGTTAGCTTTGCCCTGCTTCATTTTGCACTCCAAGACCAAACTCGCCTGTTTCAGGTGTCTCCTGACTTTCTCTTTTTGCATTCCATTCCCTTGTGACTTACAGGATATATATGTGTGTGTGTGTGTGTGTGTGTTAGTTCTAGAAAGTTTTGTAGCTCTTCATGGAACCATTTGACTTTAGCCTCTTTTGCATTAGTGGTTGGAGCATAGGCTTGGATTACTGTGATCTGGAATGGTTTGCCTTGGAATTGAACCAAGATCATTCTGTTGTTTTTGAGATCACACCTAAGTATTGCATTTCAGACTTTTTTTTGCCTATGAAGGCTATTCCATTTCTTCTAAGGGATTTCTGGCCCACAATAGTAGATATAATGGTATCTGAATTAAATTTGCCCATTCATGTCCATTTTTGTTCTCTGATTCCTAAAATGTCAGTGTTCACTCTTGCCATCTCTTGTTTGACCACATTCAGTTTACCTTGATTTATGGACCTAACATTCCAGATACCTATGCAATATTGTTCTTTACAGCATCAGACTTTACTTTCACCACCAGACACATCCACAACTGGGTGATGTTTCTGCTTTGGCTCGGCCTCTTCATTCTTTCTGGAGCTCTTTCTCCACTCTTCCCCAGCAGCATATTGGACACCTTCTGACCTGAGGGGCCTCTTCTTTCAGTA
>SJXQ01011700.1:24468-46544 GCA_006408695.1 Aepyceros melampus
ACAGGTGTTAATGGGGGCCTCAAGGCAAGAATACTGAAGTTATGAAACACTGTTTAAATGCATGGGCTTCCTGGGTGACTCAGTGGTAAAGAACCTGCCTGTCAATGCAGGAGACACAGGAGATGTAGTTTTGATCCCTGGGTAGGGACAATCCCCTAGAGAAAAAAATAGAAATTCCAATATTCTTGCCTGGAAATTCCATGGACAGAGGAATCTGATGGGCTCAGTCCATGGGGTCACAAAGAGTCAGAAATTACTAAGTGACTACGCATACCCACATATAAATACACATATGTTCAGATGAGCAAATAATGGAATAACATAGAAAAGAAAATCGATTAGTTAACAACAGATATTAATTGAGCACTTGACTGTAACTAGGCACAGAATTGAGTACTGTGGTCACAGGTACTTGACAGAGTGGCGTGATGTGTGTGTGGTTCTCTAATAGGAGGAAGGGAAGAGGTGTGGTAGAGCTCCTGTCTTTCGTTTCCCCATTGCTTCCTCAGATAGTTTAATCAGCCCAGAACAGTGTGTCTGTCCATCCAGGACAAAGTCCATGGTCCGTGCTAGCAGGTGTCTGTATCCCAGCAATTGTGTATTAAGAGGAATCATCAGAGTGTCCACCTGTCTCACACTCTGCTTGTTTATGACAGGGAAGTGAAACTCCAAAGAGGAACCTATTTTTTATACATCAGTGAATTTGTTTTTGAAAAGTTTTTCTGGAGAAACTGCTCTCTTTAGGCACTAAAATAGGATTTTTCTTTTTTAACAGGATTTGTGAATCAGCATCTTATCTTTCCAGGGATTCTAATTTGCTAGAATATATCCCTGGTGGCTCAGATGGTAAAGCGTCCGTCTACAATGTGGGAGAACCAGGTTTGATCCCTGAGTCAGGAAGATCCCCTGGAGAAGGAAATGGCAATCCACTCCAGTGCTATTGCCTGGAAAATCCCATGGACAGAGGAGCCTGGTAGGCTTACAGTCCATGGGGTTGCAAAAAGTCGGACACGACTGAGCGATTCACTTTCACTTCACTTTCAGAATGTATTTTATAAACACCAGTTTCCTAGGTTCCTGGGTAGCTCAAGTGGTAAAGAATCTGCCTACAATGCAGGAGACCTGGTTTTGATCCCTGGACTGGGAAGATCCCCCTGGAGAAGGGCACGGCAACCCACTCCAGTATTCTTACCTGGAGAATTCCATGGACAGAGGAGCCTGGCAGGCTACAGTCCATGGAATCACAAAGAGTCAGACACGACTGAGCAACTAACTTTCACTTTCAACCATCTTTTCCATTGAGACTCAAGAAAATACAGGCAAAGATTTTTCCCTGACTCATTATTCTCATAAATCATATCTAATCTTTGGTCCTCAACTCTACTCAGTTTCCAATGCCTTCTATTAATTGTTTAACTCCTTTATTGAAAGATTCTAAGTTGTGAGCCTAAGCCAAAATCCTGGTGCTGTATTGCCATCAAACTTATTATATATTGAGTTATATAGATTTAGATGTGAAAATCCAAGGTGATTTTATTTGAAAGAAATAATACAGCTTCTCCAAAATTTCTTATTTTATATAACTATTTGGATGAGAATATTACCCAAATTGAGATGCATAACACATTGTCAGTTTTGTGTTTGTTTTGCGTAATTTTTTTTTTAAGGAAAGCAGGAAGATATATTCAATGGAGAAATATAACAGTATGAATACAGTGTTAATATTTATTGCTTTTTTTAAACTACATTTTCACCTCTGTTGCAAAATAAAATCAGTTGTTCTTCATTCTCAACCCCTTTCCCCCTATCTAAATCTCCATTTTTTTAATTTAAAACTATAATTTTTTAAATTTTAGAGAATGGATAAATATTAACTGGTGTTACCTGTAATTCACATAGATTCTTAAGTATATTGTAATAAAATTTCACTTGTTTTTAAAGCATTATTGTGAAAATACAGATTTTTTTCCACTGATAATTTCTGTCACAAAGGATATGAAAAAAAATGTTAGCTAAAAATCTATCAGATAATTCTATAATTAATAAAAGTTTTAACCCAACCGTTTTAGAAGAAACAAAAAGCTTAAACAACTACCTACATGAAAGTCGTTCACATTCATACTCAGAATATTATGCTATTGTGTATTATTTATGAGCTGATGAGAAAACATACTTTTTTTTTCCATGTTGATTTTTTTTTTAACTTCTGGTGAGATTTGAAGCATTTTCTTCCCCTTTGGAATTGAATATATATTTTTGATGTAAAATGCTTTTGTAATTTCTCTTATGAATCATTTCCCAGGCATTCATAGATCGTGCAAGAGATGCTCGTGATAGGGAAATGCCTCAAAAAAAGTTGTTTTTGTTTTTTTTTTTTAAAGATAAGCCTTTCTTGCTAAAATGGGAAAAAATGGCAGCCTATTGGTTGAAGAGGAAAGCAGTTTCTTAAAGTCCAAGCCAAAAGCAATTAGGTGTGCAGGAAGTTGTAATCAACAGTATTAATGTATGGAAAATAATGTTACTGTAACAAAGATGACCAACTGAAATATCTAGAAAATAGAGCTCTGAAAGAGCAACAAGCTGTCACTACTTATTCAACATATCCCCTGTCCAGTTGTGGAGGATGTGAGTATTGTGAATACTCGATAATCTCCTGGGAGATGGTCTCTGCTATGTGACACAAAGAGTTCTCTATACCTATAACATGCTCACACATGTTCACGACATCTCTTTGTGACTTTTTTATTCTTTTTTTTTTAAGCTTTTCCAATTTTAGAAATGACAAGCCCTCCCTCAAAAGAGGGCCAGAAAATTTCAGTAATTTTTTAAAAATATAAATTTATTTATTTTAATTGGAGGTTAACTTTACAATATTGTATTGGTTTTGCTGATCTTGTGAAATGTTGATATTTGACCATGCAGTTTATTCATTATTCTTTATATTTTTAAGAACTTAGTTAAATACAACCAATCCTCCCATGAGCATTCAAGTGAAATTAAGAAGCTTGATTGGGTTTTTGCATATATATGGTAAAAAAGAACTGAGACACATGGATAATTACATCTCCCTAATAGACTTTGCCCTGGAGGTCACCTAATTCTTCATTCACTTCTATTATGTATCTAAAGCATACATATGCCATGGTCTCTAGAGTATCTTTTTATTTATTGGACCCTGTATGTCCAAAACTAAAATATTTGGGGATTCTGGAAGGTGTAATTTAGGACTAGAACAGCTCCTATCTGTCATTGCAAACCCATCAAAATTCACTCTGTATAACTGAGAAGAGTGGGGAATGCAAATAAATCTCATGATATTTATAATTGGGTGGTGAGGCAGGGAGGTGAATTCAGAAGCTCTCCTATTCAATGTAAATAAAATGAATCAACAATTGTAAAAAATAATGCAAGGGATATCTCAAAGCAATAGATGGTCAAACACCAATTAATGTCATGGGAAGTATATGGTGAGGCTTCAGAGAAGAAGGAAGCTACATGTTATGGTGATGCTCAAAAGCAGGTTCAGATAAGTAGGGTTTAGAGAGGCACAGGAGGGAATTTGAAGGACAAGATACTAGTTGACACTCTACCAGGACATAGAAGATAGATTCTGATCTGTCTCTAAACAGAGCAAATCATAATCTGTGCTGAGGGACTCACTCCCAGGTGGGACATAGTGCCAAATAAATAGTCCATCTTCCTTTCTGACATGAGAGATCTTACCGGAAGTCCACTTCTATGAAGTCCAGTTCTCCAAATTATTCAAATTCCTTTCTATTTGGAGAGGATAAATCATACATCAAGTGCAGGAGACAATTCCTGGGTATCCCATGTCACCCCAGCTCCCAATAAAAAATAGGCTTTATTATCTAAATATACTAAACTGCCCTGATGTTATCAATATTCTCAGCTGATTCTAAGTTTTGTTTTAATAGGAAAGTGTATACTCTTTACCTTTTAAACATGAAGATAGATGAAAGTCTAGGGGTAGTTTTTAATTGCAGTAAGAACACTTAGTGTGGGATGTACCCTCTTAAATTTTTAAGTACGCAATAGAGTACTGTTATCTATTGTCTCAGTGTTGTAGACTGCTGATCTCTAGAATTTACTTATCTTGCCTGAAAGCTGAAAAAAGTTAAGTCGCTCAGTCGTGTCCGACTCTGTAAGACCCCATGGACTGTAGCCCACCAGGCTTCTCCGTCCATGGGATTCCCCAGGCAAGAGTACTGGAGTGGGTTGCCATTTCCTTCTCCAGGGGATCTTCCTGACCCAGGGATTGAACCCAGGTCTCCCGCATTAGAGGCAGACGCTTCAACCTCTGAGCCACCAGAGAAGCCCTAATCTTGTCTAATAGAAACTGTATCCACTGAAGAGCAACTTTCATTTCCCTCCCGTCCCCCTGGCCTCTGGTAACCATTCTGCTCCCTGTTTCTATAAACTTAGTTATTTTAGGTATGTTATCTAAGGGGAATCGTGATGGACAGGGAGGCCTGGCGTGCTGCGATTCATGGGGTCGCAAAGAGTCAGACACGACTGAGCCACTGAACTGCACTGAAAGGGGAAGCGTGCACTGTTCTTCCCTGCTCTTCTGTGACTGACTTTAGCCATAGTCAGGAAAGTGCTAGAATAGTTGATGAACTGGGCCTCTGATTAGGTGAGCCATAACTGATTGAAGGGCATCTTTCTCCTCAGTACAGAAATACACCTCAAGACTCAATAAATAAGCCTCAAATTTTAACCAGCATTAATTCTTTCTGTCCCCACCACTGTCTTTCACTGTTTCCAGAACTGTCACTGAACTGGTCAAGCTTGCTTTTTCTTTTTCTTTTTTTAAACTAGAAACATGCTGTCTATGATTTGGCAAGAACAATAAGTAATTAAGCACAAGTATGTTTTTTTGTTTTCTTGTTTTTCCCTATCTGTGTATTTTGAGTAGAAAGAGGTAAGAAGTGCTATTCTTGCCTCTCAGAATAGCCAGTGGCTTACTTTTATATCTCTGTCTACAGTGATGTGTGAGAGATATTCCAGTGTTCTTTGTTTCCCTCAGCTGTTTGCTGCTGTTAATTATTTATGATAGGAGATGACTCTGCCAAAAATATTCCTTAAAATACTTGTTTGTTACACGAGCACCAAAATATACCTATAAACATATGAAAGCAAACTTTGAAGTCCTGAGATGCCACATATTTCTATGAAATATTCTTTTCTAACATTTAAACTTAATTTTCCAAGGTGATTTCTTTATGTATCCATAGATTGCTTATAGTAAATTATATTTTTAAATTAACAAATAGCCAATCAATTAATAGGCTTCCCTGGTGGCTCAGGGAATCTGAGCCTGCAATGCAGGAGACCCAGATTAGATCTCTTGGCAGGGAAGATCCCCTGGAGAAGGGGATGGCAACCCACTCCAGTGTGCTTGCCTGGAGAATTCCACGGACAGAGTTGCCTGGCAGGCTACAGTCCATGGGGTTGCAAAGTGTCAAACACCACTGAGCGACTCAGTTCAGTTCAGTCGTGTCTGATGACTCTCGGTCATGTCCAACTGAGCAACTAACAGACAAAAAATTAACAGAAAAGAGCATTCCTCTATGACCTAATTTGTACATCAAGGGCATTTAGAATCCTTTGCTTAGATATAGTGTTGCCCCTTTGCCAATGGCAATAGCTATGAAATAGAATATTTCAGCACCTTGAGTGACATTGTGATATCCCTCTGTCTGCTTTGGCTATATGTTAAGAGACTAAAATTTTTGAGAAAAAAGAAAAAGTTTAAAAGTTGGCAGCCCCTGGCAGTATTCATTAAAGAGCATGGCACAGAAGTTGAAAGGCTCATCTTGGAACTGTAGTCAGCATTAACACAACGGGGCTCCAGCACTTTCCCAGAAAATGTGACACCTCCAGGCATTCTTTGAATTCCGATTACCAGCCAAAGCCAAGCACCAAAGGCCAGAAAGAGTGAGAAAAATGGATCTTCTGTCAGCAACCTAAATGACCCCATAATCTTTCTGTACTTGAAAATTGTTAGTAAGCTGTGAAAAGGCTTGGAAAAGGAACTTTGGTAGAAACATCTTTCCTAAGATCCTTCCAAGATACTATTCAACAGATTCCTTAAGAGAAATGTGTACCCATCACACAATAAGCAGCGTAGTACTTTGTGTTAGCAATATCAGAGGTACTATGCACTTAAGTGCAAAATTCTATTTAACTCTTAACACTATGAAGTGAAAGTGTTAGTTGCTCAGCTGTGTCCAGCTTTTTGCAACTCCATGAACTATGGTTCACCAGGTTTCTTTGTCCATGGAATTCTCCAGGCAGAAATACTCGAGTGGTAGCCATTGCCTTCTTCAAGGGATCTTCCCAACCAAGCGATCGGACTCGGGTCTTCTGCATTGCAGGCAGATTCTTTACCATCTGAATCACCAGGGAAGCCATTTTACAAGTGATGAAACTGAGGTGAGATGAAATTAAGTAACTTCCTTAAGCCTGCCTTGCTAATAGATGATAAAGTGGGGCTCGAACCAAATAGTCTAATGCCAAATTTTGCTTACCCAACTGCTAGAGTACATTGCCTTAAAATAACATCAAAATAGAATATTCCAAACTCTTATCTCTCCCATGCCAGAGGCTATTTTTTCCTTTAAATATGCCCCAGAATGACTATTTATGGAAAACCTAAGTAAGTCTTGAGAAGGATCAATCCTTTGACAACAAAGAAACTGACTAATTATATGATATTCTCTTTGCTCAAGAATATCATTTAATCTTTGGTACTCTCTAAAAACATGTAATTTCTTTCCCACCAACATTTTTCTAATTGTTCCTTTTTGTTGTTCCTTACCAATAGGAAGAGGCTTTTATTATTATTATTGCATTTTTCCTCAAACAGAGAAATCCTTGGAAATAGTTATGCTCCTTCAATAGTTTAGACAGAATAGGTTCATTAAGCGGAGAAGGCAATGGCACCCCACTCCAGTACTCTTGCCTGGAAAATCCCATGGATGGAGAAGCCTGGTAGGCTGCAGTCCATGGGGTCACTAATACTCTGAGATGACTGAGCGACTTCACTTTCACTTTTCACTTTCATGCATTGGAGAAGGAAATGGCAACCCACTCCAGTGTTCTTGCCTGGAGAATCCCAGGGACGGGAGAGCTGGTGGGCTGCCATCTATGGGGTCATGCAGAGTTGGACACGACTGAAGCGACTTAGCAGCAGGTTTATTAAGCAGATCTTATACATTTTCTAAGTAGAACACATGATATCATGTCATTGATGAGGAAAGTAAGGAATCCATTTACTCTGCTAGAAGCTTCATTAATTCTTGTAAAAAGTGGCAGCAGTTCAATAATACAGGGAGACACTCTGAAGTTCTAACAGGAGATAAATATAAATACTGGATTGAATATTTATGCTCAACTCAATGGGTTTAGATGGAGAAGGCAAAGGCACCCCATTCCAGTACTCTTGCCTAGAAAATCCCATGGATGGAGGAGTCTGGTTGGCTGCAGTCCATGGGGTCGCTGAGGGTCAGACACGACTGAGCGACTTCACTTTCACTTTTCACTTTCATGCATTGGAGAAGGAAATGGCAACCCACTCCAGTGTTCTTGCCTGAAGAATCCCAGGAACGGGGGAGCCTGTTGGGCTGCCATCTGTGGGGTTGCACAGAGTCTGACACGACTGAAGTGACTTAGCAGCAAATGGGTTTATAACTGAAAAAAAATATTTATGACACCACACTTTGGACTAGGAATTTTAAAGATACATATAGACATAAAATATATCTATGGAATATTATTGTCTCATTCGTTTTCATGCTTTATTTTAGAGAACTTTTTAATGATAGTTAATAGACTTAACTCATTGTTTGAATTGAATTTTATATATTTATTTTATCAGAATCACTTACGATATAAATTGTTTTCTTTTAAAAAAAAGTGTCAGTGATTTAGCCTGACTCCCTTTACAAGCCTATTTTAAATTTATCAAAGACTTGTAATTCAAAAGAGCAAGTATTTAGGTCATTGCTAGGCACATTAACAGCAGCATAATCTTGCCACCAAGTGGTAGTTTTTGAATTGCATTGTAAGAGCTTGTAACTTCACTAGTATGTCTTGATATTTATATTATCCTTAATTTTTGGCTAAGAAACCATCAAACCCATCAAGAAAGTGAATTAACAATAGCTAATAATGTGAGCTTTTCTGAAAATATTTATATTTAAAGTATTTACAATAAAAGGACTTGGTACTTGTTCCTCTCAATTTGTTGGATTGATTTGAATTCCATCAAGTTTTAAAGTTCCAAGATAAACAGAAGGTGGATAGGTCTAAGTATTCTAAGAGCTTCATTAAGCACTTTGAATTTGAAGGCATGGTATCATTCTTTAATCTCTGTTAAGGATTGAATACTGTCCCTCCAAAAGATGCTATGATGTCTTTCCCTCCCAGTTCAGTTCAGTCTCTCAGTCGTGTCCGACTCTGTGACCCCATGGACTGCTACACGCCAGGCTTCCCTGTCCATCATCAATTCACAGAACTTGCTCAAACTCATGTCCATCCAGTCGGTGATGCCATCCAACCATCTCATCCTCTGTCATCCTCTTCTCCTCCTGCCTTCAGTCTTTCCCAGCATCAGGATCTTTTCCAATGAATCAGTTCTTCACATCAGGTGGCCAAAATATTGGAGTTTCAGCTTCAGCATCAGTCCTTCCAATGAATATTCAAGACTGATTTCTTTTAGGGTTGACTGGTTTGATCTCCTTGTGGTCTAAGGGACTCTCAAGAGTCTTCTCCAAAACCATAGTTCAAAAGCACCAATTATTCAGCAGTCAGCTTTCTTTACAGTACCTCAGAATATGACTTTATTTGGAAACAGTCATTGCAGATCAAATTAGGAAAGATAAGGTCACACTGGAATAGAGATATCCCCTAATCCAGTATCAATATTGTCCTTCTGAGAAGAGGGGAATTTAGATTGGATTGGTACATCTGTAAACCAGGAAACAGGGAGGATGATTGGTTTCAGAGAGCACTAATGACATTGTGATTTTGGACTTGTAACCTCCAGGCTTCCCTGTCCTTCATTATCTCCTGGAGTTTGCTCAAACTCATGTCCATTGAGTTGGTGATGCCATCCAACCATCTTATCTTCTATCACCCTCTTCTCCTCCTGCCCTCAGTCTTTCTCAGCCTCATATCTTTTCCAGTGAGTTGGCTCTTCACATCAGGTGGCCAAAATATTGGAGCTTCAGCTTCAGTCCTTAGGATGGTGGCAAGTTCTGCTCCCCTACTATTACTCCTATGGTTAATTATTTTCATGCCTGATAAAAGGTTATGGGTATCATTCTCAAGGTTTTCTTCTCACTCAGGTTCAGTGCCAAAGCCTTTGGTTTTTATCACCCAAATGTTCACACACTCTTTCCCTTTCAGGCTGTCCCCAGATTCTCTATAATTCATCAAGTACTCTCTCATGCTCTGGCCTAGACCATGGTAATAGCTTCTTACCAATACTTTTCTCTATCTACTTTCTCATCACAGTAATTATTTTAGAATTAAGACTTGTTTCTTGTCATTTGGTTGCTTAAAGACTGTCACTAATACATCATTGTCCAAAGGTACAAAATCCAAGCTTTGAGGAACTTCATTAACACTGGAATATTTATATTCATTCCTTGCAAGAAAAATCTCATCAACTGTATAAGAGAAAGCAACCAGATGCAGACTGACTTGATAGGATTGCATTGCAGTTAATCCATGCTGGTAACTAACTTCATGAAATTGAGGGAGTTTTACAATATCTAGTAACAGGATCATGTAATCAGTCTATCTAGTTAAATTATAGAACAAGACTTCCTGCTCTCCAATCCCACATTTTGGTGAAAGGGATTGGCAGTACAACTATTTCCTTCTTTGATCTTTTGCATTTTGGTTAAATATGTCTCCTGAAGATACAGGAAGGCACAGCACCAGGGAAATTATATTAATATATACAATATATTAAGTGAAGTATGTCAGGCAGAGAAAGACAAATATTATATGATGTCACTTACATGGAGAATCTAAAAAATGCTACAGATGAATATATTAATATATATAGTATAAGTAAGTAAGTAAAGTCACTCAGTCGTGTCCAACTCTTTGTGACCCCATGGACTGCAGCCCACCAGGCTCCTTAGTCCATGAGATTCTCCAAGCAAGAATACTGGAGTGGGTTGCCATTCCTTCTCCAGGGGATCTTCCCGACCCAGGGGTCGAACCCGGGTGTCCAGCATTGGAGGCGGACGCTTTAACCTCTGAGCCACCAGGGAAGCCCCAATATATATAGTATATATACAATATATATAATATTAACTATATTAACATATATATTATATGTAATTATAATTAATATATACAATAATTTCGGGGACTTTACTTTTTTCTTAAAAGACTTGTAAAGAAAAAAACTAAAAAGTTTCATAAGGCTATTCCGTCAGGCACTTTTCTTGGGTTCTAATTACCTAGGCCATTAAAGGTGTTATCTTTACTATTGTCTAGGGTATTTGTGTGAGAATTTTTGATAAGAGAAAGGAAGAGAGAATAAAGTTCATAACCCTCACTTGCCAAGACACCTACTCTGGAAGGAGATCTCTTGGGTAAATTTAGTTTAAACTTGTTAATATCAATTTATAATAGTATTTCTCTAGAAGTTATTTTGAAATATGATGGCACAACAAGTTTTTGACCCTAAGAAGATGGTGTAAAGAGAGGAAAAATTACTGAAAGCTAACTTTGGAGTCATTACAGAACAAAAGGTCAGAATTATACATTTCTTAGAAGCTCAATTTTCTATTCCAAGTAAAGTAAAATGGGATATTTATTTCAGAATATATAAACATCACATATGTTTCCCAAATTGTGATTGCACCAGAACACTGTCAATGTATTTTTAAATCATTACCAATTAGAAATTATTTAAGGCAGTACATGCAGTGGTTTAACAACCAGAAAAATATCTGTTCTAGCCTTTGCATAATTATAGTTTTAACAATATCTCCAGGGGCTGTTAGTATTTCTGATATTAAAGCAATTTTGAATCAAATATTAAAGTTTTCACTGTGATTTTAGAATAGCCAGGATATTTTGTTTGTCTGTTTGCTTTGTTTTCTTTTCCTTTCTTGGGAAAAGTTGATTTCCTTAATGTAGCCACTTGAAATTAGTAATGTCTACAGATGGCATCTTCCACAAAATATATGGTTCCTATGTGTGTATTATAAAGACATTATATAGTAGTAAATACTTTAGGGCAGTGTGTAAATATAATTACAGTAACTGTATTCTCATTTACCTTTGATAATGTGTTCCCTAATAATAAATAATACAAATAAAATATTTTACATGCAGAAAGAATATTAAGCAAAATATTCTCATATTTTCCTATATGATAGGTTTTATTCTATTAGTAAGATAGAAGAGAAAATGATACTGTCCAATTAAGACTTGATAAAATTACATAGAAAATTAGGGTCATTATCTTTTCTCATATTTTGCTGTGATTATTTGATATAAAATAGCACTTTCCTAAAGCAATTTAAGATAATAAAACTACAGTCTAAAGGTAATATATAAGCAAGACCTATGTAAATTAGTATGTGAATTACATGTTATAAAATTTTATTAATTCGCTGCAAGTGGACTGCACATTCAGCTTTGAATACTTGAGCAGCAACACAAACATGTGAACATGATCAATTTCAAATAATCCATTTCTCATCATTAACAACACTATTCCTACAACAGAAACCAGAAGGAAATTTTACCTTTAAGAAATCTGAGTGATCTAATGAAAGATGCAATTAACAGTACTCTTCAAGTAATTAAATATTGGATTTTACATGGCTGTTTCTGACAGTTACAGTAGTAACAAGAACTTAAATAACATGTTTATGTGTCAAGCACTGTCTCAAGCTCTTTATATATTTTTATTCATTAAATCCATGATAGTTCTGTGGAATAAGTACTATTAATATTTTCATTTAGCAGATGAGGGAACTAAAAATCAGAGAGGCTCCATAACTTTCCCAAGGACACACAGTTGGTAAACTTGTTGTTCTCATAGCTACATCAATCACTTCCTAAAATGATATAAAACTAAAGCACTATTACTGAATGGAAGAAACCTGATTTATCAGGAGGTAACAATAATTAAGTAATTCAATTAGTTATTATTATTTTTTTTTAAGTACTTATCTTTGTAAGGCACTGAATTGATCCTAGACTGCTTTAGGAACAGCTAGCCCAGGGGCCCATTAGTACATACCGGGCCTCTGCAAGGATTTTTAAGAGAACCTGATAATTAACTGCAAAACTGTACCCCATCTAGTGAGAAACTAACAGAGCAAATGGCCTAGTAAAGAGTGGAACATAGACCCTAAAGAAATACCCGCCTTTGATGGGCAACTTTGTTCACTATATGAGCTGCAAAATCCTGCTGAATGGCCCTGAAATGGACATAAGCATTACTCTCCCCAAGTCCTGGCCTAATGATAAATACAGATGATTAGAAGACCAAAAACAGAAAGTGTGGTAATAATTACAATTGAAAAAAGACCTGTACTATGTGAGTTATGGCATAAGAACACATAAGAACATGTCTTGGGCTGAGATGTGAAAACAAATTAAATAAAGATAGGAATATCAGCATTTGCAAGGCTGACAGCAAAAAGAAAGCATCAATGGTAGGGATTTCAGAAAAAGAAAAAGTCAGGATGATAACCTACATGTAGTGAGGAAGAGGATGAGAAAGATAATTGATCTTTATTTTAAAGAGAATGGAAAATTATTAATGATGTTTAAACCTAAATTTGATTTATCTTTACAGTGCCACTATAAAATATTGGTTTCTTTAAAAATAAAAATGCTACATGTTGCTTTGCTTTTTTAAACTTTTAATTAGTTTCTTTATTTGACTGAGCTGGGTCTTTGTTGCTGCATAGGGGCCTTCTCGAGTTGCAGCAAGCAGGGACTACTCTCCAGTTACAGGGTGCAGGCTTCTCAATGTGGTGGCTTCTCTTGTTAAGGAGCCTGGGCTCCGAGTGTGCAGTCTTAAGTATTAATAGTTGTGGCACATGGACTCAATAGTCGCAGCTTGTAGGCTCTCGAATACAGGTGTAGGAGCTGTGGTGCAAGCTTAGTTGATCCGTAGCATGTGGATCTTCCTGGACCAGTGATTGAACCCATGTCCCCTGCATTGGGAGGCAGATTCTCTACCATCAGACCACCAGAGAAGTCCAAATTATTAGCTTTTATAAAGTATTAAAATACTCCTGGACATGTTAGTGAGGTCATATGCAAAACACAAAACAATACCGAAACATAACCATAAAGAGGCTATCGGAGGTGAATATCATAATCTCACCATACTAATAGCCCAGATAAGCATACTAAAACGTGGTAATTTTAAAAATGTTGAAACAATTGAAATAAAGTGCTTAATGAAGTTCGATGTAGACTGTAGATTTGTTAAATGCTTTTTCTGTATGTATTGAGATGATCACAACTTTTATTCTTTTTGTTAACATAGTATATCACATTAAATGACTTGGGGATGTTAACTCATCCTTGGATTCAAGGAATAAATCTCACTTGGCCATATGTATGACCTCTTTTAATACATTGTTGAATTTAGTTTACTAACAGTGTGTTGAAGATTTTTTTCATTTTTGTTCCTCAAAGATATTGGCCTGTAAATTCCGTTTTCTGGTTTTGGTGCTGGGGTAATGCTGGCCTTTTAAAATGAGTTTGGAAATGTTCCATCTTCCTTGATCATTTGGAAGAGTTTGAGAAAGATTAGTTTTTCATAAAATGTTGGGTGGAATTCAGCAGTGAAGTCACCTGGTCCTGAACTTTTGTTTATGGGTGGTTTCTGATTACTGACTCAATCTCTTTACTATTAATGGGTCTACTTATATTTTCTATTTTGTCATGATTGATTCTTGATAGTTTGTATATTTCTAGGAATTTATACAGTGTGTTGAAGATTTTTTTCATTTTTGTTCCTCAAAGATATTGGCCTGTAAATTCCGTTTTCTGGTTTTGGTGCTGGGGTAATGCTGGCCTTTTAAAATGAGTTTGGAAATGTTCCATCTTCCTTGATCATTTGGAAGAGTTTGAGAAAGATTAGTTTTTCATAAAATGTTGGGTGGAATTCAGCAGTGAAGTCACCTGGTCCTGAACTTTTGTTTATGGGTGGTTTCTGATTACTGACTCAATCTCTTTACTATTAATGGGTCTACTTATATTTTCTATTTTGTCATGATTGATTCTTGATAGTTTGTATATTTCTAGGAATTTATTCACTTTTTTTCTAGATTGTCCACTTTCTTAGCATATAACTGTCCATGGTATTCTCTTATAGTTGTATTTCTGAAATATCAGTTGTAATAACTCCCTACCTTCATTTCTTATTTTATTGGGCAATTTCTTTCTTTTTTTTTTTTTTTTGATGCATCTGGCTAATAGATTATCAACTTTATCTTTTCAAAGAAACATTCTTAGTGTCAGTTCAGTTGCTCAGTTGTGTCTGACTCTTTGTGACCCCATAGATGGCAGCACACCAGGCCTCCCCATCCATCATCAACTCCTGGAGCTTGCTCAAACTCATGTCCAACAAGTCGGTGATGCCATCCAACCATCTCATCCTCTCTTATCCCCTTCTCCTCCTGCCTTCAGTCTTTCACAGCATTAGGGTCTTTTCCAATGAGTCAGTTCTTTGCATCAGGTGGCCAAGTTATTGAAGCTTCAGCATCAGTCCTTTCAATGAATATTCAGGACTGATTTCCTTTAAGATTGACTGGTTTAATCTCCTTGAAGTCCAAGGGGCAAGAGTCTTCTCCCCACCGCAGTTCAAAAGCATAAATTCTTAGATGTTCAGCCTTATTTATGGTCCAACTTTCACATCGACACATAACTACTGGAAAAACCAAAGCTTTAAATAGATGGACCTTTATCAGCAAAGTAATGTCTCTGCTTTTGAATATGCTATTTAGGTTGGTCACAGCTTTTCTTCTAAGGAGTAAACATCTTTTAATTTCATGGCTGCAGTCACCATCTGTGGTGATTTTGGAGCCCAAGAAAAATGAAATCTGTCACTATTTCCATTGTTTCCCCATCTATTAACCATGAAGTGGTGGGACTCAATGCCATGATCTTAGTTTTTTGAATTTTGACTTTTTAGCCAGCTTTTTTTTCACTCTCCTCTATCATTTATATCAACAGGCTCTTCAGTTCCTCTTTGCTTTCTACCATAAGGAGGTGTCATCTGCATATCTGAGGTTACTGGTATTACTTCAGGCCATCTTGATTCCAGCTTGTACTTCATCCAGCCCGGCACTTCACATGATGTACTCTGCATATAAGGTAAATAAGCAGGGTGACAATATACAGACTTGATGTGCTTTCTACTTTCCCAGTTTGGAAACAGTCTGATTTTCCATGTCCAGTTCTAAATGTTGCTTCTTGACTTGCATACTGATTTCTCAAGAGACCGGAAAGGTAGTCTGGTAATCCCATCTTCTTAAGAATGTTCCATAGTTTGTTGTGATCTATAGGGTCAAAGGATTTAGAATAGTCAATGAAGCAGAAGCAGATGTTCTTCTAGAAATCTTGCTTTTTCTGTGTTCAACGGATGTTGACAATTGATCTCTGGTTCCTCTGCCTTTTCTTAACTCTAGCTTGAACATCTGGAAGTTCTCAGTTCACGTAATGCTGCAACCTTTTGGAAAATTTTGAGCATTACTTTGCTAGTGTGTGAGATGAATGCAGTTGTGTGGTAGTTTGAACATTCTTTGGCATTGCCTTTGTTTGGGATTGGAATGAAAACTGACTTTTCCAGTCCTGTGGCCACTGCTGTTTTCCAAATTTGCTGGCATATTGAGTGCAGCCCCTTCACAACATCATCTTTTAGGATTTGAAATAGTTCAACTGAAATTCCATTACCTCCACTCACTTTGTTTGTAGTAATGCTTCCTAAGGCCCACTTGTCTTCACATTCCAGAGTGTCTGGCTCTAGGTGAGTGATCACACCATAATGGTTATCTGGGTCAGTAAGATCTTTTTTGTATAGTTCTTCTGTGTATTCTTACCACCTCTTCTTAATTCCTTCTGCTTCTGTTAGGTCCATACCATTTCTGTCCTTTATTGTGCCCATGTTTGCACAAAATCCTCCCTTGGTATCTCTAATGTTCTTAAAGAGATCTCTAGGTCTCCTCTATTTCTTTGCATTGATCACTGAATAAGTCTTTCTCATCTTTCCTTGCTATTCTTTGGAACTCTGATTCAGATGGATATGTCTTTTCTTTTCTGCTTTGCCTTTAGCGTCTCTTCTTTTTTCAGCTATTTTTAAGGCCTCCTCAGACAATTGTTTTGCCTATTTGCATTTCTTTTCCTTGGGGATAGTTTTGATCACCACCTCCGGTACAGTGTTATGAACCGCCATCCATAGTTCTTCAGGCACTCTGTCTGTCAGCTCTGATCCCTTGAATCTACTTGTCACTTTCAGTGTATAATCTTAAGAGATTTGATTTAGGTCATTTGATTTAGATCTAATGCTTTCCCCTACTTTCTTCAATTTAAGTCTGATTTTGCAATAAGGATTTCATGATCTGAGCCACAGTCATGTCCCGGTCTTGTTCTTGCTGACTGTATAGAGCTTCTGCCATCGTGCTGATGTGGAAGTTCAAGTATGTTTTTATTAACTAGGCTTTCCAGGGCAAAACCAAATCCTTAACATTTTTAAATATACATGTTTATTCTATACAAATATTTCAAAATGAGTGATGGTGTTAGCTGCTTTGGTAAGAAGACAGTTTTCTGAAAAGCCTAGTATATTTCAAGTATTCACAGTTTAGCTGCTTCTGTATATTCAAATTGAATTCTTATGAGCCTCTCTCTCAGGCTTATAGATGCATTTATTCTTTATTAGCTGATCAGAATGAAGATTTCTTTAATGTTAAGAAACTTTATAATTGAATGTCTTATATCTTAGGGGAAGATGTTGTGTTAATATAATATTAGCACAAGAAATAAAACCTCTTTTATTTTACAGATAAAATACTTAAGTTCATAAAGAACCTTGCAACTTCTCTTTTACAACTTTTTCCATAGATGAAAAAAAATCCAGACACAAAAAATACATGAAAACAATTCCTGTGTGGCGAAATGGATTAAAAAAAAATCCAAAAACCTTTCCATTAGGCAGACCTTTAAGAAATGGTAATTTCATACCTTAATAAAAATATGTACATATTTTACTCTTTCTTCAGTTATAAGACATACAGGCCCCTGTGGGCTGCTACTCCTTTCCCAGTTAACTTTGTGATTCTAACTTTGTGACCTCCCTCTCTTCCCCACCTACCATGAAATTCCTTAAACAAAAGAAACACTAGCAGGCATCTGAAAGTTCATTATTCTCTTTCACCATATGAAGCTTTCACAGATTTTTCACACTGAAACAGTGGCATCCCAGATAGTACCCCAGTTGCAAAAAGGCAGGGGTCCAACTAGAACCAGATACACAAGACTTTGACTCTGGAGAGAAAACATTCTGCCATGAACTCTAAGACCAAATCAGACTAAATATTTCAGATTCCTATTTGAAAGATAATAAACAGAATAAGATTTGACCATCTTTTAAATCAATTTTCAGTCATTATTTATGTTTTTTTTTTTTTAATTTTCTATCTTCTGAAAGATAAAGACACCTTAGGGCATTAGATATTAACATATAGGAGTTCTGAAAACAAAGCCATTCCGCCACAAATCAGCAAGAATTCACTGATCAGGAAAGGGCAGAGGTT
Source organism: Aepyceros melampus (assembly GCA_006408695.1). Classification (NCBI taxonomy): domain Eukaryota; kingdom Metazoa; phylum Chordata; class Mammalia; order Artiodactyla; family Bovidae; genus Aepyceros; species Aepyceros melampus. Next base: position 42,306 of record SJXQ01011700.1, read on the forward strand.
TCAAAGCTTAGAACCAGATACACAAGACTTTGACTCTGGAGAGAAAACATTCTGCCATGAACTCTAAGACCAAATCAGACTAAATATTTCAGATTCCTATTTGAAAGATAATAAACAGAATAAGATTTGACCATCTTTTAAATCAATTTTCAGTCATTATTTATGTTTTTTTTTTTTAATTTTCTATCTTCTGAAAGATAAAGACACCTTAGGGCATTAGATATTAACATATAGGAGTTCTGAAAACAAAGCCATTCCGCCACAAATCAGCAAGAATTCACTGATCAGGAAAGGGCAGAGGTTTCAAAGCTGCACTCATTACTTTTCTTGATCCATGAGCTGTTTCCTGATTGAGTGAGTATAACATCTCAGTGGGATTTTCATAAGAGTCAGTTATAAATCTCATAATGTGAAAAATATAATGCTCAAGGGAAAAAATTCATATATCAAAATTTCATTTACTTGATGAGGGAACCAGCAGGATGCAAGCCTAGTCCAAAAATGATTTGAGAATGGACATTTTGTATAGTTCATGAGTAAAATGGAAAAGTTTAAAAAAACTGATTTTTTGTTTCAGTAAGTTTCTAAAAACTGATTTTTGATAAACATTTGAGGTTACCGTCTCTTTACTGAGCACAAAAAATCATACTTTATCTGATTTATAGGATTATAAAGTATACAAGCTGCAAATTATTGTTTGAAGTTTCATTCCTCTGAAGAGTGAGACAGCCTCACTCAGACAGCCTTGTTAGAAAATGTTCTCATATATGTAGTCTTTAAAAATTAGTCATTTTTTAACCTTATATTTAAATCTGGATAATTTTTATTGACATATACAAATAGATAAATGTCCTTTTACTATGAAAAATAATCATGTACCCCTAATTTATACATGATAAGAACCCATTAATTCACAGCCCTAGTTAGGTATTGTTGTTTAGTGACTAAGTCATGTCTGATTCTTTTGTGACCCCATTGACTATAACCCGCCAGGCTCATGGGTCCATGGGATTTTCCAGGCAAGAATACTGGAGTGGGTAGCCATTTCCTCCTCCAGTGGCTCTTCCCAACCCAGGAATCAAACCCATGTCTCCTGCATTGGCAGGAGCATTATTTACCTCTGAGGCACTAGGGAAGCGCAAGTTAAGTATTAAAAAATTATAAAATAATTATATTTTTAATCCTTTGTTCATACAAATCACTGATCCAAACTCTCTTCTTCCCCAGAGGAAACTAATCACCATAATGTTGTGTTTATAATTTTTTGTTATATTTTTTGTAGAAATGTATACATGCCCAGCCATATACTGTTTGGTTTTATATAATTTGCTCTTTATATTTAGTGGCATTATATTATTTTCTTTTCTGACTCAATAAGAAATGTATTCATTTTGATGCATGAAACTATATTTCATTAATGTTCACTGTATGAACATGCTGTAGTTTATTTGTCCATTTCCCTATTGATGGAAACAATGTTTTCAGTTTTCTCCTATTATAAACAGAATTGTTTGGGCATATTGGAGATATTCATTGCCTGGTACACAAGCCTATTAATCAAGGAGTATAATTCACAGGTTGCTTACCTTCTCAATTTTATAAGCTAATATCAAAATGGTAGTCCAAATGATCAGATTTTTTAATTCACAAAGTGAGTATATGAGCATTTTTTTTAATTTATTCCACATCTTAACATGACAATCTTGATCACCAGGAAAGTACATACAGTAAAATACCTTGAGTTTATTACTTGTTGCAGTGGGGTGGAACACAGCATCGGGAGCTGTGGAGTGCATTAGGAAGAGGATGTTAGAAGAATCCTATGACAGTGTTTAGGCTCTGGTTGGGAAATTTGGGGAAGGTGCTCAAGAAGCAGGGGCACATTCTGTCAGAAAATGGAACAATCACATGATTGGGCATCTCAATAATTCTTTTCTCTAAGAAGGCAGACCAAAATGAGGATAGAGCTGTGATTGGTGAAAACACTTACAATGCAGGACCCTTAGTGTTTTGTGAATTTTCTAGTGACCTTGTTTCTGTTTCAGTGTATCATAACCTCAAAGTAATCTCACTTGATACAGGGATTTTGTCACATTGTTACATTCAATAGTAGAACAAAGTGATTAAGCTGTAAGCATTAAATCATTATATAATAACATCAAGGCTTAGCTATGAGCATTAGATTACATTCTGGATAGCAGAGGCTGCTTTTTCTTTTTTTTTCAACAAAACTATCGCCTAGCCTAGAAAGAGAGAAATGGAATTATGCAGCTATGAGGTTCTTATATAAACATAAGGTGGTATAATATCACTTAAAGGTAAGATGTGATCATTTAAAGCTGTATATAAGTCCTAAAGCAGCCATTAAGAGAACAAAACTAATAAGCTCACAAAGGAGATAAAATGGGATTGAAAAAGAGTATTAAACTTGTTTAACGTAGGCAGAAAAAGAAGAAAAATGGAACAAGAACAGATGCTACACAGAGAAAACAAACAGGAAAATGGTAGGTAAAACCCCAGCAATATCCATAATCAAAATTAAGTGAATGAGCTAAATACTCAGGTTAAGGGAGAATTTATTCTAATCTATCTATCTATCTATCTATCTATATATATATATATATATATAAAACATGGCCCAACTACATGCTGCTTACAATAAAACCACATTAAACATACAACCAGAAAAGGTAAAATGTAAACTAATAGAAAAATACATCATCTTTCAAAAAAAAAAATAGTGGTAGTTCTACTAATAGTAACATAGATTTCAGAACAAAGTATAAAGAGGGTAATTGCATGATGACAAGAGGATCAATTTGTTAAAAAAACAAACAACCTCTGACCATCCTAGGTGTTTCTGCACCAAATGATAAAGATTCACAATACTTAAGCAGAAACTGATTAAATTTAAAGAAGACAAATCCACAGTAGTACTTGCAGATTTCAAAACTCTTCTCCCAAGTATAGAGAACAAATAGATAAACGAGTTAGGGTTGAAAACATTGAACCACACTATTAAACAAGTTGATCAAATTGACATTTATAGAACACTTCACCCAATAATAGCAAAGTGCACACTCGTCGCCATTGCACATAGAACATTGATCAAGAACATTCACTATATTCTTTGCCATAAAACAGAACTCAATAAATTCCAAAGTGTTCAAGTCTACCAAGTAAGTTCTGTGACCATGAAGGAACTAAATAAAAGATTATTAGTTGAAAGATATATTTCAGTTCAGTTCAGTTCAGTCGCGCAGTCGTATCCAACTCTTTGCGACCCCATGAATTGCAGTACGCCAGGCCTCCCTGTCCATCACCAACTCCCGGAGTTCACTCAGACTCACGTCCATTGAGTCCATGATGCCATCCAGCCATCTCATCCTCGGTCGTCCCTTTCTCCTCCTGCCCCCAATCCCTCCCAGCATCAGGGTCTTTTCCAATGAGTCAACTCTTCGCATAAGGTGGCCAAAGTACTGGAGCTTCAGTTTTCGCATCATTCCTTCCAAAGAAATCCCAGGGTTGATCTCCCTCAAAATGGACTGGTTGGATCTCCTTGCAATCCAAGGGACTCTCAAGAGTCTTCTCCAACACCACAGTTCAAAAGCATCAGTTCTTCTGTGCTCAGCCTTCTTCACAGCCCAACTCTCACATCCATACATGACCACAGGAAAAACCATAGCCTTGACTAGATGGACCTTAGTCGGCAAAGTAATGTCTCTGCTTTTGAATATACTATCTAGGTTGGTCATAACTTTTCTTCCAAGGAGTAAGCGCCTTTTAATTTCATGGCTGCAGTCACCATCTGCAGTGATTTTGGAGCCCAAAAAAACAAAGTCTGACACTGTTTCTACTGTTTCCCCATCTATTTCCCATGAAGTGATGGGACCAGATGCCATGATCTTTGTTTTCTGAATGTTGAGCTTTAAGCCAACTTTTCCACTCTCCTCTTTCACTTTCAACAAGAGGCTTTTTAGCTCCTCCTCACTTTCTGCAATAAGGGTGGTGTCATCTGCATATCTGAGGTTATTGATATTTCTCCCAGCAATCTTGATTCCAGCTTGTGTTTCTTCCAGTCCAGCATTTCTCATGATGTACTCTGCATATAAGTTAAATAAGCAGGGTGACAATATACAGCCTTGACGTACTCCCTGTCCTATTTGGAACCAGTCTGTTGTTCCATGTCCAGTTCTAACTGTTGCTTCCTGACCTGCATACAGATTTCTCAAGAGGCAG
>SJXQ01011700.1:47624-238107 GCA_006408695.1 Aepyceros melampus
GAGCATTCTTTGGCATTGCCTTTCTTTGGAATTGGGATGAAAACTGACCTTTTCCAGTCCTGTGGCCACTGCTGAGTTTTCCAAATTTGCTGGCAAATTGAGTGCAGCACTTTCACAGCATCATCTTTCAGGATTTGAAACAGCTCCACTGGAATTCCATCACCTCCACTAGCTTTGTTGGTAGTGATGCTTTCTAAGGCCCACTTGACTTCATATTCCAAGATGTCTGGCTCTAGATTAGTCAACACATCATCATGATTATCTGGGTCATGAAGATCTTTTTTGTACAGTTCTTCCGTGTATTCTTGCTACCTCTTCTTAATATCTTCTGCTTCTGTTAGGTCCAGACCATTTCTGTCCTTTATCGAGCCCATCTTTGCATGAAATGTTCCCTTGGTATCTCTAATTTTCTTGAAGAGATCTCTAGTCTTTCCCATTCTGTTCTTTTCCTCTATTGCTTTGCATTGATTGCTGAAGAAGGCTTTCTTACCTCTTCTTGCTATTCTTTGGAACTCTGCATCCAGATACTTATATCTTTCCTTTTCTCCTTTGCTTTTTGCTTCTCTTCTTTTCACAGCTATTTATAAGGCCTCCCCAGATAGCCATTTTGCCTTTTTGATAAATCCCCAAATATTTGGAATTAAGCAGCATAACTCTAAATAACACACAGGTCAAAGGAGAAATCAAAAGAGAGTAAGAAATATTTTTAAGTTTGTGAAAATGAGAATACAACATACTTAATTTGTTGGATGCAGCTAGACGTAAAAGGAAATCTATTGCATTAAACCAGAGGAGGCAATGGCCCCCGACTCCAGTCCTCTTGCCTGGAAAATACCATGGATGGAGGAGCCTGGTAGGCTACAGTCCATAGGGTCACTAAGAGTCGGACACAACTTAGTGACTTCCCTTTCACTTTTCACTTTCATGCATTAGAGAAGGAAATGGCTACCCACTCCAGTGTTCTTACCTGGTGAATCCCAGGGACGGGGGAGCCTGGTGGGGGCTGTCTATGAGGTCGTACAGAGTCAGACACAACTGAAGTGACTTATCAGCATTGCATTAAACATCTAAATCAGAATAAAATAAAGCATTCAAATCAATGTGTGTAGATATTAATTACCTTGAGGGACTAGAGAAATAAGACCAGATAAACCACAAAGTAAGCAAATAAAAGGAAATAAAAAAAGATCAAAGTAAAATCAGCAACAAAGGAAACAACAACAAAAAGACTCAATGAAAACTGAAGTTAGTTTTGTTTTGTTTTCAGAAAATTAATATAACCAGCTAACCTTTGTCCGAGAGAGAGAAGACATAAAAATATCAGAAATCAGTGATGCCACTTACTGCACTAAAAATGCAAACTGCTTAGAGGCATTTTAGGCAAAAAAATTCCAGGGACTGTTCACTGAAAACTATAAAATTTTGCTTAAAGACATTACAGGAAACCTAAGTAAATAATGAAATATAATGTTTATGTATCAAGAAACCAAAATATATTTGTTATTTCAATTCTTCCTAAAATCAACAATATATTCAACACAATCCCAGTCAAAATTCCAATAGACTTTTTGTAGAACTCCATCAACTGAAATTCATATTGAAATGCAAAGGACCAGAGTAACTGTCACAGTTAAATTTCTATGTCACTTTGAACAGCCCACAGAGTGCTAGCTATTTTGTCAAAAATTATTCAGGATGTTTTTGTGAAGGCATTTTTTAATGAGACTGAGTTTGAAATTGTTAGACTGAAAACAAGAGATGACTCTCCTTAATGAGAGTAAGCCTCATCCAATCATTTGAAGATCTGAAGAGAGACCTTTCTCCAGGTAAGAGACAATTCTACTGGCTGCCTTAGGAATGGGACACTACTTTTATTCCTACCTTAGAACTCAACCTGAAACATTGGTTCTTTCCGGATATCAAGCCCCTGCCATCCTTGGAGTTGATGGCTTATTGACTCGATATGTAGATCTTGGGACTCGTCAGGAGACAGACACACACAGACACACACACCTTGTTCAGTCCGTGTCTTGGAAGAACCCTAATACAGTAGCTAAAAGAGCTTCCATAAAATGGCAAGGTTGGAAGTGTGTTATTTAAAGTTACAGTAATCAATAGTATGTGGTACTGGTATAAAGATAGAAAACTAAATCAATATAGACTTCAAAACTAGACCTCATAGTTCAGAATATAGAGTTCACAACTAAATCCATACATAGTGGTTAGTTTCCATTCGTCAAAAGTGCAAATGCACCGTGGTAGACAAAGAATAGTCTTTTCAACAAACCAGGCACAACCCACGACTATGTAACTTCTAGAACAAAATATAATAGGAAATTTTGTGATCTTTTTAAGGCAAAACATTTCTTTCGTATGACATAAAACCGATAATCACTAAAAGAAAATGGATAAATTGTTCTTCAAAAATATTAAGAGCATTTGCTCCTCAAAATATACTGTTAAGAAAATGAAAAGCAAACTACAGAATTGGAGAGAATATTTGCAAGTATTAAGTCTGATAAAATATTGGGTTGGCCAAAAAGTTTGTTTATATTTTTCTGTACAATGTTGCAGAAAAAAACAAATAAGCTTTATGGCCAGCTCAATACATATATTCATAATATATGAAGATTTCTGAAAATTCAAATATGGTTCAGTTCAGTTCAGTCACGCAGTCGTGTCCGACTCTTTGCGACCCCATGAATCGCAGTACGCCAGGCCTCCCTGTCCATCACCAACTCCTGGAGTTCACTCAGACTCACGTCCATTGAATCCATGATGCCATCCAGCCATCTCATCCTCGGTCGTCCCTTTCTCCTCCTGCCCCCAATCCCTCCCAGCATCAGGGTCTTTTCCAATGAGTCAACTCTTCGCATAAGGTGGCCAAAGTACTGGAGCTTCAGTTTTAGCATCATTCCTTCCAAAGAAATCCCAGGGTTGATCTCCCTCAGAATGGACTGGTTGGATCTCCTTGCAGTCCTAGGGACTCTCAAGAGTCTTCTCCAACACTACAGTTCAAAAGCATCAATTCTTCTGCGCTCAGCCTTCTTCACAGTCCAACTCTCACATCCATACATGACCACAGGAAAAACCATAGCCTTGACTAGACGGACCTTAGTCGGCAAAGTAATGTCTCTGCTTTTGAATATACTATCTAGGTTGGTCATAACTTTTCTTCCAAGGAGTAAGCGCCTTTTAATTTCATGGCTGCAGTCACCATCTGCAGTGATTTTGGAGCCCTCTGGAGCTTCAGTTTTAGCATCATTCCTTCCAAAGAAATCCCAGGGTTGATCTCCTTCAGAATGGACTGGTTGGATCTCCTTGCAGTCCAAGGGACTCTCAAGAGTCTTCTCCAACACCACAGTTCAAAGCATCAATTCTTCTGCGCTCAGCCTTCTTCACAGTCCAACTCTCACATCCATACATGACCACAGGAAAAACCATAGCCTTGACTAGACGGACCTTAGTCGGCAAAGTAATGTCTCTGCTTTTGAATATACTGTCTAGGTTGGTCATAACTTTTCTTCCAAGGAGTAAGCGCCTTTTAATTTCATGGCTGCAGTCACCATCTGCAGTGATTTTGGAGCCCAAAAAAACAAAGTCTGACACTGTTTCTACTGTTTCCCCATCTATTTCCCATGAAGTGATGGGACCAGATGCCATGATCTTTGTTTTCTGAATGTTGAGCTTTAAGCCAACTTTTCCACTCTCCTCTTTCACTTTCAACAAGAGGCTTTTTAGCTCCTCTTCACTTTCTGCCATAAGGGTGGTGTCATCTGCATATCTGAGGTTATTGATATTTATCCCGGCAATCTTCATTTCAGCTTGTGTTTCTTCCAGTCCAGCATTTCTCATGATGTACTCTGCATAGAAGTTAAATAAGCAGGGTGACAATATTCAGCCTTGATGTACTCCTTTTCCTATTTGGAACCAGTCTGTTGTTCCATGTCCAGTTCTAAAATATTTTAAATGAGCAGATGATTTGTCAGACACTTTGTCAAAGACGATATACAGATAACAAATGAGCACAGAAATATTTAAGAATCAGTCATTAGGAAATGTCAATTATGCCACAATGAGGTTTCATTTTATGCTATCAATGAAAAAATGTAGTAACAGCCTCTCAGAAAGTTCCAAGGACTGTTCTGCCCATGAGAGCCTAAAGCACAGTTATATAAAGTTTTGAGAAAAGGGGCTATACATTAAGTGACATATTATTGACAGCTTACACAATCCAGGGCTTCACGTACAAAGCGAGTAGTAGGTCATGGGTCATTGTGGCCCCTTACAAGATTAAGCAGGAAGATTATCTCCTAAGGAGTCCCCTTGTCAATGCTGGAGAATGTTCTTTATGGGTGAACAAGTATTTCTGCTGAGATGAAGGTTTGGTCATGAATGATGCAGTAGAAGGCACAGTAGAAGGGAGAGAGGAGGCCAAAGAGCAGGAAAAAAAAACTTTTATGTTTAAATTTTCTTTGATTTGTCTTTCATCAGTATCTGTTAAAATGGTTTAAGTTCTAATTAATAACAACAACAAAATACCAAATGTGTGAAGATATTGTACAAGCAGAATGCTCATACACCTAAAATAGTATGATCGCTTTAGGGTAAAGATAAGGTAACCGTTTGGAACATCACAAAAGATAAACCTATGATTACCACATGACTCTGGCTTTGTATTACAAGGTGTTTACTTAAGAGGTATGAAAGAATGTTTCCACATGAAGATTGCTATGCAAAAATTCACAGAATGTATTTGTAATAATTTAAATTATAAGCAACATGGGTTTCCTTCAGCTGATGAATGGACAAAAATGTGCTTTATAAATACGATGAGTGAAAGTGAAAGTGAAGTCGCTCAGTCCCGTCCGACTCTTTGCGACCACATGGACTGTAGCCTGCCAGGCTCCTCTGTCCATGGGATTTTCCAGGACATGATGAAATAAGTAAGTATGTAAATAAGTAAGTAAGTATGATGAAGTAAGACCTAATCATAAAGTGTCAAAAAAGACATTGGTATGTGTAACAGTATGAATCAATTTCAAGATAGTTGAGCCGAGTGAAAGGAGCCAGACCTATTCTCCCAAAATAAAGAGAGCATCCTACAGATTTTATTTGTGCAACATTCTTGGAAATGTAAACCAATACATTGATATAGTCACATAAAGTAGGGCTGTGGGTAACTGAGGACTGGTGTGGAGAGTCTGATGCAGGTGGATACAGAGATGAAGAGTGGCGGGTGAACAGAGGAATTACAAAGGGCATAAGGAAACTTTTGGAGGTGATGGATAGCTTCATTATCTTGATGGTGGTAATGATGTCGTATGTTTACTAATACATCAGACTTACCAAACTGTGCACATTAAATGTGTACATGTCAACTCTATTTCAGTAAGCCTTGAAAGTAATTTATGTTCTTATATGACAGATGACGTAGAGTGTCCTAAATGGCTAACAAAATAAAGCATCCCTTATGTGTGTATCAGCTTTAGGTTTTTTTCAATTCTCTGAGACACCAGCTCTGTCTTTTGACTTTGTCTGGCTCAAGGACCAATGTACAGGTTCCCCTTAGAACTATAATGGCCCCAATTGTTTTTTCCATGCTTTATTGAGGTATAATTGACAGGTGAAATTGCAAATGTTAGAGCATACAAGGGATGATTTGATAGACACATATATTATGAAATGATTGCCACAACGTCAACTAACACATCCACTATCTCACACTGTTACCTTTTGTGTCTGTGTGGTGAGAATGCTCCAAATTCTGTTTTGCTGTGCTAGGTTTTGGCCCTGAGGGAGCAAGACTCTCTTCTGCATTTAATTCACTCTTTTAACTTACCTTTTACTTTCTAGAATTGGATACACTGGGTTTTTGTAGGGCTTTAGTGAGCTTGTTTATTTCTCTTGGATGTTTTGCTGATAAGTTCTTAGAAGCTTGGCAATACATTTATATCCAGGGCTTCCCTAGTGGCTGAGCAGTAAAGAATCTGCCTGTCAATGCAGGAGACATGGGTTTGATCTCTGGGTTGGGAAGATCCCCTGGAGAAGCAAATGGCAACTCACTCTAGTATTCTTGCCTGGGAAATCCCATAGACCATGGGGTTGAAAGGGTCAGACGCAACTTAGTGCCTGAACAACATCCAACTCCTAAATGTTTTGCTTTTCATAATATCCAGAATGCTATGTTATTGTAAATATATATCCTAGAAAGAGTTGAGTGTGTATATGTATAAAATGCTGAAGACAGGTTTGCGTGGTTCTCCTGGAACTCTAGAAGAACAAGAGAGGATTGACATAGTTGATAAATTCATACAAAATTCAAATGTATAATGGCAAATATTTTCATATGAGATTATTTACAAATTGATCATAGAGATTATGCTAAGAAATTTTTTTTTTTCTTTTTAGCTGAAAGATGGGAATTCACAGAGGTGGCATGGAAGAAAAGATTAAACTAAGAACAAAATTATTCTAGATCGTAAAGTGGGGTGAGAGATAGAGGGAGCCAGGGAGGGAGATAGAGATTGAGAGGGATTAAGAGGTTCAAAAACTAGGAAATCTGTGAAAAAGCAGATACTCAGAAAAAGCAGAATCTAAATCATGGTACTGTGATATGTTTTGAATCTCAGGTTCAAGATTTAACACATTAAATGTACATTGGTAAAATTACATGTCAAATATGAAATGCAATTTTCCTTCTATAAATTGGCACTGTTAATTGTGCTTAATATATACTTGTGTTGTGGTGAATTAAGTGAGCTAAAGCAAGGACATTACTTTGCCAACAAAGGTCCGTCTAGTCAAGGCTATGGTTTTTCCAGTGGTCATGTATGAGAGTTGGACGGTGAAGAAAGCTGAGTGCTGAAGAATTGATGCTTTTGAACTGGGGTGTTGGAGAAGACTCTTGAGAGTCCCTTGGATTGCAAGGAGATCCAACCAGTCCATTCTGAAGGAGATCAGCCCTGGGATTTCTTTGGAAGGAATGATGCTGAGGCTGAAACTCCAGTACTTTGGCCACCTCATGCGAAGAGTTGACTCATTGGAAAAGACTCTGATGCTGGGAGGGATTTGGGGCAGGAGGAGAAGGGGACGACAGAGGATGAGATGGCTGGATGGCATCTCTGACTCGATGGACGTGAGTCTGAGTGGACTCCGGGAGTTGGTGATGGACGGGGAGGCCTGGCGTGCTGCGATTCGTGGGGTCGCAAAGAGTCGGACACGACTGCGCGGCTGAACTGAACTGAAGGCAGGGACTGCCCAGTGTTTTGCCCATGCCCTGCAGTATGTAGTACATTCTATCAGGAGTGGAAATACATGCCACAAGTGCACACACGTGTGCACACACATACACACAGACATGATACAAATTGAAACAAAAGTTACATGAAGAATACTGCTTAATCTTTCTGAAAGTGATAAACTCAGAAATTATATATATTTTCATGCTATTCTCTTGAAGCTTCCCTGGTAGTTCAGCTTGTAAAGAACCTGCCTGCGATGTGGGAGACCTGGGTTCTATCCCTGGGTTGGGGAGATCCCCTGGAGAAGGGAAAGGTTATACACTTCAGTATTCTGGACTGGAGAAGTCCATGGACTGCCTAGACCATGGGGTCACAAAGAGTTGTACACAGTTGAGCGTCTTTCAGTTTCATTGTTAGTGTTGTTTGAGACACTAAGATGAATGTGTGATTCACTAGAGGTTATAAACCTGTTTTAAAGGCATAAAGTACTGATCACAGTACCTGATTTATTCCAGGAAATTTTCCATAAAGTTTTATGTCTTAGTTGTACCATATTTTTCATTCTTTTTATGTTTGTTTCCTGTCTTTTTTTTAAAAAGTTGAAGTATAGTTTATATTAATTTCAGATGTACAATATGGTAACTCAATATTTTTATAGATCATATTCCATTTAAAGATATTACAGTTCAGTTGAGTCACTCAGTCGTGTCCGATTCCTTGTGACCCCATGAATCGCAGCATGCCAGGCCTCCCTGTCCATCACCAACTCCCGGAGTTTACCCAAACTCATGTGAAAGATATTACAAGGTAATGGCTATAATTCCCTTCAATCTACAATGTATGATTTTTACTTTTAAAAATTTCTTAAAATTCAATTTCTAGTTTCTACTGCATTATCAGTTTAGTTTTCAGTTGCTGAGTCGTGTCCAACTGTTTGCAACTCCATGGACGGCAGCATGCCAGGCTTCCCTATCCATCAACAGCTCCTGGAGTTTACTCAAGCTCACATTCATAGTTACTACACAATGTTGGCTTTTCAGTTCTACAACCACTGTATTCACTTACACATATACCTGTAGCCATTGTTTTTCAGATTCCTTTGCCATGAAGGTTATGACAGAATCTTGAGTAGAGTGTCCTGGCCTGTCTCAAAGGCCCTCACTGATTATCTCTTTTATATGTGTTTCTCATAGGCACAGCCTCTTAATTTATCCTCCCAACTTTCCCTTTTGGTAATGTTACTTTTCTAAGTCTGTGAGCCTGTTTCTGTTTGGTACATTTGTTCATTTGTGTCAGGTTTTAGAGTCCTCCTATAAATGGTATCGGTGATGTTTGCTTTCTCTGTCTGGTTTACCTGATTTAGTGTGATAATCTCCTGGTCCATCCATGATGCTGCAAATGGCACAAATTTCATTCTGCTTTCTGGCTGAGTAATAGTATAGTGAGTATATGTTACAGCTTTCTGGAATCATCTGGTGATGGACAGTTAGATTATTTCTATGTCTTGGGTATTGCAATGACTTTTGAGGGCTATGTGTCTTTTTGAAGGATGGTTTTATCTGGGTATAGGCTCCATAGTGAGATTCCTAATCTCAGTTCAGTTCAGTCACTCAGTCGTGTCCAACTCTTTGTGACCCCATGAATCACAGCACGCCAGGCCTTCCTGTCCATCACCAACTCCCAGAGTTCACCCAACCTCATGTGCATCAAGTAGGTGAGGCCATCCAGTCATCTCATTCTCTGTGGTCCCCTTCTCCTGCCCACAATCCCTCCCAGCATCAGGGTCTTTTAAAATGAGTCAACTCTTCTCATGAGGTGGCCAAGAAATTGGAGTTTCAGCCTCAGCATCAGTCTTTCCAATGAACACTCAGGACTGGTCTCCTTTAGTATGGACTGGTTGGATCTCCTTGCATTCCAAGGGACTCACAAGGGTCTTCTCCAGCACCAGAGTTCAAAAGCATCAATTCTTTGGTGCTCAGCTTTCTTCACAGTCCAACTCTTACATCCATACATGACCACTGGAAAAACCATAGCCTTGACTAGATGGACCTTTGTTGGCAAAGTAATGTCTCTGCTTTTGAATATGCTACCTAGGTTGGTCATAACTTTCCTTCCAAGGAGTAAGTGTCTTTTAATGTCATGGCTGCAATCACCATCTGCAGTGATTTTGGAGCCCAAAAAAATAAAGTCTGACACTGTTTCCCCATCTATTTCCCATGAAGTGATGGGACCAGATGCCAAGATCTTCATTTTCTGAATGTTGAGCTTTAAGCCAACTTTTTCACTCACCTCTTTCACTTTCATCAAGAGGCTTTTTTAGTTCCTCTTCACTTTCTGCCATAAGGATGGTGTCATCTGCATATTTGAGGTGATTGATATTTCTCCCGGCAATCTTGATTCCAGCTTGTGCTTCCTCCAGACCAGCATTTCTCATGATGTACTCTGCATATAAGTTAAATAAGCAGAGGGACAATATACAGCCTTGACATACTCCTTTTCCTATTTGGAACCAGTCTGTTGTTCCATGTCTGGTTCTAACTGTTGCTTCCTGACCTGCATATAGGTTTCTCAAGAGGCAGGTCAGGTGGTCTGGTATTCCCATCTCTTTCAGAATTTTCCACAGTTTATTGTGATCCACACAGTCAAAGGCTTTGGCATAGTCAATAAAGCAGAAATAGATGTTCTTCTGGAACTCTCTTGCTTTTTCCATGATCCTGCAGATGTTGGCAATTTGATCTCTGGTTCCTCTGCCTTTCCTAAAACCAATTTGAACATCTGGAAGTTCACGGTTCACGTATTGCTGAAGCCTAGCTTGGAGAATTTTGAGCATTACTTTACTAGTGTGTGAGATGAGTGCAATTTTGTGGTAGTTTGAGCATTCTTTGGCATTGCCTTTCTTTGGGATTGGGATGAAAACTGACCTTTTCCAGTCCTGTGGCCACTGCTGAGTTTTCCAGATTTGCTGGCAAATTGAGTGCAGCACTTTCACAGCATCATCTTTCAGGATTTGAAATAGCTCCACTGGAATTCCATCACCTCCATTAGCTTTGTTCGTAGTGATACTTCCTAAGGCCCACTTGACTTCACACTCTAGGATGTCTGGCTCTAGGTGAGTATCACACCATCGTGATTATCTGGGTCATAAAGATCTTTTTTGTACAGTTCTTCTGTGTATTCTTGCCACCTCTTCCTAATATCTTCTGCTTCTGTTAGGTCCATACCATTTCTGTCCTTTATCAAGCACATCTTTGGATGAAATGTTCCCTTAGTATCTCTAATCTTCTTGAAGAGATCTCTAGTCTTTCCCATTCTATTGTTTTCCTCTATTTCTTTGCATTGATTGCTGAGGAAGGCTTTCTTATCTCTCCTTGCTATTCTTTGGAACTCTGCATTCAGAGTTCCTTTTCTCCTTTGATTTTCACTTCTCTTCTCTTCACAGCTATTTGTAAGGCCTCCCCAGACAGCCATTTTGCTTTTTTGCATTTCTTTCCATGGGGATGGTCTTGATCCCTGTCTCCTGTACAGTGTCATGAACCTCCGTCCATAGTTCATCAGGCACTCTATCAGATCTAGTCCCTTAAATCTATTTTTCAGTTCCACTATATAATCATAAGGGATTTGGTTTAGGTCATACCTGAATGGTCTAGTGGTTTTCCCTACTTTCTTCAATCTCAGGGTACCTCTATTTTTTATTTTTATAAGGAACTTTGCTACTTTTCTCCATAGTGGCTGTTGCAAATCTACATTCCCACCGTCAGTGTATGGTGGCTCCCTTTTCTACCTGCCCTCTGGAGTGTTCTTCCTGTGTATATCTTGTGATGACTGGTGTCAGGAGATATCATCTCATTATGATTGGCAGTTTTTGTAATCATTAGGGAGGCTGAGCATCTTTTCAGGTGATTTTCTTTGTGACAGTAAAGTTTAGCTCTTGAAATTGGTTTCTAGAGAGTCGATGCTGTTTTAATTTTGTTTTCCATTACCTGCTGTAGGACATTTCTTGAGGGAAAGGGTTCACGGGTAGCCCAGAGAACTTGTGACCCTTAAGTGCCTGGCAGTGCGGGTTTAAAAGTTGTAGTTCTCAGATGTGGCCACAAGGCGGCAGCACATCTTCATGCCCCACTCGTACCTCAGGCAACCAGAGCCTTAAGCCATTGTTACAGTATAATTTTGTGGCTTATCAACTTTATACATCTATCTTAATCTCATAACCCTGATTCGTCCCTGTCTTTTCCCTATCCTCACTGGTAACAAGTTTATTCTATTTATCTGTGAGTCTGTTTCTGTATTGCTCAAGTTACTGGGGCATTTTAAAAATTCCACACGTCAATGATAACAGAGGATTTGTCTTTCTCTGACTTGTGGCCCTAAGCATGATAACCTCTGCATTCATTCGTGTCACTGAAAATGGCAGAATTTCATTCTTCTTAATGTTTGAGCAACATTTCATTGCATATATATATATATATATATATAAACACTTCTTTATCATTCATCTGTTAATGGAAACTAGATGGCTTCCATATCATGACTGTTGTAAATAATTCAGTGAATACTGGGGCACGTGTATCTTTTTGAATTAGTAGTGCAGTAGTTGGAATTTTTAGTTTTTCGATGAACCTTCATACTGTTTTCCACAGTAGCAACACAAATTTATCTTCCCACGTACAGGGTACTCCAAGCTCCCTTTTCTCCACATCCTCACCAACATTTGTTATCTTTGGTCTTTTTTGTGATAACCAGTATGACAGGTGTCAGCTGATAACTCATCGTGGTTTTGGTTTGCATTTTTCTGATGGTTAACGATGTTGATCATGTTTTTATGTACTTGTTGACCATCTGTATATCTTCTTTGATCATTTTTGCTTGTATGAAATATCTTTTTCCATCCACACACTTCCAATCTGCGTCTATTTTTAGCTGAGTCTTTTGTAGGCAGCATATGAATAGGTCTTGTTTATTATGCAATCAGACACCTTCTGTCTTTTGCTTGTACCATTTAGTGCATTGGTGTTTTAAGTGATTATTGATATGTATGCACTTGCCATTGTATTACTTAATACAATGTGTTAATAGTTCTAATAGTTCTTCTCTGTTCTTCTTGTAGGTTTTTCCTTCTGGTTTGATGATTTTCTTTGGCAGTACGTTTGTGTTGCTTCCTTCCTAGTTTTTGTGTATCTATCATGGGTTTTCGATTTGTGATTTCCATGGGTTTCATATATGTTGACCTATATCTACATGTTTTAAACTGGTAGTCATTCTACACTTTGTTTTTACTTCCTCCTCCACATTTTGAATTTCTGGTGTCATATTTTACATTTTTATGCTTATCATTTAACCAATTCCTGTGGTTGTTGGTTTTCCAATTTTTTTCTTTTAAAGAGTGGACTAGCATTTATGTGGTTAATCCACAGCCTTTACTGTACATTTGCCTTCACTAGTGGTTTTTGTTTTCCTTTCCTACAAATTCTTAATTCTTGTTGTAACCCTTTTTTCCCACTTAGAGAAGACCCTTTAACATTTTTTTTTTAGGTCAGTTTAATATTGATGAATTCTTTAAGTTTTTGCTTGTTTGAGAAGTTTTTTGGTTTTTTTTTTTTTTTTTTCATGTGTACTTTAACTCTGAATAATAATCTTGCTGGCTAGAAACTACCCTAGGTTGTAGGATTTTTCCTTTCAGGACTTTAAATGTATCATGCTGTCATGCCACTGCCTTCTGATCTGTAAAGTTTCTGCTGAAAAATCAGCTGATAGTCTCATGGGGATTCTTTTTGTATGACTTTTTTTTTTCCTTGCTGTCTTTAGAATTCTCTCTTTAACTTTTGAAATTTTAGCTATGATATAATTTGGTGTGGTCTTTCTAGGTTCATCTTGTTTGGGACTCTCTGTGTTTCCTGTGAAAGTGAAAGTCGCTCAGTCGTGTCCAACTTTTTGCGACCCCATGGACTATACAGTCCATGGAATTCTCCAGGCCAGAATAGGGGAGTGGGTATTCTTCTCAGGGGATCTTCCCAATGCAGGGATTGAACCCAGGCCTCCCACATTGCAGGTGATTCTTTACCAGCTGAGCCACCAGGGATATTTGTTTTTTTCTACAGGTTCGAGAAGTTTCAAGCCATAATTGTACAAACACATTTTTTACCCCTTTCTTTCTCTTCTCTTTCTGGGATATCTATAATGTTAATATTGATACATTTGCTTTTGTCCTAGCAATCCCTTCAGCTCTCTCTCATGCTCTATTTTCATTTGTCTTTCTTATTGCTATGCTATTAAATGATTTCCATTATTCTGTCTTCCTGATCAGCATGCCTTCTTCTATATCATGTAGTCTGCTTTCAATTCCTTCTAGTGTGTCTTTCATTTCATTTACTGTGTTCTTCAATTCTGACTGGTTCATTTTTATATTTTCTAGTTTCTATCAAAATCCTCACTGTGTTCACTTATTCTTTTTCATAGTTCTATTACTGTTCTGGTTACTGGTGTTCAAACACTTTATCTGGTAAATTGTCTCTTTCACTAGTTGTTTTTTCAAGGCTTTTCCAGGTTCTTTCATTGAAACAAATTTCACTGCCTCCTGATTTTGCTTGATTTTCTCTGTCTCCATGGCATTAGATGAAACATTTACCTCTTGCAGACTTGAAGAGGTGTCCTTGTGTGGGTGGTCCTACGTAGTGGTCTTTGTAGACCTTGTGTGGGTGGGCCTATGCAGTCTTTGTGTGCCCAGGGGCTTTGCTTGGAGAGTTGGATCTGAAGTGAAAAGCAGTCGTGTCTTCCCTCACAGTGTGCTGGCAGTTATCATCTTGGTGGAAGGTGGACATGACTTTTTAAATTGTCTACAGAATATTAAAAAGACAAAGTGCTTCATATTATAAAAATTATTTTAAGCATCTGAATAAGTTAAATAAGATTATATGATGTTGCAATATCATATACTTCCTAACATTTACAATTACTTACTACTGAGGCAAGTGGATCAGAACTTTTTTGTATTTCAATTTTACTCTCTACATTAAATTATTTACCAGATTTTTTTTTTCCCTTAAATGCTATCTGTGGAATCAAACCTGAATTTGTGGTTATTTTTAGCAACCTTATACCATTCAAATGTGTTTTATTTCTGTTTCCCAGTGCCTAAAACACAAGACATACTATAGAGTTCAATAACCTTAAGTGGCTGGACATTTTAAATAAGTCCTCAAGATAAATGTGGTTTACAATTTTAACGTTATTAAATATTTAGAAAGAAATAGTGCAATTAATGTCTTAGGATAAGATCAATAAATAATCCATGCACAGTGGTACTAAATTTGAAGTTGCAATATGTTGCTTAATGTATTTTTCTTTAGAAATAATTGATCCCATTGGACAAAGAACTCTTCTGGAAGTGGGACAGTGTCTTTTTCATCTTTATATCTCTCTAGCACTCAGCAGAGTTCCCAGAATGCATAAGACACTGAATAGAAGTATTTTAAACAACAGAATCAATAGGTTTCAAAATATATTAAATAAATAGAAAAATAACAGTTTAGAAACAACTGCATATTAGCAATTGATTATCATCAGTTATTATCAACCATTTGTTTAGAAAGTCCACCTCTAAACATGAGTGTTAGGCAACATAGCAGATATTTTGTTGAGTTTCAATGTTTTGTTTTGTTTTTTAATTTTGAAAATATCTGCCAACTTCTTGAAATATATGAAATCATATGAAATACTTCAGGAATATAAATAAAAAAAATATTTAGGTCTATTAATAGAAAAAATATTTATTATGGGAGATAATAGTCATTTGTTTCATTTTTAAAAAAATTAAAATATAACCACAAAACAGACTTCCTGATTTATTGGTATATATTTGTTCCTTGTTCTTAAATGCATAGGCCTTTTTAGTTTATAAAATTTCTGTTGGTTATATCCATATTCTTGATACAATTGAGTCCTTATTCACAAAATATAACAAGTGTTCTGTCCTATTTTCACATGTACTTGGCAACTGTTTTAATAACAAAAATAATAAAATGACTTTCTACTACGCATTTAACTACTTTAAGAAATTTTGGCATTTTTAATATAAAATTATTATTAAATGCATCAAATCTGTTTCCTCATCTATACAATGAAAACATTAGTGGTATATGAACTGTAGGATTTTTTTAATGTAAGGAAAACTAGATGATTCATTTAAAACACTGACCAGAGTGCTCAGCACACAATTTGTAATGAATAAATGTGTTGACTATAATCAGTATTATTCTAATAGTGTTTTTTTTTATTAGGTAAGTCCTAAACTGCAATAAGTAAGTCAATTAAATGATACTTTTTTTTTTTCTTTAACCCTTATGAACAGACCAGATGGAGGCTGGCTTTCTAGATTTAGTAGGGAAATGAAAGATTATGAGGTCATTCAAGGACCATGATTTTTTTTCTTTTCATCATTATTATTATTTTTAAATTTATTTTTTGCTTTACCATTCATTATGATATTGTTATCAACTGTTTGAAACAGATGAGGCTCACCAAGAGATAGTTGTTCTCTTCTGTTTGTGAAGGAATATAGTCCCTGGGTAGGTGATTAAATGGGGGTTCCCTGGTGGCTCAACGGTAAAGAATCTGACTGCAATGCAGGAGACCCAGGTTCGACCCCTGGGTGGGAAAGTTCCCTCGGAGTAGGAAATGGCAACTCACCCCAGTATTCTTGTCTGAAGACTCTCATGGACAGAGGAGCCTGGTGGGCTACTGTCCATGGGGTCACAAAGAGCCTGACACAGCTGAGCAACTAACACTTTCACTTTCACTTCAGGTGGTTAAATGCCCAGAAGAAAAGAAAAGGATAAGTGATATCAAGGAACAAATTTATCCCTCTGAACACCAGCGAACCCAAGGATATACATTTTACAATACTTACACCTCCTCCAAAAGGAGACAACGTTAAAATGATATCCATAGGTTCCATATCAGCTACAAACCCATGATTTCTGAGTATTAGTCAGATGTTCAGGGCTCCTCCACTAGGTTCAAATATGAATCTTCATTTTCCAGTGACCTACAAACTAAAATGTAAGATTCCTCCACTACACACCCACAACCAACATACACTGCTTGCGTAGGATGACTTCAGTAAAATCTCTCGTTCTGAAAATACCCACTTTGCCAAAAGAAGAAAGGAGTGGGCATGCTGGGGACACAGTCACTTTTCCATCGCAATTATTAAAACCGAAAGGGTAGGAATTATGAAGAGTCTTTATATGGACTTCTCCTTTATTATTAGGCTATTTATTTATTTGAAAGAAAAAGCAAACCTGTCCTTTCTGCATCCTGGATTTGTTATCCATTATCCTTCATGGTCACATCAAATGACACTGGGTGTATCTGTATTCTCATCTGCAGCGATACAGCTTCTATAGCCTGCTTTCTTGCGTGAAAGCTGAAGGCCCAGAGGTTGCAAGTCGTTTTAAGAGTAGACGAGTCAAAAGTATTGGAGATTTTTGTTTGTTTCTTAGGCAATATAATTACTGAGAAACCTAAATTTCGGACTACTCACTGTCATGAAAGTCTCATTTACTAAAGACAAGATTTTCTTGTAAATATAGTTTAAAAGCAAAGTATCTCACTTATTCACTCTTTCTCTTCTCAGCTCATGCCCCACATTCTCAATTTAATGAAAACATGTGGCCATCTAAGCACTATGTTTAAAGGAAGGATGAGTCTGGGGCATGGAGGATATTGTCTCATGGAGGGCACTGGTAGAGAGGTCCTTGAGAAATGCTGAGTTTATCTCCTCATATTAGTCATTGGAAAAAATTCTTTTTTTCTCTAAAATTTTCAAGACTTAAATTCTTGTTTCTGGTAAATTTAGACTGTAGGCAGCAGATAGAGTCTGACACTTTTGCGACCCCTTGGACTGCAGCCTTCCAGGCTCCTCTGTCCATGGGGCTCCCTAGGCGAGAATACAGGAGTTGATTGCCATTTCTTTCTCCAGGGGATCTTCTCAACCCAGGGATTGAACTTTAGCAAGGTTTATTCACGGAAAGTGAAAGTGCTTGAGGGTTTCATGACTTTGTTGCTTTTGCAATTTTACTTAATTGTAGGTTGTCATTCAGGTTGGTTTTGTCTGAGGTTTCCTCATAATTTATTTTAGATGCCTTTCACATAGCTATTGCATTGGTTTTCTAGGGCTGCCATAACAAAGAATTACAGACTAGGTGGCTTAAACAACAGAATTAGTTTCCTCATAATTCTGGAGGTTAGGGCTCTGAGATTAAGGTGTCCCCAGGACTGATTTCTTTTGAGGCCAATCTTGGATTGTTCAGTCACTAAGTTGTGTCTGGCTCTTTGTGTCCCTATGAACTGCAGCACAGCAGCCTTCCCTGTCCTTCACTATCTCCCTGAGTTTACTCAAACTCATGCCCATTGAGTCGGTGATGCCATCCAACCATCTCAGCCTCTGTCGTCCCCTTCTCGGGCCTTCAATCTTTCCCAGCATCAGGGTCTTTTCGAAAGAGTCTGCTCATTGCATCAGGTGGCCAAAGCATTGGCACTTCAGCTTCAGGATCAGTTCTTCCGATAGACGTTCAGGTTGATTTCCTTTAGAATTGACTGGTTTGACCTCCCTGCAGTCCAAGGGACTCTCAAGAGTCTTCTCAACACCACAATCTGAAAGCATCAGTTCTTTGGCACTCAGCCTTGTTTATTTTCCAGCTCTCACATCTGTACATGACTACTGAAAAAAACCATAGCTTTGATTCTACAGACCTTTGTCAGCAAAGTGATGTCTTTGCTTTTTAATACCCTATCTAGGTTTGTCATAACTGTTCTTCCAAGGAGCAAGTGTCTTAATTTTGTGGCTACAGTCCCTGTCCACATTGATTTTGGAATTCAAGAAAGTGAAATCAGACATTATTTCCATATTTTCCCCATCTGTTTGGTATGAAGTGATGGGACCAGATGCCATGATCTTAGTTTTTTGAATGTTGAGTTGTAAGCCAGCTTTTTCACACTCCTCTTTCATGCTTTTCCAGAGGCTCTTTAGTTTCACTTCGCTCTTTTGATTAGAGTGGTGTCACCTGCATATCTGAGGTTGTTGATATTTCTCTCAGCGATCTTTTGAGTCCAGCTGAGTCCTCCAGCCCAGCATTTTGCTTGATGTACTCTGCATATAAGTTAAATAAGCTAGGGGACAACACACAGTCTTGATGGACACCTTTCTCAATTTTGAACCAGTCATTGTTTCATGTCCAGTTCTAAGTATTCCTTGTTGTCCTGCATACAAGTTCCTCAGGAGGCAGGCTTTAGCATAGTCAGTGAAGCAGAATTAGAATTTTTTTGGAATTCCCTTGTTTTTTTATGGTCTAACTGATCTTGGCAATTTGATCTCTGGTTCCTCTGCCTCTTTGAAACCCAGCTTGTACATTTGGTAGTTCTTGGTTCACCTGCTGTTGAATCCTATCTTGAAGGATTTTGAGCATTATCTTGTTAGCATGCAAAATGAGCACAATTTTCCAATAGTTTGAGCATTCTTTGGCATTGCCTTTCTTTGGGATTGGAATGAAAACTGACATCTTCCAGTCCTGTGACCACTGCTCAGTTTTCTAAATTTGCTGGCATATTGACTGCAGTACTTTAACAGCATCTTTTAGGATTTGAAATAGCTCAGTTGGAATTCCACACCTTCACTAACTTTGTAGTAATGCATCCTAATGCCCACTTGACTTTGAATTCTAGGATGTCTGGTCCTAGGTGAGTGACCACACCATCATGGTTATCTGGGTCATTGAGACCTTTTTCGTACAGTTCTCTGTATTCTTGCCACTGCTTCTTAATTTTTCTTCTTCTGTTAGGTCCTTACCATTTCTATCCTTTATTGTGCCCATCTTTGCATGAAATGTTCCCTTGGTATGTCCAATTTTCTGGAAGAGATCTCGTCTTTCCCATTCTATTGTTTTCCTCTATTTCTTTGCATTGTTCACTTAAGAATGCTTTCTAACCTCTCCTTGCTATTTCCTGAACTCTGCATTCAGATGGGTATATCTGTCCCTTTCGCCTTTGCCTTTTGCTTCTCTTTTCTTTTAGGCTATTTGTAAGGCCTCCTCAGACAACTACTTTGCCTTTTTTTTCTTGTGGGTGGTTTTGGTCATCACCTCCTGTACAATACTGTGAACCTCTGTCCACAGTTCTTCAGGCTGTCTACCAGATCTAATCCCTTGAATCTATTCATCAACTCCACTGTATAAAAATAAGGGATTTAATTCAGGTGATACTTGAATTGTCTACCATATCTCAGATGGTAAAGAATCTGCCTGCAGTGCAGGAGACCTGGGTTTGATCCCTGGGCCAGAAAGATTCCCTGGTGATGGGAATGGCAACCTACTCCAGTATTCTTGCCTGGAGAATCCCATAGACAGAAGAGCCTGGCAGGCTGCAGTCCATGGGGTTGACATGACTGAACAACTAACACTTTCAAAGGGCCTAGTGGTTTTCCCTACTTTCTGGATTTTGCAATAAGGTAAGCCTGGATTTTGCAATAAGGAATTCAGGGCCAGAGCCACAGCTAGCTCTTGGTCTTGTTTTTGCTGACTGTATACAGCTTTTCCATCTTTAGCTGCAAAGAATATAGTCAGTCTGATTTCGGTATTGATCATCTGCTTATCTCCATGTGTAGGAAGAGGGTGTTTGCTATGACCAGTGTATCTCTTGACAAAACTCTGCTAGCCTTTGCCCTGCTTCACTTTGTACTCAGGGCCTTGTACTCCACGTTGTACTCTGGGCTTGTAGATGGCTCTTTGCTCTCTGTCTGTATGCCGTCTACCCTCTATAATTAATAAGTATTTGGGGATAGGTATTTTTATACCATGTATATATTTGTAACTCTTCTCATCCACATGAGAAACCTAGTCCCCACAATGCTTAATATATTGGATGGTTTTGAGGCAAGGTGGGACCTGGGACTCTTTACTGGAGGGTGCTTGCACCTGGACAAATGTATCCTCCAGCAATAGCATACAAAGAAGCTATAAGGAACTAAAAGTAACTGCATCCATAGGAAGTTGGAGCAAAGTATGATCAATAACATACAACAAGGCCAAAACCTAACTATCATTTCTGAGGTCCTGGGAGCAAAAGCAGGTCACCACACATCCTTACATCATCTCCTGTTCAATACCTATCTGCCCCACATTCACCCCATTTAAGAAGGCAGCTTGCTTCCCACTCAGGAAGCAAGCCAGGAAACCTGTTAACTGTTCTCGCTCCTTCATGCTGCAGCATGAGTGAGTCCCAGTAAGGCCTTGCCTGAATTCCTCATCTGGTCTCTTAGCAGTTTCTATTGATTATAATGTCTAAGAAGCTGGCTGGCATGAGGTTGTTCTCTCTCCATGGGTTCAGGACCTAAGGTGGGTGAGGATGGAATCCCATAGAGGCATGGCCAGGAAAGAGGAGCCCAGATATGGTTTTTAAAAACATAGATAAATAAAAGGCAGCATTCTGATGAAGGGAAACAATCCCAGTGGGTCTAGAGGGCTTCCATGAGTAGGGGCATTTTGGTGTCCATTGTCAGAACTAAAATCGGGTGAAGAGAGTGTCAACATGTGATGGTAATAGAGAATAGGGACCTGCAGCTCAAACAGGAAAAAGAGGTTATCCACACGGAGGACCAGCATGGTATGGTGTGACCGAACCCAAGTGCAGAGAGGAGAGTGTCCGAACAGGGAGCAGTGAGGAATCCTACTGTATATTCCACTAGCAGAAGCTGCATGAGGGGAACACACACGCTGGGGATGACCCTAATGAGTTGTTGGAATCCTCCCAGGGTGAAGATGGGAGAAGGCAATGGCACCCCACTCCAGTACTCTTCCCTGGAAAATCCCATGGATGGAGGAGCCTATGGGCTGCAGTCCATGGGGTCGCTAAGAGACAGACACGACTAAGCGACTTCACTTTCACTTTTTACTTGCATGCACTGGAGAAGGAAATGGCAACCCACTCCAGTGTTCTTGCCTGGAGAATCCCAGGACGGGGCAGCTTGGTGGGCTGCCGTCTATGGGGTCACATAGAGTCAGACACGACTGAAGTGACTTAGCAGTAGCAGCAGGGTGAAGAGGGCAACTGTATGAAACGGAGGGTGGGTAGAGTCCTGCCTGAGATGTCAGAGCCCAAGAATGTGAGGGGAGTAGTTACAACAGAGATCACTTGACCTGCAAAGCTTAAAATATTTACTTTCTTGCCCGTTAGAGAGAAAAATGTGATTAACTTCAGTATCTTGACTCCATTATATCACTTTCTTCAATAAATTATACTCTTAAAACTTTTTATCAGTCTTTAAACAGAGTACTTATAGTTTTCCAAAAGCTATTTCTTATGATTCTTTCCTATATAATCCATATGATAAACTCTTACTACTGTTTGAGATTCAGCTTAATTATCACTTACTCTGTGAAGCACTTTTTGATCACTTCAGCCCCTAACCAAGAAATGCCCTACTTTACTTTTGTTACTATTCTTTACTTATTCCTCTACAACTCTCTCTCACATACCACAGTTTGGGGTAAAGTACACATTACATGTGTGTATATTCATAGATACACACATATCATATTCCTATATATACATGCTTGCTGCCGCTAAGTTGCTTCAGTCGTGTCTGACTCTGTGCGACCCCATAAACGGGAGCCCACCAGGCTCCCCCGTCCCTGAGATTCTCCAGGAAGAAACACTGGAGTGGGTTGCCATTTCCTTTCCAATGCATGAAAGTGAAAAGTGAAAGGGAAGTTGCTCAGTCGTGTCCAACTCTTCGTGACCCCATGGACTGCAGCCCACCAGGCTCCTCCATCCATGGAATTTTCCAGGCGAGAGTACTGGAGTGGGGTGCCAGGGCCTTCTCCGATATGCATGTGTACTTCACCTTAAACTGTGATTTATGTGGAAGGGCTTTAAATATCTAAAAGATTTTTATCTACTGTATACAGTGAATAGTTGCTAAATACATGAATTAATATAACATCTAATTTCACTGCTGTCTTTGAAGGAAAAAAGGTGATATGCATAACTTTATGTTTCATCTGTCTGATTCCTGCCTATTTAAGCACCAATATCTTTTCAAATTTTATACATTTTTCTGGTCATTTTTTCCCCCTAAAAATCTATTTTATCTTCTTAATGCTTCATAAACTGACTTGATAATAATGCAGACTTTACTTGATGACTCAGCAGTATTATAACAATCTTTTATCCTTCTACTTTATGATAACATCATTCCTAGAGAACTCATTTTTCCTTCATTCAATCTAAGGACTGTTAGCCAGCTCACCCTTTACCTGTCCCTAGGAGTCTTACTCTACTGTTTTATTTCATTCTGCTATAGCCTGATAATAAGTAACTAATTTTAAGTATTCTATGAATTAATGAAACTCCAAATAAAAACTAATAAATACATTGGATATATTCTGTGAATAATCCTCATGACAAAATTTTATATACTTAAAGGCATTCTGTTGTTTTCTGCTAGATATATGACATGGTACCAAACCCTGAACTATTATTCCTGATCATTTAACCTTGAAACAGTGCTTATGTGTATATTTTGAGTTACCTAAACAAAAACCTAAGGTTTTTTGTTATAATTATTTCTCTGTGCTTTAAAATTAATTTAGCAAGGATATTTCAAATGGTCTAAGTAATTTTCACAGGTGTTGAATTTTAATTCAAAAAGTTAACACTATATAGTTATCTTTCCTAGTATTTTATTTATACTATGCATTGTGACTCAGAAAGCAATACTGCTATTTTAAACTGTTCAGTTTGTGCCAAATATTCTTGCTCTTCCAACATGGCTTCAAAATACCATGTCTTTCAGCTGTTCAGCTTCCAGCTGCCAAAAATCAATGGATTTGCATCTGTTGGTCCAGTTTGTTGCTCTGAATAAAAATCCATTGCCAACTGGAAACTTAAGCCACAGTAAATTCTCTATATGATATTGCCTGTGGTGATAATAGTAACAAGTATGCTTACCAAGTACATGAAGCATCTCCTCTTTTTGTCGTCGTCGTTGTTGTTCAGTCGCTAAGTCGTGTCCAACTGTTTGTGACCCGTGAACTGCAGGATAACAGGCTTACCTGTCCTCACCATCTCTCTGAGACAGTGATAAGCATTCAAACGTGATTTGTTCAAACTCAGGTCAATTGAGTCAGTGATGCCGTCCAACCATCTCATCCTCTGCCACCCCCTTCTCTTGCCCTCAGTCCTTCCCAGCATCAGTTTCTTTTCCAATGAGTCATTTCTTTGCATCAGGTGGCCAAAGTATTGGAGCTTCAGTTTCAGCACCAGTAATTCCAATGAATATTCAGGGTTAATTCCCTTTAGGATTGACTAGTTTGATCTCCTTGCTGTCCAAGGGACCTCGAGAGTCTTCCCCAGCACCATAATTTGAAGGCATCAATTGTTCAGCTCTCAGCCTTCTTTATGGTCCAACTCACACATCTGTACATGACTACTGGAAAAAAACAAAGCTTTGACTATACACACCTTTGTCGGCAAAGTGACATCTCTGCTTTTTAATATGCTGTGTAGGTTTGTCACAGTGTTCCTTTCAAGGAGCAGCACCTTTTAATTGTGTAGCTGCAGTCACCATCTGCAATGATTTTGGAACCCAAGTAAATGAAATCTGACACTGTGTCCTCATTGTCCCCATCTATTTGCCATGAAGTGATGGGACCAGATGCCATGATCTTCATTTTTTGAATGTTGAGTCTTAAGCCAGCTTTTCACTCTCCTCTTTCACCTTATCAAGATGCTCTCTAGTTTCTCTTCACTTTCTGCCATTGAATTGTTATCATCTGTGTATCTGAGGTTGTTGCTATTTCTCCCAGCAGTCTTGATTCCAGCTTGTGATTCATCCAGGCTGGCATTTGGCATGAGGTACTCTGCATAGAAGTTAAATAAACAGGGTGACAATATACAGCCTTGATGTACTCCTTTCCCAATATTGAAATGGTCTATTCCATGTCCAGTTCTAACTATTGCTTCTTGTCCTGCATACCAGTTTCTCAGGAGGCAAGTAATGTGGTCTGGTATCCTCATCTGATTAAGAATATACCAGTTTGTTGTGATCCACCCAGTCAAAGGCTTTAGCATACTCAATGAAGCAGTATATATTTTGGAATCTCTTGCTTTCTCTATGACCCAGCTTATGTTGGCAATTTGATCTCTGGTTCCTCTGCCTTTTCTAAATCTGGCTTGTATACCTAGAAGTTCTTGATTCACATATATATTAGTCAGTTCAGTTCAGTTCAGTCACTCAGTTGTGTCTGACTCTTTGTGACCCCATGAATTGTAGCACACCAGGCCTCCCTGTCCATCACCAACTTCTGGAGTTCACTCAGACTTGCATCCATTGAGTCAGTGATGCCATCCAGCCATCTCACTGGACTGGAAGAAACACAAGCTGGAATCAAGATTGCTGGGAGAAATATCAATAACCTCAGATATGCAGATGACACCACCCTTATGGCAGAAAGTGAAGAGGAACTAAAAAACCTCTTGATGAAAGTAAAAGAGGAGAGTGAAACAGTTGGCTTAAAGCTCAACATTCACAAAACGATCATGGCATTTGTCCCATCACTCCATGGGAATTAGATGGAGAAACAGTGGAAACAGTGTCAGACTTTATTTTTTAGGGCTCCAAAATCACTGCAGATGGTGACTGCAGCCATGAAATTAAAAGATGCTTACTCCTTGGAAGAAAAGTTATGACCAACCTAGATAGCATATTCAAAAGCAGAAACGTTACTTTGCCAACTAAGGTCCTCTAGTCAAGGCTATGGTTTTTCCAGTAGTCATGTATGGATTTGAGAGTTGGAGTGTGAAGAAGGCTGAGCGCCAAAGACTTGATGCTTTTGAACTGTGGTGTTGGAGAAGACTCTTGAGAGTCCCTTGGACTGCAAGGAGATCCAACCAATCCATTCTGAAGGAGATCAGCCCTGGGATTTCTTTGGAAGGAATGATACTAAAGCTGAAAGTCCAGTGCTTTGGCCACATATATATACATATACATAATTTTAATATATGTATGGAACTCTCCAGGCAAGAATACTGAAGTGGGTTGCCATTTCCTTCTCCATGGAATCTTTCTAACCCAGGGATCAAGCCTGTGTCTCCTGCTTTGCAGGCAGATTCTTTACCAGTGAGCCACCAGGGAAGCCCGTGTATTATATCTAATGTATGTAATATATATGGTGTCTATCTGTCTTTTTGTCTATGTGGTCCCAGTCACATGGTCACTTGTGAGTAAAGTCATAAGTACATTATTATATGCTTACATAATATGTACATAATTCATATGTATTATGTATTTTTGGAAGTCCTAAGTACATTATTGTCTGAGTAGAAGTAACTGAAGGAATGGCATTTTTGTCACGACAAACTTACATTCATATAATGTCAATATAAACTCAAAATTTTGTAATCTCTTTTGATATTTCCTTGCCACTTGGCTAAAATTTCATGTAGAAAATCACGAATTATAGCAAGTTCTGTGATTGAAATTTTTCACAGTAGTCTTAGTTCTTCAAATTTCTACATTAGCTTTTCAAAATATGCCTTTACAAGCCTTTATCTTCACAGATATCAAGTGCTATTTTCCATGGAAAATGCTGAAATTGTTAAAATTTAATTTAAAGTAGTCAATTTTTTAAATGCCTAAAATTTCCAGGTTAAAATTGAAAATGGCCATAGGTAAATTGATTGATGGAATGCATATGAGGGAAAACACAGTAGCCCATACACATATATTTGTCATCATTTTTGTGATCAAAGGAAAAAGACTGAATTTTGAACCAAATTTTAGACATTTACAAAAGTATATCCAAGTTTCTAAACTAATGTTCTTATAATATTTTTATTAGTCTACTTCAAATATGATTTCTCCCAATGAGTAATGCTTATATCAGAGATATCTTTCTTTTATTAGCGGTATCTTTGGTCTGACATCTGAAAAGGACTGATAGTAAGAGTAAGAACCATTTAGTACAGTAATAGCAATTTTTATACCCAAAACATTTCTAATTAAAAGATGTTTCTCTCTTCATTCCTCACACTCACTCTACTTATGCAATAGGTATCATTTACTATCAGCTGGAGACCTACCTAGGCAAGACATTTCACCTTATTTTAAGGAAACAATTTTGACATAAAAATTTTTCTAGCTGTGTTAATGAGAAGAGACCTAGACACATGGAAGTTCACATTTCCATTAAAGCTTTCACATATGCTGATTTTCACTGCAGATTACCTATGTAAGTAATCCAAGAAGTCCAGCATACAGGTCGGGCGGCCTTGAATTCATCTCACTGTGCTGAACATTGCCTACTTTTCCTCAATTATTCATGATTTATTCGTATTCATGTTTACAAATTCAGCATATTGGTCTGGCCTCACTAAGGTGTATTCAAGGAAACTAATGTACAGAAAAAGCTATAGCTAATGTGTATGAATAACACTTTAAAATGTAGTGAAAGTGTTAGTTGCTCAGCCATGTCCAACTTTTGTAACCCTATGGACTGTAGTCCACCAGGCTCCTCTGTCCATGGAATTCTCCAGGCAAGAATACTGGAGTGGATAGCCATTCCCTTCTCCAGGGGATCTTCCTGACCCAGGCATTGAACCCAGGTCTCCTGTATTTCAGGCATATTCATTACCATCTGAGCCACCAGGGAAGCTCTTAAAATATAGGGGAAGTTTAAAATGTCAGGGTTTTAAAAATGGCATTATTGCTCTACTTTCTGTTTTACAGTTGATCAAATGGTACTATATAATAATTGTATTTATCCTTTGTGTTATATCTTAATGTACTATATGTAGATAAATTTCAGTTTTATTCATGAGATAGTAATAATACATACCTAAACAAGTAAACTTGACATCCTAAGTATTCATAAAGCATGTTTTAATTTTCCTTTTCCAAGGGAAGCTTTTTCCCACACACAATTCAGTTTTTCATCAGAACAGCTTTTTCTCTACTTTTTAGATGCCTATAATGATACCAGTGGCAATACCCTGAATATAGCATCTGTATATTTATGTATTTCCAGAAACTAGCCACATAATAACCCATCACCAGTCCATTTCAACATGTCAAACTGTAATTATCGGCTTAGCTGTATCTCCCAACCCTAGCCTCCTCACATTTTGAGCATGCAACTGTGCAGCTATTTACTATTGTCAAAGGGTCAATTTGGGGGGCATGTCATCAATTCTAGTGATGCTGGTAGCAAATAGTTGGCCGGATTCCTTTAATGGAATTTTATAATTTGTTTTCTTATATTTTGGAGTAGGTCAGCAAATTTTCAGACAGCAATATTCTGGATCAGATGGTTCCCCAGCCATCAAATCTGTTTTTGATATGCAAATATGTTCTTTAATCATCAAGACACCTGGAAGGCATTGATCAGGCATTTTTGAACAAAAAGAAAAAGCAGGAGGGAAGTTAAACAGTTGAAGACAAACTCATGAAAAACAGGATGTTTTTGTAGAGGAAATGCTGAAACAATTTATATTATAATAGAGATGTGTGCATGCTAAGTTGCTCCAGTCCTGTCCAACTCTTTGTGACCCTAGGGGACTGTAGCCTGCCAGACTCCTCAGTCCAGGGATTTTCCAGGCAAGAATACTGAAGTGGGTTGCCATTTCCTTCTCCAGGGGATCTTCCTGATCCAGGGATCCACCCCAAGTCTCTTATGTCTCCTGCACTGGCAGGCAGGTTCTTTATCACTAGTGCTACCTGGCATGCACCTATAATAGAGATATCATTGAGCAAATGGGCATTCAGTGAAGTGAATTTTAGAAAAGCTAAATAGACTATCACTGAGTGAAAGTCTTTACTCAGGAGTCATAAAGTCCTTGGTTCAAGTCCTTAAAGTCATTTAATGATAGTGTTGGACATAACTCTCACATTTGTAAAGGAGAGGAAATATTAACAAACTCAAAATGGTGTTATATAAACTAAATGAGGAAACTACAGTTGAATAATAATTATAATTTCTTCCTTTTACCCCCTTCAGATTTCAAGGCCTTTTCTCTGTTTAAAGTTCTTTAAAAATATATGTTTCATATGCATTAGGACATGTTCTATTTTTATAATCATTTGATCTCTTTGTCTTATTCCTCAAATCAGAGACTTTCTTAGGTCAAAAACAATATCTTATTTCTTGATTATTTACCAGTAGTTGCTCTTCTAGTGAATTCAAACTATTAGTTAAGCAATAGGGTGTGTGTGTGTGTGTGTTTCTTTTTTGAAGTATAGTCCATCCTAAAGGAAATCAGTCCTGAACATTCATAGGAAGGACTGATGCTGAAGCTGAAACTCCAGTACTTTGACCACCTAAGCAAAGAACTGACTCATTGGAAAAGACCCTGATGCTGTGCAAGACTGAAGGCAGGAGGAGAAGGGGACAACAGAGGATGAGATGCTTGGGTAGCATCACCAACTTGATGGACATGAATTTGAGTAAGCTCCAGGAGTTGGTGATAGACAGGGAACCCTGGTGTGCTGCAGTCCATGGGGTCACAAAGAGTCTGACATGACTGACTGACTAAACTGACTGACTTACAATATTATTAGTTTCAGGTATGCAACATAGTGACTTGATTTGGTTGATGTCTGCAAGAAAAGAAGACTTCCCTCTGGTGGAGAATCATTGCAATGTTCGGGAAAAAAAAAAAAAAATCCTACAGAGTTGGGGCTTCCCAGGTGGCAGCTCTCTCTGTGCTCTGCATAGTCACTCCGTCATGTCTGACTCTTTGTGACCCCATGGACTGTAGCCTGCCAGGCTCCTCTGCCCATGGTGATTCTCCGGGCAAGAATACTGGAGTGGGTTGCCATGCCCTCCACCAGGGGACTTCCCAGCCTAGAAATCGAACCCAGGTCTCCCACATTGCAAGCAGATTTTTTACTCTCTGAGCCACCAGGAAAGCCCAATGGTAAGAACTCACTTCCCTGTGGCTTTGACCCCTGGGTCAGGAAGATCCCCTGGAGGAGGACACAGCAACCCACTCTAGTATTCTTCTCTGGAAAATCCCATCGACAGAGCAGCCCAGTGGATAACAGTCCATAGGGTCGCAAATAGTCAGACACGACTGAAGCAACTTAGCACAAATAAAATAGAATTGAAACACAAGTTTTTCCTATCAGCAACATTTCTGTAATTAACATCACTTCTTTCAGTTATTTATTTAATCAGGTTCCATGGAAAAATATAAGTAAAACACTGTTATTTTGTGTTATTGATGTTATTTTGAGAAAGGGTAGAATTGTGCCTGTGGGAATTTTCCCAGATAAGTTAAAAATTGACCCTTTTTGCATGCATATCAATTTAGAAGTACACAAAATGGAAATATAATTTCAGATTAAAAGAAGAGCATATACCTATCAATGAAGAACTGAAAGTGCATCAAATACATGGAAAACTACAAATTTCCCAGGATTGTTGAAGTAAAGTACAGAGAAAAATGGTTTGAAGGATTAGGTGCTATAGAATCTAATGTCTTCTTAAGGAGTTTGAATTTTTTTCCATAAATAAAACAATAGTGAAAGATTTTAAGATAGGGAGAAGCTTAGAAGTTTTGGAATTTTAAAAGATCATTTTATAATGGCTTGAAGGATGGGTTTAATGAGGAAAAAAGCAAAGCAGTTAAAAGAAGTATGAGTCTGGTGTAATATAATATAATATAATAGCTGTGAGGATGGGGAAGAGGTGAGTTTTGAAGCTATATATGAGATAAATGAGCAGATTTTAATAATTGAATGAATTTAAATAAAGAGAACATCATGGGTTAAGCTTCCCTTGAAACAGATCTTGTGGCAGAACTGTGTGTACACACAGGTCATTTGGGAATGCTCTAGGAATCAACCAAAGGCAGGATAAGGAAGCAGGACTCAGCAGACGTTGGGTTATTGATAGAATCTGAACAAAGATCATTCACTATGACAAGGACCTCTGAAGCGAGGATGGCAGTTCAGAATTTGGCATGGACCAGTCTGGAACTTCACCTTCATCTGTGAAGTAAGATCAGGGTGATGGGATTAGGGGCTTAGTTGTGAGCTGTTAGGGCCAGGGGAATACATGCTTTAGTCCTAAGAATACTGGGGATGTAGGCAATGCTTGACTGTATTCAGTGCAGAGAAGGAAAGGGAGAAGCCAAAAAGTTTTTATAAGCTATGCAATTAAGATCATCTAAGGCAATGGCACCCCACTCCAGTAATCGTGTCTGGAAAATCCCGTGGATGGATGAGCCTGGTAGGCTGCAGTCCCTGGGGCTGTGAAGCGCCGAAGAGTCAGACATGACTGAGTGACTTCACTTTCACTTTTCACTTTCATGCATTGGAGATGGAAATGGCAAGCCACTCCAGTGTTCTTGCCTGGAGAATCCCAGGGATGGAGGAAGCTGGTGGGCTGCCGTCTATGGGGTCACACAGAGTCGGACACGACTGAAGCAACTTAGCAGCAGCAGCAGCAGCAGCAGCAAGTGCGATTTAGAGGCAGAAGAAGGGAGTGACAGAGAATGAGATGGTTGGATGGCAGAGGATGAGATGGTTGATAGCATCAGCAACTCAATGGAATTGAGTTTGACAAACTCCAGGAAATAATGAAGGACAGGGAAGCTTGGCATGCTGAAGTCCATAGAGTCACAAATAATCGGACATGACTTAGTGACTGAACAACAAGTGTGATTTAGGGACACTAAAAATATTTCTTTAAAATATATGTTTTTAACAATAATATTAGATATCAGGTAGTACTAGTAATTCAGGTTCCTTTTGAGAACAACCAAAAGCAACAAGATTCTTTTTGATATTGTCTTTAAGGAAACAGGAAAGACCATTAAGGACTTATGGCAAGTCATTGAAATTGTGTCATTACTGCAGCACAGTAGGTCTTCCACTCTGTAAGTTCCACGTCTGCTGATTCAACCAAATCTGTATTGAATATATATGGAGGAAAAAAATCCCAGAAAATACCAAAGAACAGAACTCAAGTTTGCCCCTAGCTGGCAACTGTTTACGTAGCATTTACTTAGCTTGTATTTGCAGCTATTAACAGAGTTTGTGTGAGAGTGCTCAGTCATGTCTGACATTTTGATACGTTGTAAATTGTGGCCTGCCAGACTCCTCTGTCCATGGGATTTTCCAGGCAAGAATATTGGAGTGGGTTGCCATTTCCTCCCGATCTTCCTGACTCAGGTATCCAACAGTTGTCTACTATATTGTTATCCCAAGGAGCTTACCACTTATGTTTTTTTTCTTTTTTTCCAGAAATTCCTTCAGGTCTTACATTCAAGTTATATTCCATGTTGAGTTGATTTTTATGTTCATTGTAAGATATTGGTCCATTTCATTCCTTTGCATATGCTGTCCAGTTTTCTAAACATCATTAACTGAAGAGGCTATCCATTCCCTGTTGCATATTCTTGCCTCCTTGTTATATGACATTTAACTTATCATCAGTTAAATGGCCATATAGGTGTGGATTTATTATGGGCTGTCAGTTCTGTTCCATTGATCCATGTGTCTATTTTTATGCCAGTGCAATACTACTTTGATTACTATAGCCCTGTAAATATATTTTGAAATCAGGATTGTGATATATCAGCTTTCTTCTTAAGATTGATTTGGCTAAATGGAGTGTATTGTGATTCCATATAAATTTCAGAGTTGTTTGTTCTCTATTAAAAATGCCATTGGAATGTTGATAGGGATTATAATGAATCTGTTGTTTGATTTGTACAATATTAACATTTGAATATTACTTCTTCCAAACTCTGAGCATGAAATATCTTTCCATTTACTTGTGACATCTTCAATGTATTTTTATCAATGTCTTCTAGTTTTCAGTGTACAAGTTTTCACCTCCTTGGTGAAATTTGTTTTTAGGTATTTTATTTTGGGGATACAATTGTAAATAGGATATTTTCTTAATTTTTGTTTCTGAAAATTCATTATTAATATATAGAAAAGCAACAGATTTATGTATATTCATCTTGTATGCTGCAAATTTAAGGAATCCATTCATTACTTCTAATAGGTTTTTTTTTTTAAGTGTATTAGAATTTAGAGTTTTCAGTACATAGTATCATGTCAACTTCAAAGAGTGACAGTTTTGATACTTTCTAATTTGGATGCTTTTTATTTCAATTTCTTGCCTGATTTCTCTGACTAGAAGTTCCAATACTATGTTGAATAAAAGTGGCAATAGTGGGTATCCTTGTCCTGTCCTCATCTTAGAGGAAATGCTTTTGGTTTTTTACCATTGAGTATGAAGTGGCCTTGTCATATACAGCCTTTATTATATTGAGGTCAATTCCCTGTATACTCACTTCCTTGCAAGTTTGTAATCATAAATGGATGTTGAAGTTTGTCAAAGGCTTTTTATATATCTATTGAAATAATCATATGACTTATTCTTTCTTTTGTTAATGTGGTATATCATGTTGGTTGATTTATAGTTTTTGAAAAATACTTGAATCCATGGAATAAATCCCACTTGATCATGTTGTTTCATCATTTTAATATATTGTTGAATTTAGTTTGCTAATATTTGGTTAAAATTTTTTGCATCTTTGTCCATCAGAAGTATTGGCTCATAGTTTTCTTATAGTGTCCTTATCTGGACAGAAAATAACAATATAAACAATAAACCAATATTATTTATGAATATAGATGTAAAAAATCCTATATTCATAAATTAGCAAATTAAATTTAATAGCACATTAAAATGATCATACACTATGACCAAGTGAGATTCATACCTGGAATGCACCATGAGTGCAGAAGGGTTCTGATTATTGTAATTCTACCCTGCTAGTTATGCTTTTACCTGTTTTGTTTAGGTTTATGGTCACTCAAACACATAGGAAGTGATATTTTGTTGTAGTTTTGTATTTCATGTTCTTGATTAGTGAAGCTGAACATTTTTCATATACCCACTGGCATTTGTATGTCTTCTTTGGAGTAATGTCTTTTCAGGTCCTTAATGATTTTTTAATCAGGTTACCTGTATTTTGTTTTCATTTTTGCTATTTATTTGTAGAAGGTTCTTATATACTTTGGAGATAAACTCTTTATCAAGTATATTGCTTTATTTTTTTTTTTCCTTTCCACAGATTACCTATTTAATCTGCTGAATGCTTGCTTGCTGAACAGATTTTTGGTTTGATGTTCCACTTGTCTACTCTTGCTTTTGTTTCCTGTGGTTTGTTGTCAAATTCAAGCAATAATTTCTAAGATCAATGTAATGATATTCTCCTTGTTTTCTTCTGTGAATTTGATAGTTTAAGGCCTTCCATTTAATTCTTTAATCTATTTGGAGTTGATTTAGTTCATTTTGTGTACAGTGTAATATATGCGTCCTACCAATCAAACAATGGGCCAAAGAACTAAACAGACATTTCTCCAAAGAAGACATACAGATGGCTAATAAACACATGAAAAATGCTCAATATCACTCCTTATCAGAGAAATGCAAATCAAAACCACAGTGAGGTACCATCTCAAGCCAGTCAGAATGGCTGCTATCAAAATGTCTACAAATAAAAATGCTGGAGACGGTGTGTAGAAAAATGAACCCTCTACACTGTTGGTGGGAATGCAAACTAGTACAGCCACTATGGAGAACAGTGTGGAGATTTCTTAAAAAACTGGAAACAGAACTGCCTTGTGACCCAGCAATCCCACTGCTGGGCATACACACTGAGAAAACCAGAATAGAAAGAGACACGTGTACCCCAATGTTCATCACAGCACTGTTTACAATAGCTAGGACATGGAAGCAACCTAGATGTCCATTGGCAGATGAATGGATAAGAAAGCTGTGGTACATATACACAATGGAATATTACTCAACTATTAAAAAGAATGCATTTGAATCAATTCTAATGAGGTGGATGAAACTGGAACCTATTATACAGAGCAAACTAAATCAGAAAGAAAAAAACCAGTACAGTATATTAACGATATATATGGAGTTTAGAAAGATGGTAACGATGACCCTCTATGCGAGACAGTGAAAGAGACACAGATATAAAGAACAGACTTTTGGACTCTGTGGGAGAAGGTGAGGGTGGGATGATTTGAAAGAAGAGCATTGAAACATGTATATTACCATATGTGAAATAGATCGCCAGTCTAGGTTTGATGCATGAGACAGGGCACTCAGGTATCCCCATGGCTGATTTGTGTCAATGGATGGCAAAATCCTCTACAATATTGTAATTAGCCTCCAATTAAAATAAATAAGTAACTTTTTAAAGATAAGGGAGAATATTAGCAATATGAAGCATATATATATATATAGGTCCTATATTCTACTTCTTCCTTTTTAGTGTGTGTGCCTTTTATTATTTTTCTTAATTATACTCACTAGTAGTTCCAGTACTATGTTGAAAAGAGTTGGTAAGACTAGATATCCTTGCTTTGTCTCCTGATCATAGAGAAATTGCATTCAAGTATTTTGTTTGTTTTTGTTTTTACTGTTGAGTATGATTTAGCAGCTGCAGCTGCTATTGGTGAAATTTTTGATATTCATTGTTTGTTAGTGTTTTTATCAAGGAAAAGTTTTGAATTTTGCCAAATACCTTTTCTGCATTTGTTGAGATGATGTCATTCTTAATCTTTGTTCTGTTAATGTGGTATATTATACCAGTTCATCTCTGTATTGAACCATCCTTGTATCCCAGGAATAAATCCCACTTGGTCATGGAATATGACTCTCTTTGTATACTTAAAAGTTCAGTATGCTAGTATTTTGTTGAAAATTTTGCATTTATATTCATCAGGGATATTGCATTGTAGCTTTCTTATAGTATCCATTTCTGGCTTTGATACCAGGATAATGCTTGTTTCATAAAAATAAAAAGTTGGAAAATATTCCCTCATGTTCATTTTTGGGGGAGAATTTGAGAAAGATTAGCAATGTTCTCTAAATAATTGATAGCTTTACTAATGAATCCATCTGGTTCTGACCTTTCTTTTGTTGGAGATTTCTGATTACTGATCTCCTTGTTAAGACTTAGTCTTGGTAGGTGGTTGTTTCTAGAAATTTATCTATTGTTTCCAAGTTCCCCAGTTTGTTAGCATTTAGTTGCTCACAGTGGACCCATGTGAGTCCTTGTATTTCTGTGATATCAGTTTCAATATCTTTTTTTTTTCATTTTTACTTTCATTTATTTGAGTCGTCTTTATCTTAGCTAGTCTAGTAAATATTTTGTCAATTTTGCTTAAAAAAATTCAAATCTTGTATACCTTTTTTATTGTCTTTCTAGCTATTTTATTTACTTTTAATCATTATTAGTTCTCTCTTTCTACTAACTTTGTGCTTTATTCTTCTCTAGTGTCTTGTGGTTTAAATTGTCTATTTAAGACCTTTCTGCATTTTTAATGTAGGTGGTTATTGCTGTAAATTTCTAAGTACTACTTTGTATAATGCTATAAGTTTTGGCATGCCACATTTTATTTGAAGATTGTCTTAAGATAATTTCTAATTTCCCTCTTAATTGATTTTTTGACTTGTTGGCTGTTTCAGAGTGTGATGTTTAATTTCCACTAATGATTTGTTTTTAATGTCTCTATTCTATTGATTCCTAGTTATATTACATTATGGTAAGAAAATATACCTGGTATTATTTCAGTGCTCTTAATTGTGTGTCCTAATATGTGTTCTATCAGAGAAAATGTTCCATATGCAATTGAGGAGAGTATGTATTCTGTTGCTTTTGAGTGGAATATTCTGTTTATGTCAGTTCAACTAAATTGATCTATAGTTTTTAGTCCTCTGTTTCCTTAATGGTCTTCTGTTTATTCTATCCACAATGAACATGGGTATTAAAATTTCCCATTATTAGTATATTTCAATCTGTTTTTTCCCTTCTGTTCTTTCAATGTTTTTTGACAAGGAAGGGTTTACCATGGCCATATTTTCAGTTGTCTTCTCTGTCTTATAGTTTCTTTGTCTTTTTCTCTTTTGCTGTGTTCCTTTGTGTTTCATTGATATTTGTTATACATACTTTTCTTTCTC
This sequence comes from Aepyceros melampus, assembly GCA_006408695.1. NCBI lineage: Eukaryota > Metazoa > Chordata > Mammalia > Artiodactyla > Bovidae > Aepyceros > Aepyceros melampus. The sequence goes on from SJXQ01011700.1 coordinate 83,920, forward strand.
ATTTTCTCTAGATTTTTTTTTGTGTGTTTACCACAGGACTTACATAAAGCATACTATAGTTACAAAATTTACAATTGTAACAATTTAAATATCTACAAAACTTTACACTTTTATGTCTTGCTTTTCATCACATATTTTATACTATTGATATTAATTATTTTTTACCCTGTATTCATTAGTATATTTTATACACAATTTTCTTATAAATTCTGAGCTAGAAGTAAAAGTAATTTCTATACCATCAGTAGAGTGTTATTTGTTTATCTATATATTTACCCATTTGAGCTATTTTAAATCCTAAAAGATGATGCTGTGAAAGTGCTACACTCAACATGCCAGCAAATTTGGAAAACTCAGCAGTAGCCACAACACTGCAAAGGTCAGTTTTCATTCCACTCCCAAAGAAAGGCAATGACAAAGAATGTTGGAACTATTGCACAATTGCACTCATCTCACATGCTAGCAGAGTAATGCTCACAATTCTCCAAGCGAGGCACATGAACTGTGAACTTCCAGATGTTCAAGCTGGATTTAGAAAAGACAGAGGAACCAGAGATCAAATTGCCAACATCCGCTGGATCATAGAAGAAGCAAGAGAGTTCCAGAAAAACATCTACTTCTGCCTTATTGACTACGCCAAAGCCTTTGACTGTGTGGATCACAACAAACTGAAAAATTCTTCAAGAGATGGGAACACCAGACCACCTTACCTGCCTCCTGAGAAATCTGTATGCAGGTCAAGACGCAACAGTTAGAATTGGACATGGAACAACAGATTGGTTCCAAATCAGGAAAGGAGTATGTCAAGGCTGTATATTGTCACCCTACTTATTTAACTTATATGCAGAGTACATCTTGTGAAATGCTGGGCTGTATGAAGCATAAGCTGGAATCAAGATTGCCAAGAGAAATATCAATAACATGAGATATACAGATGACACCACCCTTATGGCAGAAAGCGAAGAGGAACTGAAGAGCCTCTTGATATAAGTGATAGAGGAGAGTGAAAAGTTGGCTTACAATTCAACATTCAGAAAACTAAGATCATGACCTCCAGTCCCATCACTTCATGGAAAATAGATGAGAAAACAGTGGAAACAGTGAAAGACTTAATTTTGGGGGCTCCAAAATCACTGCAGATGTGACTGCAGCCATGAAATTAAAAGACGCTTGCTTCTTGGAAGAAAAGCTATGAGCAACCTAGACAACATATTAAAAAGCAGAGACATTACTTTGCTGATAAATGTCCATCTAGTCAAAACTATAGTTTTTCCAGTAGTCATGTATGGATGTGAGAATTGGACTGTAAAGAAAGCTGAGCACCGAAGAATCAGTGTTTTTGAGAAGACTCTTGAGAGTCCCTTGGACTGCAAGATCAAACCAGTCAATTGTAAAGGAAATCAGTCCTGAATTTTGATGCGAAGAACTGACTCATTTGAAAAGACCCTGATGCTGGGAAAGTTTGAAGATGGGAGGAGAAGGGGATGATAGAGGACAAGATGGTTAGATGGCATCACTGACTTGACGGACGCGAGTTTGACTAGGCTCTGAGACTTGGTGATGGACAGGGAAGCCTGGTGTGCTGCAGTAAATGGGGTTGCAAATATCTGACACGACTGAGCAACTGAGCTGAACTGAACTTACCCATTTACTCTATAACGTACATATGCTTTCATATTATTATAAGGCATCCTTTTCAATATGAAGGGATCCCTTCAGCACATTTTCTGTGTCAGGTCTAGTGGTTGATAAACCCCCTTATTTTTTATTTTTTGAGAATGTCTTTATTTGTCCTTCATTACTGAGAGACACTTTTGCCAGATACAGTATTCTTGGTTAGGTTATTTTTGCTTTTTCTCTCAGTACTTTGAATATACTATCCCACTCTCTTCTTACCTGCAATGGTTTTGTCAATAAATCCAACTATATTCTTATTAGGATCTCCCACATATACAGTGTGTCACTTTTTCTTGTTTTCAAAATTTTCTCTTTGTCTTTGACTGTTTGCTTATAATGTTGATTTCTTTGGTTTATCCTATTTTATGTCTGCTGAACTTCTTGAATCCAGATGTCCTGACTTTAGAAGTTTTCAACTTTTATTTCTTCAAATGAACTTTTTGTCCCTTTCTCTTTAGAATTTTTGAGATCCAATAATGTGTATATATCGTGTCATATGCATAATGAATGTGGTTTACTTAATGTTGTCCCACACATCCATTAGATTTTCTTCACTATTCTTCATACTTTTCTTTCTTTTTGTTCCTCTGACTGGAAGAATTTAAAATGATTTGTATTTTAGTTCATTTATACTTTATTCTGTTTAATCAGATCTGCTCTTTAGTCCCTTTAATGATTTTTCAATGCAGTTATTCTTGCAATCCAAAATTCCTATTTGCGTGTTTTCTTATTTTTTTAATCTGTTGAAATTCTTATTTTGATCATGCATTGTTTTTCTAAAGTCAATAAGCGTTTTTGTGATAATTGTTTTGAATTATTTTTCAAGTAATTTATAGACTTCCATTCTGATATGTTCAATTTCTAAAGACTTATTTCAGATAGCCCACAGGAAAACTAGGATATTAGACATGCACTCCAGCTTTTTCTGTTTCCGAGGAGAAGTCAGGAGATGGGGATTTACTCCTGATCATCTTGTGCTTGTCAGGGGAGAGGGGCTCTGGCAGGTGTATACACCTGTACATAGAATTTCAATGCCACCTTTGTTCTCAGGAACTCCCAATGTGACACCCTTTACTTTCCACTCTTAGATTTGGGTAAGACAGAAACCGGTCTTTAGGGAAGTCCCTTCTCCCAGAACTGGAAAGTTGGGCGCACACTACAGCTGTTTTCCTTTTTCCTAGAGGTAGACTTCAACAAGCAAACTGATCTCTGTCTGCTGTTTCATGGGTCTTTAGAGCAGGAATAAGACTCACACAATCTTCCCTCCCCTCTCTTGTTTTCATTAGCTCTTGGGCATTTTAACATATGCTTGTCTCATTAGCACTCACAGAGGGGCTATAGAGAAACTGACTGAAAATGTGTTTACCCTTTAATTCCCCAAAACCAGAAAGCTGGACTCATGCTCCAACTTTTTCTCCTCACAAGGAATAACCAAAAGTTAGATTTTTTTCCCCCTAACTTTGTGCTTTCTGCTTTATGCTTTGTTCCATATAGGACAGGCTCTGGTGGGTTCATACCTTGTTATTCTAAACCAATACTATTCTTCTCCGAGGCCCCTAGACTCAGGCAAAATAGATTCTGTCCCTCAAGCAGCCTTCTGAGAAATCAGAACTTTGAATGTATGGTCCATTCTTTTCTCTTTGTCTCTAGCAGAAACTGAGAATTTGGATTTTTCCTCTATTGCACTACAGTATGCTGGGAACAGTGAAAGTGAAAGTTGCTCAGCTATGTCCAACTCTTTGCGACCCCATGGACTATACAATCTATGGAATTCTCCAGGCCAGAATACTGGAGTGGGTAGGCGTTCCCTTCTCCAGGGGATTTTCCCAACCCAGGAATAGAACCGGGGTCTCCTGCATTGCAGGTGGATTCTTTACCAACTGAGCTATCAGGGAAGCCCATGCTGGGAATAGATCGTGTAAAGAGTGGGTGCCAAAATTTTCCCTCCCGCTTTATTGCAGCTGGTTTCACTCTCAACTGGATACAAGAGCCTCTTAACTGGTTTCTGAATTTCTCATGAAGGGAGTTGGTCTGTATATTTTTAATTTGAAATCTTAGTAGGGAGAGTCTGGGGCTTTCTATTCTACCATTTTGCTGATATCATTCCTTCCCAAAGTGACTATTTCTAATCTACTATGCAGCTATAAACTTTCTTCCTCTGACCTTTATAACATTATATTTTAGTATCTTTTCAAACACTTTTATTATCTTGCATGATAAGTATTTAACATTTACTCTCTAATCTGTTAGAGATTAGAATTCTCTGATAGAAGTAATTGTGTCTTTTTTCAACTTTCTATCACCTCATTGGCTAACCTTTATTGCATGCTCAGTAAATAGGTGGAGCCTGGAAGGCTGCAGTCCATGGGGTCGCTAAGGGTCGGACATGACTGAGGACTTCGCTTTCACTTTTCACTTTCATGCATTGGAGAAGGAAATGGCAACCCACTCCAGTGTTCTTGCCTGGAGAATCTTAGGGACGGGGGAGCCTGATGAGCTGCCGTCTACGGGGTCACACAGAGTCGGACACGACTGAAGTGACTTAGCAGCAGCAGTAAATAGGTATTAAAGGAATGAATCACGTATTCTTTTCAATTTATTTATATATATAGAGAGAGGTATGTGTGTATGTGTCTGTATTTGTGTGTGTCTGGGTCAGGAAGATCCCCAGGAGTAGGATTCAGAAACAATACTATAGTTATTTATTAGTTCCAAGAGAATTTTGTTGATTCTTCAGGATTTTCTATAGACAATCATGATATCTGAACAACAAATACATTTTTACTTTTCATTCTATGTATCTTTAATTCATTTTTTGTATTATTGCAATAGCTAGGACTTCTGGTACAGTGTTGTATAGAGGTGGTGAGGCAAGGCATTCTTGCCTTATTCCTTGGTTTAGGGGTAAAACCTGATTTCTCACCATGAAGGAAAATAATAGCTATAGATGTTCTTTATTAAGTTTAAAAGTTTCTCACTATTCCTATTTTCCTGAGATTTTTTTTATCCATAAATATTTTCTTTGGATTTTGTCAAAAGCTTCTGTTGGCATCAGTTAATATGATCAGAATAGCTTTTCTTCCTTAATCTATTGAGGTCATGGATTATACTGATTTTTTAAAATGTTAAATCAGCTCTGCATATCTAGAATCAACCCTATTTGATTATGAAGTATACTTCTTTTTCTACATTTTTTATTTGACTTGCTAATATTTTAAGAATTTTGTTTCATTAAAAAAATTTATGTAGAGGGTTTCTTTTTTCCTTTTAATGTTTTTATCTGGTTTGGGTATTGATGCTGGCCTAATAAAATAAATTTAGAAGTTGGTTTAGTTTGTTAGAACTGCCAACATAAAAATATCACAGACTGAGTGGCTTAAACAACATGCATTTATTTCCTCACAGTTCTGGATGCTAAAGTCCAAGATCCAGATGCTGGCAGGTTTGGTTTCTCCTGAGGCCTCTCTCCTTGGCCTGTAGATGTCCATCCTCTCGTTATGTCCTGACATTGTCTGACATCATCTTGCCCTGTGCGTGCGCACCCCTGGTCTCTGTGTGTGTGTCTCTCTAAATTTCCTCTTCTTTTAAGGACCACCGTCACACTGGATTAGGGTCTGCCATCACAGTCTCACTTTTATTTTACCACATCTTTAAAGACTTTACTCCCAATACAGTCACATCGTGAGGTGATGGGTGTTAGGATCTCAACATATGAATTTTGGAGACACAATTCAGTTCATAATAAAAGTTTCACCCTGCTTATGTTTTCTGGAAAAAAATTTTTAAAATTGGCACTGTTTCTTTCTTAAATATTTGATAGAATTAATTATTAAAACCATGTGGGCTAGATTTTCTTGGTGTTATTAATTATAGATTTGATTTCCTTTAATAAATACATATAGGCCTATTAAGAATCTTTGTGTGTGAGTTTTGGTAGTATATTCAGGATTGTTCATTTAATTTGTGAAATAATGGCAGTAGAACTATTCAAAATATTCTTTTACTATACCTACGATGTCCTTGGGATCAGTAGTGATGATTTTTCTTTCATTTCTAATATTGGTAATTATATTTTGTTTTTTTTTTTCTTGGTTAGCATGGTTGGGGGTTTGCCAGATTTATTTCTTCTAAATAACCAACTTTTGGTTTTACAGACTTTATTGATTTCTGTTGTATTATTTATTATTTTTCTTCTGATTGCTTTAGTTTTCAGTTCAGTTCAGTCGCTCAGTCGTGTCCGACTCTTTGTGACCCCATGAATCAGCACGCCAGGCCTCCTTGTCCATCACCAACTCCCGGAGTTCACTCAGACTCAAGTCCATCGAGTCAGTGATGCCATCCAGCCATCTCATCCTCTGTCGTCCCCTTCTCCTCCTGCCCCCAATCCCTCCCAGCATCAGGGTCTTTTCCAATGAGTCAACTCTTCTCATGAGGTGGCCAAATACTGGAGTTTCAGCTTTAGCATCATTCCTTCCAAAGAAATCCCAGGGTTGATCTCCTTCAGAATGGACTGGCTGGATCTCCTTGCAGTCCAAGGGACTCTCAAGAGTCTTCTCCAACACCACAGTTCAAAAGCATCAATTCTTCGGTGCTCAGCCTTCCTTCAGTCCAACACTCACATCCATACATGACCACTGGAAAAACCATAGCCTTGACTAGATGGACCTTAGTTGGCAAAGTAATGTCTCTGCTTTTGAATATGCTATCTAGGTTGGTCATAACTTTTCTTCCTAGGAGTAAGCATCTTTTAATTTCATGGCTGCAGTCACCATCTGCAGTGATTTTGGAGCCCCAAAAAGTAAAGTCTGACACTGTTTCCACTGTTTCCCCATCTATTTCCCATTATTAATTTTATATCTTTCTCATTTTCTGATATATTCATTCAAAGTTATAATTGTCTCAATAAGTACTGTTTTGCTCCATACCACAAATTTTCATTAAGTTCAAGATATTTTAATATTTCTCCTGAAATTTCTTTGATCTTTATTTTATTTAGTAGTGTGCTGTTTAACTGCTGAGTATTTTGGGATTTTTCCAACTACCTTTTTGTTCATAATTTCTGGTTTCATATTTGCACATGCTTTGCGTAATTTCTATTATTTAAATTTTTTCAGATGTATTTTATGATGAGAATGTAGTTTATCATGTAATGTAGTTCCATGTGAGTTTGAGAAGAATGTGTATTTCACAGTTGTTAGATGAAGCATCCATAAATGTCGTTTACATCAAGTTGATTGTTGGTATTTTTCAGTTCAAATATATCCTTACTGATCATTGCCTGAAAGAGGAATGTTTAAATCTCTAACTATACCACTAGATTTGTCTACTTCACTTTAAAATTGTATTTATTTACCTCAGATATTTTGCCACTCTGTTGCTATGTACATCAATGTTAAGGATTATTATGTCTTCTTAGAGAACTGACCCCTTTATTATTATGCCTGCTAAGTCACTTCAGTCAGTCAAACTCTTTGCGACCCTATCCACTGTAGCCCGTCAGGCTCCTCTGTCCATGGGATTCTCCAGACAAGAATACTGGAGTGAGTTGCCCTGCCCTCCTGCAGGGTGTCTTTCTGAACCAGGGATCAAACCCAAGTCACCTGCATTGGCAGGCAGGTTCTTTACCACTAGCACCACCTGGGAAGTTCCTTTATTATTATGCAATCTTCTTATTTATTTGTAATAATTTTCTTTGTTTTGAAGTTTGACTGAAATCATAAGAGCTACTTAAATTCTTCTGCTTCCTGTTAGCATGGTATATCTTTCTTTATGCCTTTACTTTTAAATGGAGTCTTTAAAGAGGATTTCATATAGACAACATATATCGGAATATTTTTAAATATATTCTGACAGTGTCTGTCCTTTGATGTATTTACCCCTCTCACATTTAAAGTGATTACTGAAATTGTTTAATCTGTACCATATTTCTAACTGTGTTCTATTCATTTAAATTATTTTTCCTTTGTTTTATAGGCTTCACTGGTTTTCATAGAGCATTTATATAATTTCATTTTATCTCCTCTCTTAGGGTATTGATTATATTTCTTTTAAAGATTTTTTTAGTGCTTCACTAAACATTTGCAGTATTCATTCACAACTAATTTAAGTCCATACTCAAATAGCACTGTACAACTCTACAGGAGTACAAGCATCTGATAGCAAATTATTCCCAATTCTTCCTTCCCATCCCTTATTATGTGGGTGTCATTTATTTTACTTTTCCATATTCTGTAATCACCCAATACATTGCTGTTATTATTTTGAGCAATTTTCTGTTAGATTAGTTAAGAATAGGAAAATACAATATTTTATTTGATTATTGTTTGTATCTTTTCTGACACTATTCCTTTCCCTATGTGGATCTGAGTTTCTGACCTATGTCATTTTCTCTCTCCATGAAGAACTTCCTTTAACATTTTTTGCAGAGCAGAGCTCCTGGAATGAATCCTCTCCATTTTTCTTTATAAAAGTTTTCCTTTATTCTCATTTTTGAAGTAAAATGTTCACAGTGTTTTTTAAATTGTTGTTAACAGTATAAATATTTCACTCTACTCTTGTTTACATTGTAATTATTATCATGTCCCTCCTTTACTAAGGCGCTTCTATTTTTTTCCCTTTCTGGCTGCTGCCAAGATTTTCTGTTTTGTTTTGTTTTGTTTTGTTTTGCAATTTGACTGTGACGTGCCTAGGTGTAGTCTTTTGGGTATTTATCCTTCTTGTTGTTTGCTAGCTGAGAATCCTAGATCTGTGCTTTGGTAGCTGTATTAATCAAGGTTTCCAGTGAAACAGAATCAATATGTGTGTGTATGTATGTGTGTGTGTGCACATGAACACAGGCACACGCGTGTGTATGAGAAAGAGAGGAAGAGGGAGATAGGTGAAAGAGAGTGAGAAATGTTTATTTTAAGACACTGGCTCACATGCCTGTGGTGGTTTTGTCCAAAATCTGCAGGATTGGGAGGCAGACTGGATATTGAATACAGAGTCAATCTACTATCAGGATTCTTTCTTGTTCAGAGTAGGTCAGTTTTTGTTTGTTTAAGGTCTTCAACTCATTGGACTAATCCCATTCACATATGGAGAGTAATTAGCTTTACTCAAAGGCCTTGCATTTAAATGTCAATCTAATGCACAAAAAAAAAACATGCTCATAAAAACATCCAGTATAATATTTGATCAAATATATAGACTATTATGGCCCAGCAAAAGTGATATATAAAATTGACAATCAGACCACCTGTCATTAATTTTGAAAACACTTGAAAAATTCATTGCGATTATTACTTCAGTTATTTCTTCTGTTTCAATTATCATTTTACTTCTGCTATCCAATAATATACACAATTTTTCAAATTGTCGCACAGTTCTAGATAATCTTTTGTGATTGTTTCCCCATCCTTTTCTCCTGTTGCTTCTCTTCTTTTTTTGTTTAATGTTTATATTTATTTTTAGATTTTTATTTTATTTTGGGCTATCATTTATTAACAATGTTGTGTTCATTTCAGTGTATAGCAAAGTGATTCAGTTATAAACATACATATATCTATTCCTTCTTTAACTGTATTTATTTTATTTTTATTTGGCTATGCTGGTCTTAGTCGCAGCATGCAGGGCCTTAGTTGTGGCATATGGAATCTAGTTTCCTGACCAGGGATCAAACCAGGGACCCTTGCATTGAGAGTGTGGAGTCTTAGCCACTGGAACACCAGGGTAGTCCCGTATATCGACTATTTTTCAAATCCTTTTCCGAGTTAGGAAATTATAGAATATTGAACAGAGTTCCCTTTGCTATACAATGGGTTATCAATTATATATCATAATGGGTTATCAATTACATAGCATATATATCATAATCAATTATAATCATATGGGTTATGCTATACAATTGGTTGTCTATGTCAAATATAAGAGTGTGTACATGTCAATCCCAACTCCCACCCTTCCCCCAAAGTAACCATAAGTTTGTGTTCTACATGTGTAACTCTATTTCTCTTTTGTAAATTAGTTCATTGTATCATTTCTTTTTAGTTTCCCCATAAAAGTGATATCATATGATATCTGTCTTTCTCTAACTTACTTCACTTAGTATAATCTCCAGGTCCATTCAGGTTGCTGTAAAATGCATTATTTCACTCCTTTCAATGGTTGAGTAATATTCCTTTATATATATGTACCATATTTTCTTTATCTGTAGATCTGTTGATGGACATTTAGAATGCTTCCATGTCTTTGTTATTGTAAATAGTGCTGTGATGAACACTGGGGTGAATATATTTTTTCAAACCATGATTTTGTCTGAATACATGCCAAGGAGTGGCATTGCTATATAGTACAATAACTCTTATTTTTAGTTTTTTAAGGAACCTCCATAATGTTCTCCAGAGTGGCTGCACCAATTTACATTCTCATCAAAGGTGTAGGATTCCCTTTTCTCCACACTCTCTCCAGCATTTATTATTTTAGATTTTTTGATGATGGCCATCTGACTGGTGTAGGTAATATTTCACTGTAGTTTTGATTTTTATTTATATTTAATTAATGATGTTGAGCATCTTTTCATGTGCCTCTTGGCCATGTAGCAGCAATGCAGGAGACCAAAGAGTATTCAGGGTTGAACTCTTTTAAGATTTACTGGTCTGATATCCTTACTTTCCAAGAGACTCTCAGGAGTCTTCTCCAGCACCACAGTTGAAAAGTAGTAATTCTTTGGTGCTCTGCCTTCTTTATTATCCAGCTCTCACATCCATACATGAGTATTGGAAAGACCATAGTTTTGACTATATGGACCTTTGTTGGCAAAGTGATGTCTTTGCTTTATAACTCACTGTCTAGGTTTGTCATAGCTTTCCTGCCAAGAAACAATTATGTAATTTCATGACTGCAGTTGCCATCCACAGTAATTTTAGAGCCCAGGAAGAGAAACTCTATCACTGCTTCCACCTTTTGCCCTTCTATTTGCCATGAAATGATAGGGCCAGATACCATGATCTTAGGTTTTTTTTGTTTTTGTTTTTTTTTTTTTTTAATATTGAGTTTTAAGCTGGCTTTTTTCATTCTCTTCCTTCACTCTCATCAAGAAGCTCTTTAGTTCCTCTTCACTTTCTGCCATTAGAGTGATATCATCTGGTTATCTGAGGTTGTTGATATTTCTCTGGCAATCTTGATTCCAGCTTGTAACTTTTTCAGCCCAGCACTTCACATGATGTGCTCTGTGTATAAGTTAAATTAACAGGGTGACAATAAACAGCCGTGTCATACTCCTTTTCTCAATCCTGAATGAGTCAGTTGTTCCATACAGGGTTCTAATTGTTGCTTCTTGACCTGCACACAGGTTTCTTACAAGACAGGTAAAATGGTCTGGTATTCCCATCTCTTTAAGAGCTTTCCACAGGCTTCCCTTGTGGTTCAGCTGATTAAGAATCCACCTGCAATGCAGGAGAACTGGGTTCAATCCCTGGGCTGGGAAGATTCCCTGCAAAAGGGAAACGCTACCCACTCCAGTATTCTGGCTTGGGGAATTCCATGGACTGTATAGTCCATGGGGTTGCAAGAGTCGGATATGACTGAGTGACTTTCACTTCACTTCACAGTTTATTATGATCCACACAATCAAAGGTTTTGGCATAGTCGATGAAACAGAGGTAGATGCTTTTCTGGAATCCCCTTGCTTTCTCTGTGATCCAGAGAATGTTTGCAATTTGAACTCTGGTTCTTCTGCTTGTTCTAAACCCAGTTGGAACATCTGGAAGTTCTTGGTTCACATAATGCTGAAGCCTAGTGTGGAGGATTTTGAGTATAACCTTACTAGCATGGGCGATGAATGCAATTGTCCAGTGGCTTGAACATTCTTTAGTACTGCCCTTCTTTGAAACTGGGATGAGGATTGACCTTTTCTCATCCTGTGGCCACTGTTTTCCGAATTGGCTGTATACTGAGTGCAGCATTTTAATAGCAGCATCTTTTAGGATTTTAAATAGCCCTGTGGAATTCCATCACCTCCACTAGCTTTATTGCCAGTGGTGCCTCCTAAGGCCCACTTGACTTCACACTCCTTGGGTGGCCCTACATGGCATGGCTCATAGCATCATTGAATTACACAAGCCCCTTCACCACAAGGCAGTGATCTGTGAAGGGGAATATCTATTTCAATCTTATTTTTTGAATAGGTTGTTTTATTGATGTTGGGCTGCATGAGCTGTTTCTAATTTTGGATATTAGTCCTTTGTTTATCACATTGTTTGCAATATTTTTTTCCCACTCTGGGTTGTCTTTTCACTTAGTTTATGGATTCCTTTGCAGTGCAAAAGCTTTTGAATTTAACTAGGTCCCATTTGTTTCTTTTATTTTTTTAATATATTAATTTTAATTAGAGGCTAATTACTTTACATTATTGTGGTGGCTTTTGCCATACATCAACATGAATCAGTCATGGGTGTACATGTGTCCCCTATCCTGAACCCCCCTCCCACCTCCCTCCATACCTCATCTCTCTGGGTTGTCCCAGAGCACCAGCTTTGAGTGTCCTGCAGGCTTCATGCATTAAACTTGCACTGGTAATCTGTTTTACATATGTAATATATGTTTTTCAATGCTGTGCTCTCAAATCATCCCACCTTTGCCTTCTCCCAGGTAGTACAAAAGTCTGTCCTTTACATCTGTGTCTCTTTTACTGTCTTGGATATAAGGTCGTCACTACCGTCTTTCTAAATTCCATATGTATGTGTTAATATACCATATTGGTGTTTCTTTTTCTGACTTCACTATAATAGGCTCCAGTTTCATCCACCTCATTTAGAACTTCTCCATCATTTATTCTTGGTAGACTTTTTGATTGCAGCCAGTCTGACTGGTGTGAGATGGTACCTCATTTTGGTTTTGAATTGCATTTCTCTGACAGTGATGTTAAGTGTCTTTTCATGTGTTTATTAGCCATATGTACGTCTTCTTTGGAGAAATGTCTGTTTAGTTCTTAGGCCCACTTTTTGACTGGGTTGTTTATTTTTCTGGTATTGAGCTACATGAGCTGCTTGTATATTTTGGAGATTAATTCTTTGTCAGTTGTTTCATTTGCTATTATTTTCTCCCATTCTGAAGGCTGCCTTTTCACCTTGCTTATAGTTTCCTTCATTGTGCAAAAGTTTTTAAGTTTAATTAGGTCCCATTTGTTTGTTTTTATTTTTATTTCCATTACTCTAGGAGGTGATTCTTAGAGGATCTTGCTGTGATTTATGTCAGAGAGTATTCTGCGTATATCTTACTCTAAGAGCTTTATAGTTTCTGGTCTTGTTTTTATTTCCACTGTTATTCAGCAGTTAGTTGTGATTTTAGTGTTTTCACTAGAAGAGGTGAGCTCACATCCTTGTGGGCTTACCAGGTGGCATTAGTGGTATAGAACCCACCTGCCAGTGCAGGAGACATGGGTTGGATCCCTGGGTCAGGGAGATCCCCTGGAGAAGGGAATGGCAACCCACCCCAGTATCCTTGCCTGGGGAATTCCATGGACAGAGGAGCCTGGTGGGCTACAGTCTGTATGGTTGCAAAGAGTCAGACATGACTGAAGCAATTTAGCACAAGTACAAATAGACCTTTGGTGGAAAATTTACAAGTTTGGTTAAAGGTTGGGCTGTGTTTATTGTGTCCTGAAGATGCAGGTGCCAGATATTTTAAATTCCTCTGGATCCTTGTTTTTGTATACCCTATTGATTTGACTTTTTATGTAAACTCTTTAAAAGGAAGCTAAGCCTTGCATTTGTTTCAGCTATAATCCACTGTAACACTAAGACCTTCACAAGAAGGTGTGAGGCACAGAGTTGCATTCTTGGATCTTAAAATTTAGCCTCAGTCTTTTTGTATTCCTGGGTCCCTGGACTATAACTTTCACAGGTACTTCTGTTTCCCTGCTCCATCCTTAGGTTAAATAAAAAACCTGGAGGGCATTAGAGATAGGAAACTTCCCTTTCCCAACAACAAATATGGCTTTGGTAAAGTATTTTCCTTTTCTAGAAAGGCCATTTTCATGGAGAATGCTCTGGTAGTGTTTCATAACGGTAATTTTTCATTTGCCCTGCCAGATATATTTTGGTTGATTCTTCACCATAGGAACCTGGTTGATTCTTCACCATAGGAACCTTCACAAAAATGTGTAGGTCCACACTAAGGCTGTGGTTACCAAGAGTTTCTCACTCAGCACACTAACTCACATTCCATCTCCAGGAATTTGTTAGTTACCCACTTGTAGCCGTTTCCTAGGGAAGCCATACAGAATTACTACATATCTGGTGACCTAAAATAGTAGAAACTGATTATCTTTCAATCCAGGAGGCCAAGGTCTAAAATAAGATACCAGCTTGTTGGTTCCTTTTGGAAGCGCTGAGGGACAATCTCTCCTAGATTCTGATGGCCGACTCCCATCAATGACAGTTCTTGGCTTAGAGCTTCATTACTCCAATCTCTGCTTCTGCCCTGACATGGCCTTCTTTCCTCTGCCTCTTTTGTGTCTTTCCCTATGAGGACATCAGTCATTAAATGTAGGGCCTACTCTCTCCCAATATGACCTCTTCATAACTGGATTATATCTATAGACTCTATTTCCAAATAAGGCCACAGGGAACAGGGCTAGTTCTTGAATATACCTTTTGAGGAGACCCAGTTCAACCCAGGACATTATTTAAGTTTTCCTATGAGTTAAGGGTACTAGCTGCTTCTACTTCCAAAAAACTGATCTTGGTGGTAGTTCTCTGCCTATATCCTTCCAGACTTCAGGATGGCAGTGTTCCCAATGATCTCAGTTGTAAAAGAAAAGTCATGGATTTCATGTTGTTTTTAGTTTTTTTTTTTCTAACTGTAATATCAGTTCAGTCACTCAGTTGTGTCTGACTCTTTGCCACCCCATGGGCTGCAGCACTGCAATATGGAAATAACTGTTTCCAAGCTGCTTAAATACAAGGACTGAAACCAAAAGTTTGCATCACCTTATTGATTAATCTATACTAAAGGCTCAGTAATAAATGTTGAATAAATAGAAAGTAAATGGATAAATGCATGGAATGGCAACCACTCCAGTATTCTTGCCTGGAAAATCCCCATGGACAGAGCGGCCTGGCAGGCTACAGTCCATGGGATCACAAAGAGTCAGACACGACTGAGCGACTAAGCATGCACAGCATGATTATCTATTCTTTTTAAACTTAGTCTATATAGATTTTTCAAAATCTGTGCACTTTTACTTCAATAATAAGATCTTAAACTCTCTTTTCCATCCACCTTTTTCTTAATTATCATTAGATCCTAATAGCAAAAATATCCAAATTATTTCTCTGTAAAATTTAAATGTTTATCCATATTTTTTAATGTAAAATATGATTGTTTCTGACACAAATATTTCCTAGTGATTTTTCTTTCTTTTTTGCTTCATTGTTTTACTTTTTTTTTTTTTTCATTTTGTTTTCTTTTGTCAGGAGACTGAAAGAGTTGAGGGCCAAGAATGAGATCAGAGTGATTGGAAAATACTGGATCTTTCTCTCTTTTCTTCTTAAATCTTGAGGTGTTCTTTACCATGCATATGGAAGCACATGATTAAACAAAAAACTCTATAAAAATGTCTGTAGCAGTTTTATTCCTAATAATCACAAACCAAAACATCCCAAGAGACTTTCAATGAGTGAATGTTTAAACTGTTAGATATGCATACATTGGAATAGTACTCTGCAATACAGGAACCAATACTGATAAACATTCAAGATAAACACCATAAATTAATCTCCAAAGAATTTGCTGAGAACAAATAGCAAATAACAAAAGGTTACATTCCATTCATATAGTATGATTAAAATGACAAATTTATAGAAATGAAAAACTCAAAATCATTGCAGAGATCACAGACTGGAATTGGGTGGGGGAGAGATTTAAGGAAAAGAAATGTTAGTTTGGTTATAAAAGAGCAACATGAAGGGATCCTTGTGTTTTGAAGGAATTATTCTGTGTTTGGACTGTCAATATCCTGGTTGAGATATTATACTATTGTTTTGCAAGATGTTACCATTAGAGAGACTTGGTAATGGGTACATGGGACATCTCTATTATTTTTCTTTTTGCAACTGCATATGAATCTAAAAATATCTTAATGTTCTTAAATTTAATGTTTACAATGGGCTTTATCACAATATCTGTTTTTAAATTGTCACATTGTATTTGAGAATAATTGAGCACTTACCTGTTTCTTAAATACTTTTAAAATCATTGACTAGTAAATGAGGCATCATTTATTGTTCTAGTCCTCTATATTTATCTTTTGAAAGCTTCTGTAGCTTATGATAGTAGAGGTAATACTTTCCTACTGTAAAACAGTTTATAACATAGACAGGTATAATGAATTATCCTCTTTACATCAGTCTCATCTTTTTCCATTCTTTTTTCCTTTGGTGGGATTATTTCTTTTCTTGAAATGAAGCTGGTCATTTCTCTTATACTTGGCGTCTTTCACTTTTTTCACTTTTCAGTATTTCTATCTTTAAACTTCTAGATAATCCTAGTTTCCTTCCATTGGCAATTATATATACTCAATGCAGTCTCATTCAAAACACCAAATCAAAACAAAATGACATCTTCAAAGTAATTTTCCCCTCTGCATCTGATTGCTTACTTTTACCAACTGCCTTTATTCTGTAATACAAAACAGTTTCTATCCTTAAGTTTCCACAGATGTTGCAATCATTAAACACACCAATAACCTTAATATTGTCAAAAGTACGCACAAAAGATTCTTCCAATTAAAATTTTCATTATCAGAGTCATTGCTTCTTCACTCCCAAGGTAGCACTAAGCATCTTATATTTTGTATTTAATCAAGAGGAGGTATATTTTGTATTTAATAAAAAAAAGTAAAACTACTAGGATGCTTCAGTTACACTTAAGAAGTGTTAGCAGTGTATTCACATTTTTGTGTATCTTGTACAGTTTTGGAAAGTAAGATTTTTATTCCAAAAGTTTAAAACTTCTGTCTTTTTACATTCTAATTCCTCTAATTTACAACTCCCTTTCTTTTGACTGGCAGTGGCATAGCCTCTGACATTTCTTTGGATATGAATAAGAGGGTTTTGAGTTTGGCCACAGTGAAATATATTTATGTGTTTCATAGTTGCCTTTGTAAGTCATTCAGCTATAGGAATGACTTCCATCTTCTATCTCCCTTTGTGCCAATATGTTAGATATCATGACAAGACATACCTTATTGAAATAAAGAGTTCTGTGATAACCAATCCCAAAATATGTCAGAAAGAAAGCTCCTGAAATCAACAAAGCCAGGAGCCAGTCTTCAGAAAATTTCTTGAATAATCACATGTGAAAAATTATAAGCAGAATATTTGGTTCTCTTTGAAGCATGGTCCAATCAGAAGTTTTCTCCTAATGAGAATATAGGAAGAAGTGATCAAAGGTAAACCATCCAAACATTTTGGAAAAAAAATGTGTTTGAGTGGTAATTACTACAAACACTGAGTGGTTTGTAATTACTACAAACTGCTCTTTTTTCCAGATATTTTCAAATTTGTGATAATTTAGAGACTTTTCCCTTAAATTCTAATTTGTAGTTTTTTTCTGTTCTAAATGGGCACTTTAATATGTGAATTTGTAATTTTGTATTTTTTAAAAAACAGCAACCAACATTTTAAATATTCAGTGTTCCAAAACTGGGAACTACTATTGTTTATTCCAGTGTTCACTGATACCTCACAGTATATACATGGTCATAAAGGATCTCACCTCAGCTCCCTGCCATGGCTTATTTTAGAGCACATGGCTCCTCTTCTCACCTGATGATTTCACCGAGACATCTTTGGTCTAAACTCCCATATGTATACAGGTACAGCCTTTCTGCTTGTATGTCACTAATGAATATTGTAATTGCATATGGAAAAAGACTAGGTACAGGTCAGTATTTATTGATATGGAGGCAAACGTGGACTAGTGGTCATATTGGAGCAGTCATCCACATCAGATGAGCACCTCTACTTGTAGGACATAAAAACAAAGGTCTGGTGAGGAAGTATGTTTGAAACAAGATGTGCTTAGGAACTATGCCTATGTAGCTAGTAAATGAGAAAGCAAGTAAGATAAAAGGTGAGAAGACAAGACAGGAATCAAAATATTCTCAAGACAAAGTTTGCCCTCTTTACCTTCAAGAGTGGTTAAAAAAAACCATAATAATAAAAGTAAAAATGTTAAATATAGAAAATACAACCCAAATAGCATAATATTATTTATATTCTGCATATCAGTGAGTCCACAGAGGTCATGGGTAGGGTGTACATACTTGGTTTGACTAGTGAGCAACAAAGTACTCCCACAGTGGCTACATCATTCTCAAGCGGCTGGTAAATATTTCTTGATATTTGACACGCACCTTTCAGATTTTTCCTCATACTAGGTATAAAATCATATCACTTTAATTTACATTGTTAGTGTGTGTTTATGCATCTCTTCATGTGCTCATTGGACTTGCATTTTTACTTTTCTGTATGTGTCTGTTGCCCCTTTTTACAATGAGGTTGCTGTCTTTTATTTCTGGTTTGAGTGTATTTTTACTGGACTCTAGGTATTTGATTGTTTTCCTTAGAATTACATATAATTACTCAACTGTTTTCCTTAGAATTATATATAACTACTCATTCTATCATCTATATATTCACTTTATCTATGGTATTTTTTTTGTACAAAATCCTGTAAGGTATATTTAAAAATAAAAGGATCGACTACAGGTGGAGCCGCCCATTCATAGGACTTTAGAGTAAATAACTTCATGAGAATTAGCACCAGTGAGCTGTCTTCTTGATGTAACTTGTAGACATTTCTACCACGATAATTTCTAGTTCAAGATCACATTCTCCATTTTCAGGCAAGGATGATGATATTTAAGATGGAGGCTACTATTCAATCAGGCTTTATTCTGGCCAGTGTGTAGAAAGACTATTATCTGAATGAAGTTCACTTATACTTCCTTAGCCTCTTTTCCCATAAGTACAGTGCTAAAGACAGTAGAAGTTCCCCATTGGGTTCTGTGTGAGGCCAAGTTAGTTCAGGTGAACTGATTCCTAGAGATGTGTTAAATTTGCTATTTTTGAATTTCTAAAACCTAGATAGTTTAGAAACACTCTTTTATTCATTTTGTATAACTTAAAAAGTTATGAACCTGAGTGGCATTTTTATATACTCTTAATACTCAATCTATGTTCGATACAGTTTACAGGATGCTTGGAGCTGGTACATGAGAATGATCCAGAGAGATGATATGGGGTGGGAGGTGAGAGGGGGGTTCAGGATTGGAAACTCATGTATACCCATGGCAGATTCATGTCAATGTATGGCAAATCGAATACAGTATTGTAAAGTAAAATAAAGTAAAAATTAAAATTTAAAAAAAAGAAAAAAATTAAAAAAAAATAAAATTTTTATCAGAGGAAAAAAAAGAAAAGAAAGCTTTGTGGGAACATAGTCACCACCATTTATTTAAACAATATAAAATAAATTTGAATTCTTTCTTCTCTAAAAATAAAAAATAAAAAAATAAAAAATAAAATAAAACTGAGCCTACCCAATTTCCCTTATAAATGTGTCACATTTTCCATGGGTCTTTTCCTCCTTATAATATACATCAGTGCCTAAATGTTTATACATATAAACTATATTTATCATGTTGTATATTAAATCCTTATGTGTGAAAGTTAACAATCATTTTGACTGCCTTCATCCAGTTCCCCTTACCCTAGTTTCCACCTCTGGTCTAGTCAAAGCTATCGTTTTTCCAGTAGTCATGTATGAATGTGAGAGTTGGACTATAAAGAAAGCTGTTCCTTTCCGTTCAGTCGCTCAGTCGTGTCCGACTCTTTGCGACCCCATGAATCGCAGCATGCCAGGCCTCCCTGTCCATCACCAACTCCCGGAGTTCACTCAGACTCACGTCCATTGAGTCCGTGATGCCATCCAGCCATCTCATCCTCGGTCATCCCCTTCTCCTCCTGCCCCCAATCCCTCCCAGCATCAGAGTCTTTTCCAATGAGTCAACTCGTTGCATGAGGTGGCCAAAGTACTGGAGCTTCAGCTTTCGCATCATTCCTTCCAAAGAAATCCCAGGGTTGATCTCCTTCAGAATGGACTGGTTGGATCTCCTTGCAGTCCAAGGGACTCTCAAGAGTCTTCTCCAACACCACAGTTCAAAAGCATCAATTCTTTGGCGCTCAGCCTTCTTCACAGTCCAACTCTCACATCCATACATGAGCACAGGAAAAACCATAGCCTTGACTAGATGGACCTTAGTCTGCAAAGTAATGTCTCTGCTTTTGAATATACTATCTAGGTTGGTCATAACTTTTCTTCCAAGGAGTAAGCGTCATTTAATTTCATGGCTGCAGTCACCATCTGCAGTGATTTTGGAGCCCCAAAAAATAAAGTCTGACACTGTTTCTACTGTTTCCCCATCTATTTCCCATGAAGTGATGGGACCAGCTGCCATGATCTTTGTTTTCTGAATGTTGAGCTTTAAGCCAACTTTTTCACTCTCCTCTTTCACTTTCAACAAGAGGCTTTTTAGCTCCTCTGCACTTTCTGCCATAAGGGTGGTGTCATCTGCATATCTGAGGTTATTGATATCCCGGCAATCTTGATTCCAGCTTGTGTTTCTTCCAATCCAGCGTTTCTCATGATGTACTCTGCATATAAGTTAAATAAGCAGGGTGACAATATACAGCCTTGATGACTCCTTTTCCTATTTGGAACCAGTCTGTTGTTCCATGTCCAGTTCTAACTGTTGCTTCCTGACCTGCATACAGATTTCTCAAAGAAAGCTGAGTGCCAAAGAATTAATACTTTTGAACTGTGGTGTTGGAGAACACTTTTGAGAGTCCCTTAGACTGCAAGGAGATCCAACCAGTCCATCCTAAAGCAAATCAGTCCTGAATGTTCATTGGAAGGACTGATACTGAAGCTGAAACTCCAATACTTTTGCCATCTGATGTGAAGAACTGACTCCTTGGAAAAGACCTTGATACTGGGAAAGATCAAAGGCAGGAGGAGAAGGAGATGTCAGAGGATGAGATGGTTGGATGGCATCACCAACTCGCTGGACATGAGTTTCAGTAAACTCCGGGAGTTGGTGATAGACAGGGAAGCATGGCATACTACAGTCCATGGGGTCACAAGGAGTCAGACACGACTGAACAACTAAACTGAACCACAAATCTTATCCCTTTTTCTATGAATTTGTTTGTATTTTGTTTGTTTGTGAAGTGTAATACTATGGTATTTCTCATTACACAAGGTAGTGTTTTTTTATACATTTCAAAATAATTACCAGTGATGCCAAAAGCTCAGGTTCTTTGTTCACCAGTACCAAATCAAATCTCAGAGACGAAGTTTTGGGTGAAGTAGAAATGAACAGCTTTATTGCTTTGCCAGGCAAAGGGAGACACAGTGGGCTAATGCCGTCAATACTGTGTGCCCATCTCCTTGGGAAAGATAGAAGTTTTATAGTAATTGTTCAAAGAGGTGTAATCAGCTCATAGACATTCTTCTGATGGGATGGTGGTAAGTTAAATAGGAGTCAGTACCATCAGCCTTCAGATCCAACTGGTCTGAGGTCTATATGCTTGTGGGCAGTGCACCATTGTTAAGCATTAACTTCTTTCACCTGGAGGGGTTTTCAGTATCTGCAAAATAGCTCAAAGATCTTGTTGTGCAGGAGGAGAAGGGGACGACCGAGGATGAGATGGCTGGATGGCTCATGGACTCAATGGACGTGAGTCTGAGTGAACTCCGGGAGTTGGTGATGGACAGGGAGGCCTGGCGTGCTGCGATTCATGGAGTCGCAAAGAGTCGGACACGACTGAGCGACTGAACTGAACTGAACTGATATCTGATGATAGGGAAACAGGACCTCGTCCAAAGGCTGCTCTCGGCTCAGTGTTTCTCCCTAGTCCTCCCTCCCCTCCTTTCCTTAATTAACAACCACTGGAGTCTGCCCAATGGAACTCAAGGAAGGTCATGGAGCCTAAGGGAAGGCTGTTTCCTATAATCAAAGAAAGAGAGGACAGAAAGGCTTTGTGCTACAGAGCCCCACAGGCTTCCATTATGGCTCAGATGGTAAAGAATCTGCCTGCAGTGCAGGAGACCTGGGTTTGATCCCTGGGTTGGGCAGATCCCCTGGAGGAGGGAAAGGCTACCCACTCCAGTATTCCAGCCTAGAGAATTCCATGGACTATACACTCCATGGGGTCTCAAAAAGTCGGACACGGCTGAGCGACTTTCACTTGGTATCTCCAAGATAAATCTAGTTATATATCACCATACAAAGATATTACTTAGTTATTGACTAGATTCCCCACACTGAATTCCCCAAACTGTGCATTTCATAACTGTGACTCGTTTGATTTGCAACTGGAAGTCTGTACTTTTTATTTTCCCTCAACTGTTTTTTTCCCTTCCCCACCCCATCACCTCTGGCAACCACCCATTTGTTCTTTGTATCTAAAACTCTGTTTCTGTTTTGTTACACAGGATCATTTGTTTCATTTTTAGACTCCACATATAAGTGAAATCATAGAATGTTTGTCTTTCTCTGCCTGACTTATTTCACTGAGCATATGTACCCTCTAGGGCTTCCCAGGTGGCTCAGTGGTAAAGAATCCACCTGCAATCCCAGGTGACCCAGATTCGATCCCTGGGTTGGGTAGATCCCCTGGAGGAGGGCATGGTAACCTATTCCAGTATTCTTGGCTGGAGAATCCTATGGACGGAGGAACCTCCAGGCTACAGTCCATGGGGTCACAAAGGGTCAGACACAACTGAAGCTACCTAGCACACAATATCCTCCAGGTCTACCCATGTTGTCCCAAATGCCAAGGTTTCATTCTTTTCTATGGCTAACATTCCATTATATGTGTATGCTACATCTTTATCCATTCATCTATTATGGACACTCGGTTTGCTTCTGTATTTGGCGACTGTAGATACTGCTGCAGTGAAGAGGGATGCATACATCTTTTCAAATTAGTGTTTTCATTTTCTTTGGGTAATACCCAGGAATGGAATTTCTGGATTGTATTATAATTCTTTATTTAATTTTCTGAGGAATCTCTGCACTGTTTTCCATAGCAGCTGCACCAATTTACAGTCCTATCATCAGTGCCTCATGGTTTCCTTTTCTCCATATCCTTGTCAACACTCGTTATTTGTTGATAACAGCCATTCTAACAGGTAAAAGGTAATATCATTGTGGTTTTGATTTGCATTTTCCTGATAGTGATATCAAGCATCTGTTTCACATGCCTGTTGGCCATCTGTATGTCTTCTTTGTACAAATGTCTGTTCAGATCATCTGCCTATATTTTAATTAGGTTGTTTGTTTCTTGTGTTGTATGAGTTTTTATATTTTGAATATTAATCCCTTATCAAATATATTATTTGCAAGTACCACCTCTCATTTGTAGGTGATCCCTTCATTTTGTTTCTATGTTCATTAGCTGTTCAGAAACTTTTTAGTTTGATAAAGTTCCATTTGTTACTTTTTGCTTTTGTTTCCCTTGACTGAAGAGATAGATCCTTTCAAATAGTATTAAGACCTATGTCAAAGAGAGTACTGCCTATGTTTTCTTCTAGAAGTTCTGTGGTTTCATGTCTTACATCTAATTTTATTTTTGTATATGGTATGAGAGTAGTACAGTTTAATTGTTTTTCATGTATCTGTACAGTTTTCCCAACACCATCTATTGAAGAGGTAATCTTCTATCCATTTTATATTCTTGATTCCTTTGCCTTAGATTAATTCCCATGCAAATTTAGGTTCACTTCTGGGCTCTCTATTCTATGATTTTCTAGTACCAAAAAATTGTTTTCTAATGATTATCTGTGATAAATTTTGCCAATTGATGCTTTTGAACTGTGGTGTTAGAGAAGACTCTTGAGAGTCCCTTGGACTGCAGGGAGATCCAACCAGTCCATCCTAAAGGAAATCAGTCCTGAATAGTCATTGGAAGGAGTGATGCTAAAGCTGAAGTTCCAATACTTTGGCCACCTGATGTGAAGAACTGACTCATTTGAAAAGACCCTGATGCTGGGCAAGATTGAAAATGGGAGGAGAAGGGGACAACAGAGGAGGAGATGGCTGGATGGCATCACCGACTCAATGGACACGAGTTTGGGTGGACTCCAGGAGTTGGTGGACAGGGAGGCCTGGCTTTGCAGTCCATGGGGTCCCAAAGAGTCGGACATGACTGAGTGACTGAACTGTTTACTGTGATAGATTTTTACAATAGAGACCTCAAAGATGAATCAACCCCCATCTCAAATGCCTCAAGGTATTTTAGCAAATTCAATAACATCCTGAGTCACTTCTTCCTCATCTTTCAACCAGACACTTAACAGATTTAACATGGATAACATTTTTAAATGTCATGGATGCTAAAAATTATTTTTAAATTACTAATTTAAAATTAAGTGATTGCTATTTCTAAGGGTAAGAAAGAAAGGATAAGGAATAGAAGGTGAGTATTTGTTCAGATACCACAGCAAAGAAGAATTCCTGTAGCTACTGAGTGCATCTGTGTATGTGTGTGTAAGGAACACACAAAAATGAATAAGTCTGGCTTATAGTTTATTATTAGTAAAGGAACATATACAACTGGACAATAAGTAAAACAGTTCAAGAGAAACGAGAAGCTGGTAATTATTACATATTTATCAATCTAACGTGTAAATAGCGCTGGCTGTTCCAATGATGCCTCTCAATCACTGTAATACATCATTAAGGTTATGTTGTAGATAAGAAAATTAAGGCTTAGAAAGTTTAATAATGCATCTAAAGTTGCACAAGCAGTTAGAGAAAAGTCAAGATAGTACTCAATGAAGACTCTTTTTGATATATCATACTGCCTTTAGGTAACATGATGCTAATGCAGTTCTGAGAGGAGAAGAAATTATGAGTTATACATTCAATCATAGATAATAATTTTATTTTTTACTTATTGGAGGCATCAGAAAAAAATGATTATTCAGAACAATTATTTCAAGTATATTAAACTAAGTCTAGGTAAATATTTTTTTAAAAGAAGTATCTCTACTAATATATTTATAAGGAATTTATATAATCATATCAACCAAAACTCAATCAGAATTCCTGCATCAGATTTTTTTTTTAAGAACATAGGAAACAAATGCTGTGAATAGAAAGAGTAAAATATTTTGGAAATTACATAAGCATAATGGTATTCTAATCTGACTTCTCCTGATGTAGATTTCATACTTCCTTTCTTAATAAATTTTGAATAAATAATTAGCATTTCATGAATAATTTTATCAGAAACATTATATACTGTTATACCATAGAAAATATGTAAAGAGTCACGTCATGAATTTGATTTTTAATTAGCAGCATCTGTCTCAGCCATAGGTATCATTTTCTTTAAGAAAGTAACACTGGCACAAAAGTTACCAGCATGTCATCTGTTCTGTGTACTACACCTGAGAAACTGCTTTGTGTTTCCCAACGGAGCTCAATTAGCATATTATTCTTTAGCTGCTGCTGCTGCTCCCTAAAACAACCTGCAGAATTGACATTTGTTTTCGGAAAGTGGGTTTTATCAAACAGGCCCACAAAAACAAGTCCTAGAAGACAGACAGTCCTAGGAAAAAACTGGTAATGCAGAGATTACAGTTCCTAAAACCTTTCTGGTTAAGCAGCCATTAAAGCACCTGGATGGCCCCAGGAGATTGACATGGTGATAAAGAAAGACTACCTAGGAGAGTTTTGCTCAGCTGGCCAGAGATTTCATTTTTACTAAATGGACTCTGACATAAAATGGAAGAAGGTCTGAACAAGTTTAAAGGATCTAAGTTAAGGCTGCCTAAGCAGAGATATGCAGGCTTGTTTGAGGTTTTGCAGGCTAAGCTTAGAATAGTGCAAAGCCTTGCCAATACCACTGAGAGAGTCTTCTTTGAAGGAGCAATAGTATGTTGGGTTTAACTAGGCTGCCATAAGCAAAGTGTGAAAAAATATATTTTAGGAAACTATGGATATAGCTCAATTGAAAAATGGTTTTTCTGCCAAAAATTCATTTGTGAATTGATCTTTGGAAATCTGAGTCCATTCCTCAAAATATATAGTGATGATTAATGAATCGAAGATAAGCCACAGATGCCCAATTCAGCTCTTCAAATATTGCTATTGCTATTGCTAAGTCACTTCAGTCGTGTCCGACTCTGTGTGACCCCATAGACGGCAGCCCACCAGGCTCCCCCGTCCCTGGGATTCTCCAGGCAAGAACACTGGAGTGGGTTCTTCAAATATATATAGTATTAATTAATGCTTTTTACCCTATCAGATATTTTATATGGTTAAGTTGTATTCTAAATTCCAAATAAGGTCGCCAAGAATACACATCACTGGTGATGATGCGTGGCCCCTGGGTCCTGCTGGCTGTCGTAGAGATCAACTGGAGTGGACTTAGGTGGACTAGGACCTCTGAGAAAACCAAGCATTACAGATCTTCTAAGAGCCAGGTAAAATAAGTTTTCTTAATGGCAATCAGTGCTCTTTATAACACTCTGTAAGAGAGTTTAAAACATGTGGCATAGCCTTATAAGATGAAATATTTATGGTCTAAAGAATATTAATTTGCTGATATTTCTCTATTAGGTACTTACTTTTAACAATGGTATTACATGTTGCTTGGGAAGCTTCTCATGTTCACTAATTCATTACTAGGAGGCATTTCTTGAGATTTTTACAATTGGGAAGGAAAAATAACATCTAACCAAATTGTTTTTCTTTAATTATGAAATAAATAGGTTTGCTTTGATACATAAATGTGATGAAATCAAAAAATTGTTGTAATGTTCATCCACCTCATTAAAACTGATTCAAATGTATTCTTTTTAATAGCTGAGTAATACTCCATTGTGTATATGTACCACAGCTTTCTTATCCATTCATATGAAATAAATAGGTTTGCTTTGATACATAAATGTGATGAAATCAAAAAATTGTTCTAATGTAGATCCCTTAATATATAAATTTAGAATGCATAAAATGAAACTAGATAAGTACTTATTTTAATAGTAGTATTTATTTAATAGGGGAATAGTTCTTATCTGACATAAGTGGCCAGTTCTGAGGAAGAAATAAAACTTTCTTAATACTCTGAGGAAAGGACATTTTTACCTCTTTTTTGCTTGTTCATTTGTTCTTTCCCTCCATTTCCTGCAATGCTGTTCTCTTCTGCTTTTATGCACTCTGTCATGACACGGATAATTATTTATGCTCCCCTCACTATGAAAGGTGTTAGGGAAATAGTGGCAGGGCAGGGCACTGCTCTGGTTATTACTAAGAGGCTGACTTCTAGTGGAGAAAAAAACTTGTATTAAAAGCGGGATGATTGTTACCAAAAACATGAAATGTAGGGCATTGTGGAGTATATAAAATAAGTTTCTGACTGTAGGCTTATACCTGAGACAGTGAAATGAGGCAAGTTATCATATTTTGGGAAAATAAATAGTATACTTAAACTTGATAATTAGTGTTATATATACCACTATATATTCTTGGTTGTTTTATACCAGTGTTGTTTAACCTGAGAACAGTTGCAGAGAAAACAAAAGAGATGACTCAGTATTGGAGACTGACATGACAAAATAATAAAGCAGTTGGAATTCAGGACTCCCAGAAAAGCCTTCCTCTAAAGGTATGGCCACAATCAACTGTTTGCCTTTCAGATGATGGGTTATCTACCCCTGTTCACGAGTGCTTTATTCTAGGAGAAGTGGAACAAGAGGTGAAAGAAGTTGGGCTCGAATCCTCTGTCAGTGTTTGTTCCGTTATTGCTAATGCCAGACATATCTTTCCTCTTTGTCTCATCTTGTATATTTTTAGTTTTTTGACACTTGATGCTTAAACTCCCTTTGTACTCTCTCTTATTAGCCCGGGTGCCTGTGGCTGGGTATATCCACTGCTTTATTCCTCAGGCTATGGATTGAATTACTTAACTCCCTTTCACAAGTAATGATGTGCCTGGTAAGTGTCCTAGCCTCAAAAAAAAAAAATCTGGATATGCCCCAGCCTGCCTTGTTGAAATCTTCACTACTTACTGATCTCATTAACATTTGCCAACTGCTTTCCTATGCGGAACAGATTTTATGCCTTTTTCTCAATTCTAATACCTCAGGGTCAGAATCTGCCATGCCCACAGACTTGTTATAGCTGGCCAGCTGTCCTCTCTGCCAGTGGCCTGCCTATGGGCAGTCTCAATTTAAATCATCATAATTTTCTCTACCTTTGAACTTGACCCTTACTAACCTGATTTGGGCTGCTTTTTCACCCTTTAGGCAATAGTTTTCTGAGGTTGGGCTTGTTTCCATTTTAGCCACAACTGAATGCCTAGCATTTGATAAATATTTTTGAAAAAAATCATTTTCTTCTTTTGCTTTAGATCTCTGTTTATATAAAATGCATATAATTTTGTGCTTAAGCTCCTGCAAGTATGGTTACATTGCATAACACTGCTTTTCACAGTCATGCATCCAGATTCAGTAAGTGTTTAAACCAACCTTTCCAAGGAGAAACTCTGCTAATGTTTGTTCTCTTAGTTTTTTAGGTTACTACACTTACTTCTGACTTAGCTCCTTAAAAACAAAACTTGCCTAAGTACTGATGGATTTTATAACTTTCTTAATAACCTTTACCATAGACCTCAGTACAGTTCAGTTCACTTGCTCAGCTGTGTCTGACTCTTTGTGACCCCATGTACTACAGCATGCCAGGCCTCCCTATCCATCACCAACTCCTAGACTTCACTCAAACTAATGTCCATTGAGTTGGTGATGCCATCCAACCATCTCATCCTCTGTTGTCCACTTTTCCTCCTGCCTTCAATCTTTCCCAGCATCAGGGTCTGTTCCAATGAGTCAGTTCTTCACATCAGGTGGCCAAAGGTTTGAAGTTTCAGCTTTAGCATCAGTCCTTCCAATGAATATTCAGGACTGATTTGCTTTAGGATGGACTGGTTGGATCTCCTTGCAGCCCAAGGGACTCTCAAGAGTCTTTTCCAATACCACAGTTCAAAATCATCAATTCTTCCATGCTCAGCTTTCTTTATAGTCCAACTCTCACATCCATACATGACTACTGGAAAAATCATAACCTTGACTAGATGGACCTTTGTTGGTAAAGCAATGTCTCTGCTTTTTAATATGCTATCTAGGTTGGTCATAAATTTTCTTCCAAG
Source organism: Aepyceros melampus (assembly GCA_006408695.1). Taxonomy (NCBI): domain Eukaryota; kingdom Metazoa; phylum Chordata; class Mammalia; order Artiodactyla; family Bovidae; genus Aepyceros; species Aepyceros melampus. The sequence goes on from SJXQ01011700.1 coordinate 112,860, forward strand.
GAGTAATCGTCTTTTAATTTCAGGTTGCAGTCAACATCTGCAATGATTTTGGAGCCCCCAAAAATAAAGTCAGCCACTGTTTCCCCATCTATTTGCCATGAAGTGAGGGGACCAGATGCCATGATCTTACTTATCTGAAAGTTGAGTTTTAAGCCAACTTTTTGACTCTCGAGAGGCTCATTAGTTCTTCTTCACTTTCTGCCATAAGGGTGGTGTCATCTGCATATCTGAGGTTATTGATATTTCTCCTGGCAATCTTGATTCCAGCTTGTGCTTCTTCCAGCCCAGCATTTCTCATGATGTACTCTTCATATAAGTTAAATATCAGGGTGACAATATACAGCCTTGATGTACTCTTTTTCCTGTTTGGAGCCAGTCTGTTTGTTCCATGTCCAGTTCTAACTGTTCCTTCCTGACCTGCATACAGATTTCTCAAGAGGCAGGTCAGGTGTCTGGTATTCCCATCTCTTTCAGAATTTTCCACAGTTTCTTGTGATCCACACAGTCAAAGGCTTTGGCATAGTCAATAAAGCATAAGTAGATGTTTTTCTGGAACTCTCTTGCTTTTTCGAGGATCCAGTGGATGTTAGCAATTTGACCTCTGGTTCCTCTGCCTTTTCTAAAACCAGCTTGAACATCTGGAAGTTCATGGTTCACATATTGTTGAAGCCTGGCTTGGAGAATTTTGAGCATTGCTTTGCTAGCATGTGAGATGAGTGCAATTGTGCGGTAGTTTGAATGTTCTTTGGCATTGCCTTTCTTTGGGATTAGAATGAAAATTACCTTTCCCAGACCTGTGGCCACTGCTGAGTTTTCCAGATTTGCTGGCATATTGAGTGCAGCACTTTCATAGCATCATCTTTTAGGATCTGAAATAGGCCTCACTCACTGTATATTTTGAGTGAGATACATCATGCATTCTTAATAGCACAGGACTGCTTCTAGGAAGAGAAATTTTGGGGATCAAGAATTTAAGAAATGAGGGATTGAACAATATGGTGGAGTAGGAGAATGTGGAACTCACCCTTCCATATGCGCACAACAAAATACATCCACATGTGGAAAGATTTTCATTGAATCTGGCAGAAAGATCCCTATACATCCATGGCCGTAAGAAAGATCCATATGTAATCAGAAAGGAAGGGGAAAAATGATCAAGTCAGGACTCAGAGAAAAGGGAGAATATACCTGGGCAGAGACCAACCCTAAGAGTGAACAGTGAGGGTCATCGATTGGGTGTCCTAGTCCTGGGGTCATACACAGGGGAGATGTATCCCCTTGGCTGGATAGAGAACCACTGAGACTAATAGGAGACTTGTGTAAAGTCTGAACTCTATCATAAGGATTTCATGCAATCTGGTTTAACCCTGAAACTGGTCAGGAAAGGCCTACTGAAACTGCATGACTGGTGGACTCATTTCCTGGGACCTTCTTAGTGTGCAGCCCAGCCCAATCCTAGTGAACTCTATAGCTCTGCTTATTCCACACATGCAGAGGCAACAAGGTCCCAGTGCTGAGAAACACTGGTTTTAATAAAAAAAAAAAAAAAAGGTAAGAAAGAGCTTCGTATCTGCTTTGCAGAAACATCCAAGTCAACAGGAAAGCTTACTGGGAATTGGCGCCTTTTAAGAAATGACATTGTTTGAACAAACTATAAAGCCCAGCTTGGAAAATGATATGGTATTCACAGAGGATGGTAGTCAAAAGATACTTTCTGGATTATCAACTTCTGTTAAACTCGAAATTTTTTTCAGTGTATTATTTTCTGATAGTCTTTCAAGTTTTTTTTTGTTGAATCAACATCAAATAAATGGCTATTTAATATGCATACAGAACCTTTTTGCACTAATGTCATATTACTTAAAAAAAAACTATATAGTTATGTGAAGAATTTTAGTTTGGAAGAGCAAAATTAGATTGTTTAATGAATCACAAATTCATTTAGTCACAGCCACTTCTAAGAGCAAACAATTTTCTCTAGAAATAATGCATTTCAATTACAGTCAACTTTGCACAAGCCTCCAAGACCCTAAATACTCTTAATGAGGGGGCAGTCTTCACATCTCAGTGCAGTCAAAGCCTTGGCTCAAACATTGGAAAACATTTTCTTGTCTATGGCCGTACTTCCTGAATGTGCCCAATCTCATCTAAAGATATTTTCTTTGGCTTGATGACTTATGGCTTGTATTAGCTTCACCATTCCTAACTTCTTCTCCATTGAAATGACTTTCTTTATTGTGCCAATCAAGTCAACACACTTTACTACTTGTAGTCTTAGAATACTAGACTTAGAACACTAAAATTTTATATTTGATATTTCTGTTAGTTAAATATAATCAATCAAGTTATATCTTATAAAATCTCATCTACTTGAACTTTTGGTAACATTTGATTTTATCATCGCTTATAATTTCTGATTTGTGGTACATTTTGTGGTCCTTCATTTTCCAATTTCTACTTTGACCAATCTGAGTGCTCTTTCCTTAGCTCTGTGTCTAAGCACATTTTTCTGTCTATAGACATTCTCATCAGCTTTCATGAGTTCAACATGTCACATTAATGTGCAAGGTGATAGGTGTACAAAGGGAGACTAAATATAGTCCTGCCTTCTAGAAGCTGTTAACATCTTTCCTAAATTTCATACATGTATTTCCAACATAATTTTAGAAATATTTACTTTCATACTCTGTGAAAATCTCAGGCTTAATATAAAATTTGAATTTTTTCAACCTTAAAACATATTATTCTTCTTTGGTAAATGGCACAGTACCCACCAAAATAACTATATACTTTCTCTCTTGTCTCTTCCTAAAATCTCAGATAGAATCAGACAGAAAATTCAATTTATTTCAAAAATGCATCTCCTTATTCAAGAATACAATAATGTTTGTAGAGAATCATTAATATTAGTTTCCAATCCTGTTTTCTCCACTTGTGACTTGTGTGGGCTTTAACGTGACAAAGTCCTCATGTCTCAATTCCCTTACTGATATAATGAAAATATCCTCTAAATAATAAATGCTGTAAGAATTACTTAAACATGGGAAGACATAGTGCATACTATATACTGAATGTGTTTTTATTTTCATTTCCCCAACTGTTTCTCCCTCTCTCATGTCACTGACGTGGATTTTCTTCTTATTCAGGGCCATCTGGGTATTCTGGCACAGATTTATATGCTTGTATTCTCTGTCAATATTTCTCTAAACACCACATGTTATTTAATTAATTACTCCTTTGAAATCTTCCAGAATTATCAATTGCCCACAAGGAAAATATTAATTTCTATGGCATACCATATAAGAATCTTTATCACATCTTATATACTTCTGTATATGACCAATAAAATACAGCGTTAGGCCTACAGCAGATATTTGCCAAACATCTTTTGGTTTTGCTTACCTCTCTTTGTAGAAACTTATGCTTAAAGGCCATGCTTAATCCTTTGTAGTTTTAACTCAGTTTTCAAAGGGAGCTGTTATAGGCAAGCTAATGCTGCTTTAAAAATTCCTAGAGATTGTCATACAGAGTGACATAAGTCAGAGAAAGACAAATATCGTATGATATTGCTTGTATGTGGCATCTTAAAGGAGGGGGTACAAGTGAACTTATTCACAAAACAGAAATAAAGTCATAAAAGTAGAAAACAAACTTACGGTCACCAGGGGATGAGGGGTGGGGGTAAGGATAAATTGGGAGCTTGGGATTGACACATACATACTACTATATATAACATAAATAATAATAAGGACCAGGTGACTCAATACTCTGTAATAATATGGGAAAAGAATCTAAGAAAAAGTGAACATATGTTTGTGTTTAACTAATTCACTTTGCTCTACACCTGAAACACATTGTAAATCAACTATGCATACTCAGTTGCTTCAGTCGTGTCCAATTCTGTGAAACCCATGAAAATAGCCCACCAGGAGATTTGTCCATGAGATTTCCCAGGCATGAATACTGGAGTGGGTTGCCATGTAATAAAAATAAATCTTTAAGAATTATATGGATAAGGGAGGAGGGACTGAGTTGAGGAACAGCTTCCGTTGGATTTATGGAATCTAATATCCCCTTACCAAGTCTGTTTTGTCTTCTCCTTTGTAGGAACTTTCTGTATCGTTTTTATTGTTTGAGAGAAGAGAAAGAACTGGAAAAAAGCCATAGAATCTACATGCTTTCAGCTGGAGCTAACACTTTTACCATCCTTCTCTCTTTTCTAATACTCTTCCCTGTGTTAAAGGTTAAGTCTGGATAATGATAATTAGTAATAGTAAGACTGGGATGTAAGCAGACTTCCTCATTGAGCTTCACCTCATGTGTAGTTCTGTAGTGGGTATGACTTCAATCCAGGAGAAGGCAATGGCGCCCCACTCCAGTACTCTTGCCTAAAAAATCCCATGGATGGAGCCTGGAAGGCTGCAGTCCATGGGGTCGCTGAGGGTTGGACAAGACTGAGCAACTTCACTTTCACTTTTCATTTTCATGCATTGGAGAAGGAAATGGCAACCCACTCCAGTGTTCTTGTCTGGAGAATCACTGGACAGGGGAGCCTGGTGGGCTGCTGTCGATGGGGTCACACAGAGTCGGACACGACTGAAGTGACTTAGCAAAAGCAGCATGACTTCAATCACCATAGGGAAATAATGGGTTCCTGCTGTTATTCATATGTAACTAAAGATCTCAATACTATGATCACTGGACATAACTGTCAATATGCATATTAACTTCAGTCTGTTTTCAAATAATAGGACTATCTTTATGAACTTATAGGTAAAACCTTATAATACTTTATTCTTCTCATGAACTTTGATCTCTTATTTATCAATTTTCTACATATGTAATAATTCCATGATTTATTATTTTCTTGAATCACTAGTGATTACATACATATTACACACACTTATATAGTTTGTTCATAAGTTAACTTGTAAAGGTAGTTCATAAATATGCAGATATTGACCTCTAATTTTTTTCAGCAAATTTCTGTATGTAATCATTTCTTTCAGTTTGAAAAACTTTTAGTATCCCTTATAATACAGGTCTGCTGAAGATGAAGTCTCAGAAAATAGTTTTGGCTTTCATATATACATAGTGTTTTCAGTGATACAGAATTGTAAGTAGATGGGTTTTTTTCCCCCCATTTTTATATTTTAAAAATGTCTTTTGTTTTCTGGCCCTCATTATTTCTGATGAGAAGCAGCTGTTACTTTTTATTGTTTTTTCTATTTAATCATCTTGTGTTAGACCCTGGATGCTTTTAAATTTTTGCTGTGTCTTTGGTTTTCAGCAGTTAGAATGATCACCCTAATCTAGTGGACCTAATGTGGCTTTATTTGCATTTTCCTTCTTGAGGTAGTTTCATCTTTTTGAACCTTGGTGATATTTTTCACATACTTAGGAAAAGTTTTGCCCATTACCTTTTCAAATAATTTTCTGCCCTATCTTTTCTCTCTGCTTTATCATGTACTCCAAAACTCATATACCATACATTTAATTTTGCTCCACAGATTCCCAGACAGCCTGTCATAATTTTGTTTGCTTTCATTCTCTTGTAAACATCTATTTATTTAGTTTGGGCTGTGCTGGCTTTTCCTTGCTTTGTGCAGGTTTTCTCTAGTTGCAGCGAGCAGGGAGCAACTCTTTGTCGTGTTTGTCATTTATCTTATGTTTCAGTTTGAACTATCTTCAGTGTTAATGATCTTTTCTCTGCTGACTCCAAAACAGGATCAAGTGACTACTTTAAGATCTGAAGTGAATTCCTTTTTTAAAAATAGTATACTTATATATTTATTTTAAGCATTTCCAATTTGGCTATTAAAAAATTTAGTTTCTAGGTTTCTGCTAAATTTTATCATGTTTAACACACTTATACACTGTGATAGTTAATTTTGTGTGTCAATTTGATTAGCCAAAAGGATGCCCAACTAGACAGTAAGACATTATTTTTAGCTGTGTCTATGAGAGTGTCTAGAAAAAATAGCATTTGATTAAGTAGACTAATTAAAAGAAGACCTGTCTTTATTGGTATGAGTGAGCATCACTTAATCCATCGAGGGCCTGAATAGAATGAAAAGGCAAAGGAAGGGTGAATTCTCTCTCTCCCTTAATCTGGAGTGCCTATTCCCTAGTGCCTTTGGGTGTACGAGCTGCTGTGCTCTGGCCTTTCTGATTATGGGACTTAACTAACATACCCCTGGTTCTCAGGCCTTGTCCTCTCAGACTGCAGGTTATACCATCAGCTTCTCTGATTTTCAGGCCTTCAAACTCAGACTAAACTATACAACCAGTTTTTCTGGTTCTCTAGCTTGTAGATGGCAGATTTAGGGACTTCTTGGTTTCCATACATATGTCAGTGTGTGTGTGTATGTACGTATGTGTATTATCTTGGTTCTGCTTCTCTGGAGAACTCTGGCTAATGCATACACCTTTCACGTACGCTTCTGTATAATTATTATAGTCATTCTAAATTCCCTTCTGAAAATTAAAACATCAGGCCATCTGTGTATTTGTTTCTAGAGTATATTTACTTTTCTCATCTTGGGTCTCATTTTCCTACATCTTCATGGAAATTTAAAAATAACATTGGAGACTAGAAAAAATGATAAGGAAAAGTATGTCTTTTCCTTTGAAAGGTTGATAATGTTACCGTGTCATTCTGCTAGTTGAGCAGAGTCTGGGCACTCTTACAACTTTTGATAGATTTGGTTCATTCGTAGCTTCAGATGTTTTGAGAAGTGATTAGTAAGTCTCTAGAGATCTCACAATTTATACTATAGTGTCCAGTTTTCAGACATATTAGGGAATCTTCTTAGTTTTTAACACCTACACTAGCTTTCTGCACCTCAGTTATTTGCTGTCTTGCTGATCTCAGTATTTGGAGGGATGATTTGCATGCTTGGAAAGGTCCCATGTCCCTCCTATGCTAATCTTTCAACTCTCCTGCCCTGGTCCTATCTTTAGCATATTACCTATGCTCTCATTGAAAATCAGTGAGAAAAGTTGGAGGTAGCTACAGACATTTTTCTAAAGCTGAGGTTCCATAGGATTCCTCCCTTTAATTTTCCAGTGAAAATAGCCAAGTAACTATTCTCTTAGAATAGACTTTTCTCTCTTAAATTTGCCTCAATTTCTTTAATTAAATTCATCATCAGCCTTCTGTTGCCTTTTAAAGTATTGTGACTTGGTTTTATTTGGTTTATATTCACTTTTTTTGTTTGCTTTTGTAGGGAGCAACAATTTCCTACAACTTCTCATAACTTAACCAGAAGTAGAAGTCTCTTTTTGTTCTTTTTGTATCTCAGTTTTTACAAGGATAGCTTACAAGGATAGATAGCATCCAATACATGACTTATTTAATTGAAAATCCTATTTTCACATTAGAGATGATAGGATTTCTTCTGGTAAACAAATGATCAATTATGAATTTTCTAAGGACCATACATGCAGTATCACACTGAAATACTCAGGGGGGGTATTCTTAGAGTCCACTCAAGAGTCAAGCTCACAAGATACCTGCCATAGGCCATGTTTAACAGTAGGTTTACTTAGAAGAATTTAGGCCAGAAAACACAATTTTCCAACAGGGTAGTGATACCTATCCAACTTGTATGGGTGTCCTTGAAATAGTCTGTGTAACATCCAGGAACTATCCTCTGTGGTTCAGATGATAGACTAGGGTGAGGGAATGAAAGGCGACATATTGGTGAGGTACAGAAGCCATCCCAGGGTAATACGTATTCCTTAGAGGAACTAATGTTGCTTGTGACAATTCAGTGGGTATGGTTTTCAGGTTCAGCAAAGGACAGGCAAGTTACAAGGGTCACTGCAATCAAGAATGCTCAAAACCATGGCTTTATACTAAGTATTTACAAAATATTCTCATTCCAGATGCAGTTTACCTAATTGGTCAATTTTACCATAAGCAATGTTCTACTCGTATGAAGTTTCCAGGAAAAAAGAAATGGAAGACTGACTGAAGGTAAATTCTCATTCTAGAATTTGAAAGAATGTGAAAGGATCTGTTATAGCCAATTTATGATATATAATATCAGTATTTAGTACTATTCAATAAAACAGCATCCATAGATGTCAACCCGTGACTGAAGAGACAGCACACATACATATATACTTTATGTGAGATATTTTAGAAGAATGCACATATTTTTGTAGTTTTTAGTACAATTGACTAAACTTGTATTATCACTAAAAATGTTTTTGATTATTCTTACCCACATGTATATAGTATACATATATGTAATAAATTAAGTCACATCCTGTATGATGAACCTAAGAATACAAATTGGAACTGATTTTGTTACATACTCAAATATAGAAGTTATAATACCATATTTTCACATATATATGGAATTTAGAAACATGGTAATGATAACCCTATATGCGAGACAGCAAAAGAGACACAGATGTATAGAACAGACTTTTGGACTCTGAGAGGGAGAGGGTGGGATGTTTTGGGAGAATGGCACTGAAACATGTATACTACCATGTAAGAAATGAATTGCCAGTCTATGTTTGATACAGGATACAGGATGCTTGGGACTGGTGCATGGGGATGATCCAGAGAGTTGATATGGGGTGGGAGGTTGGGGGGGAAGTTCAGGATTGGGAACTCATGTACACCCGAGACAGATTCATGTCAATGTATGGCAAAACCAATACAGTAATGTAAAATAAAGTAAAAATAAAAACTTTTTAAAAAAGTAACATGGAAACTTACATTACCATATGTAAAATAGATATTTTTACATATCTAACGGGAATTTGCTGTATGGCTCAGGAAACTCAAACAGGGGCTCTGTATCAATCTAGGAGGAGGAAATGGGGAGGAAGATGGGAGGGAGGTTCAAAAGGGAGGGGATATATGTATATCTATGGCTTATTCATGTTGAGGTTTGACAGAAAACAACAAAATTCTGTAAAGCAATTATCCTTCAATAAAAAATAAAAAAAAAAACTAATGAGTTTAGAGACTGCAAATAAAATGTAAAGTTTGGGATAGAGGCATTCATATACCTATTCCAATATTTTGACTTCACGAATAGAAAAGCTACCCTGGGCTCATATAATAATTTATATTTATGTAACCAGATTCAAGGCAAAATACAGTCCAGAATTGGTTAATTTAGTAGTATAATCATACCATCATGGTGCCAAATTATTACCATCTTCCCACTCTCTGTTGGTTGAATTTGTCCTTAGGCTGCCTGCTATTATAACCACAAGATCACAGATATGACAATGCCCATCAGGGAAAGAGGGATTCTCTCTTTGAACTTTGTAAGATCTAAGAAACAGTTTCAAGCATCTCTAGTAAATGTTTTTATTTATCTCATTAGCCAGGATTGCATCACAAGCTCAAGTTGAATCAATGCCTGGCAACAGAACTGAGCCACAGAATTGGGCTAAACTACCGATGATTTACCCTTAAAACTTGGAATTAGCCTTTTGTAAAAGAAAGGGGAGAAGGAGGATCTCAAACTCGTTAGAAACTGCAATTATAAATGAAGATAATAATGGGTGCTGTTAAACATAATATCTGCTACTCAGTATTTTGTTCATGAAAATAGTTTATTAGTCCTCCAACCCCAGTTAAAATTTTAAAATATTACACATGACTTCCCTGGTGGCTCAGAGGTTAAAGTGTCTGCCTCCAATGCGGGAGACCCGGGTTCGATCCCTGGGTCAGGAAGATCCTCTGGAGAAGGAAATGGCAATCCACTCCAGTATTCTTGCCTGGAGAATCCCATGGACGAAGAAGCCTAGTAGGTTACAGGCCACGGGGTCGCAAAGAGTCGAACACGACTGAACGACTTCACCCCACCACACATGATTATAAGTATGCCACTTTAATAAATTCATAGGACTAGAAGAAGATAGCTTTTTTTCCAAGAGTGGCTAGAAATTCCAAAAAATAGTTGGGCAAAGTCTATAAAATAATGTGATTTTTAAACTATTGCTGATAAATACTATCCCAGCCAAGGGTTATAGTAGAACTTATGAATTTTTATTCTGAAAAGAGTGACTTTTCATTTACTGTACTAAATTAATTCTGGAGCTTACATACTGAGAAATATTATAAAAGTTACATGGTTTGTGGGCTTATAGAAATTGTCCAGTATAAACTGCTTATGGGAAAATTGTCTAAAATGACTTCTATATTTTCCTTATATTCAGGATCACGGTTTATTATTTAGAGAAGGTTTTTTTAATGATAGTTTTTAATTTTTTGTGCTAAATAGCATTTGGAAGAAACACAAGCTGGAATCAAGATTGCCGGGAGAAATATCAATCACCTCAGATATGCAGATGACACCACTCTTGTGGCAGAAAGGAAGAGGAGCTAAAAAGCCTCTTGATGAAAGTGAAAGAAGAGAGTGAAAAAGTTGGCTTAAAGCTCAACATTCAGAAAACAAAGATCATGGCATCTGGTCCCATCACTTCATGGGAAATAGACGGGAAAACAGTAGAAACAGTGTCAGACTTTATTTTTTTGGGCTCCAAAATCACTGCAGATGGTGACTGCAGCCATGAAATTAAAAGATGCTTACTCCTTGGAAGAAAAGTTATGACCAACCTAGGTAGCATATTGAAAAGCAGAGACATTACTTTGCCAACTAAGGTCCGTCTAGTCAAGGCTATGGTTTTTCCAGTGGTCATGTATGGATGTGAGAGTTGGACTGTGAAGAGGCTGAGCGCCGAAGAATTGATGTGTTTGAACTGTGGTGTTGGAGAAGACTCTTGAGAGTCCCTTGGACTGCAAGGAGATCCAACCAGTCCATTCTGAAGGAGATCAGCTCTGGGATTTCTTTGGAAGGAATGATGCTAAAGCTGAAGCTCCAGTACTTTGACCACCTCATGTGAAGAGTTGACTCATTGGAAAAGACTCTGATGCTGGGAGGGATTGGGGCAGGAGGAGAAGAGGATGACCGAGGATGAGATGGCTGGATGGCATCATGGACTCAATGGATGTGAGTCTGAGTGAACTCTGGGAGATGGTGATGGACAGGAAGGTCTGGCATGCTGCAATTCATGGGGCTGCAAAGAGTCAGACACGACTGAGTGATTGAACTGAACTGAGCATTTGGGAATAAAATATTTAAAACTAAAGCAAATACTGAGGAAATGGTAATATGGCAAAAGGTGAAATGATATAAGGTTGAGAGTATTCTCATAAGGTGTCATAGAATTTTTTCTATATTTGATCTATGTTTATAAAAATTGTTCAATATTTTTCATATTATAAGCTTACTCATAGCTCAACAATCATTTAATGAATACCATGGTATATGGTATGACTTAAAGTACAAATATTGAGTAATTCTTATTATTTTTTTCATCTATAAAATATAAATCAAACCACAAGATATCTCCTCCCATCTGTCAGCATGGCAATCTCTAAACAGTCTACAAATGTCAAATGCTGGCAAGGATATGAGGAAAAGGGAACACTTAGACAGTGTCTGTGGGAATATAAACGTGCAGCCACTATAGAAATCAATGCAGAGTTTCCTCAGAAATTAAAAGTAGAACCCAGAAATTCCACTCCTAAGTATATAGCTGGAGAAAACAAAAAGACCCATTTGGAAAGATACAGGCACCCCCACGCTGCACTATCTCATGCAGTACTACTTGCAATAGCCAAACAGAAGCAACCCACTGTCCATCAACAGATGAATGGTAGGTGGTATGGTATACATATACCACATGAATGGATAAAGAAGAAGCATATATATACACATTTATCCAATTTATCCATTCAGGGATGTGTGTATACAGACATATACATGTATACACAGAATATTAACAGCCATAAAAAATGAATGAAATTCTGCCATTTGCAGCAACATGGATGGACCTAGATGATATTATACTTAGTGAAATAAAGTCAGAGAAAGACAAATACTGAATGATATCACTTATACATGGAATATTAAAAAAAAATAATCGGATGAGTATATGTGCAAAACAGAAACAGAATCACAGATAACTAGCAGTTGCCAGTGAGGAGAGAGGAAAGAAGAAGGGGCAAGATAGGGATATGGGATTAAGAGATACAATCCGCTATGTATGTAAAATAGATAAGCAACAAAGATACATTATATAACACAGGTAATTATAGCCATTAGCTTGTATAACTTAATGAATTATAATCTCTGCTGCTGCTAAGTCACTTCAGTCATGTCCGACTCTGCGTGACCCCATAGACGGCAGCCCACCAGGCTCCCCCGTCCCCAGGATTCTCCAGGCAAGAACATTGGAGTGGGTTGCCATTTCCTTCTCCAATGCATGAAAGTGAAAGTGAAGTCGCTCAGTCATGTCCTACTCTTAGCGACCCCATGGACTGCAGCCTACCAGACTCCTGAATCACTATTCTGATACATAAAGCTAATGATGTGAATTAACTATACTTCAATTAAAAAAAATTTAATACTGTACCATTTAATAGAGTATCAGCTATCATTGTATCATCTCCATTGTTATCCAGTGGCATAAAAACATATTTTACATATTTTAGTGGGAAAGATAAATTTGTTTTGGAGGAGTTGGCTGCTATTTAATATAGAAGTTTTATGACTATATTTAAATATAAGTCAAGTTCATCTACCACTTTTGAGATAATACCAAACAAAGAGGGGCAGGTTCTGTTTCCTATAATGCAGCGCATATTACAGGGTTTTTTTTTTTTTTTTAGTGTGAATATTTTCTTATAATAATTTTTCTTTCCAAAATTTTTTTTAATTTAGATAGACTGATCCCAAAAGCTTTGTATGTTTGTGTTTATCTTGGTAGGTTTGTTTTTGTTTGTAGAGTGTATGTAGTTTGGGAGGTGTGAGTGTATGTCTATATGTGTTTAATGTCAGCCACATTACAAAGTAATTTTTAAGAGACGTATTAGGAAGAGACTCTTCTAGGACAAAGCGCTAACTTGATTTTTCTTTACTTTTGGCTCAAGAGAAGATATATATAAAAGAGAGTTCACTGGTTTAGTCCTGCACTACTTGAACTATTATTACCTATGTCTGAATAAGTCACACATCAGAAATATATTAGTATCTAATGTCACTGTGTCCTGAGTCTGGAGGTCTATCCATTGCATCTCAGTTAGAAAAAGAGATCTCTAAGGAAGCCCCATGTCAAGCATACTGGGAGCAAAAATGGAATCAAGGAAGGAACTTTGGTAAATTTGATTGTGACAAAATGAACTTTTTAACAAAATTAAGAATGAGATTAATCAGCAGAAGGGGAGAGAAGGAGGCTATGTGAGATTTGAGGAAGGATAAAATATGCAAGATTTTGCAAAACTTTGGTATGTGGAAGAGAATAGTGATAAGGCAAAAATATACAAACATATATACCCATGGACATCTATATCATTCTTATAATTTTAAAGCACTTTTAAGATATAAAACAGAGAAGGCAATGGCACCCCACTCCAGTACTCTTGCCTAGAAAATCCCATGGACAGAGGAGCCTGGTAGGCTGTAGTCCTTGGGGTCGCTAAGAGTCGGACACAACTGAGTGACTTCACTTTTACTTTTTACTTTCATGCATTGGAAAAGGAAATGGCAACCCACTCCAGTGTTCTTGCCTAAAGAATTTCAGGGATGGGGGAGCCTTGTGGGCTGCCATCTATGGGGTCGCACAGAGTCAGACATGACTGAGTGACTTAGCAGCAGCAGCAGCAAGATATAAAAAGGTCTTTGATTTTTTATTGAATTAAATGTAGTATTAAATGTGAATTTCCTAATTTTTCTCTAAAAGAAAATGACTTCATAACGAAACACTTCCTGTAAGAATTAGTTTGGAAGGAAAGTTATGATCAACCTCGATAGCATATTCAAAAGCAGAGATAATACTTAGCCAACAAAGGTCTGTCTAGTCAAGTTAAAGTGAAGTCGCTCAGTCGTGTCCAACTCTTTGCGACCCGTGGACTGTAGCCCACCAAGCTCCTCCAACCACAGGATTCTCCAGGCAAAAATACTGGAGTGGTTCCAGTGGTCATGTATGGATGTGAGTGTTGGACTGTGAAGAAAGCTGAGCGCTGAAGAACTGATGCTTTTGAACTGTGGTGTTGGAGAAGACTCTTGAGAGTCCCTTGGAGTGCAAGGAGATTCAACAAGTCCATCCTAAAGGAGACCAGTCCTGGGTTTTCATTGGAAGCACTGATGCTAAAGCTGAAACTCCAACACTTTGGCCACCTCATGCAAAACGTTGACTCATTGGAGAAGACCCTGATGCTGGGAGGGATTGGGGGCAGGAGGAGAAGGGGACAAGAGAGGATGAGATGGTTGGATGGCATCACTGACTTGACGCACATGAGTTTGGGTGAACTCCGGGAGTTGATGATGGACAGGGAGGCCTCGCGTGCTGCAATTCATGAGGTCGCAAAGAGTCAGACATGACTGAGCAACTGAACTGCTGAACATAAGTCATAAGTTACATCATTATTATACAGTGTGGTGCTTGAAGTGGTGGTGGAGGCAGTTAAGTGTATTTCCACAAATTAGAGTTCTTGGTGAAGGAATCTGAAGCAAAAGTTGTAAAGTAGCAGATTTACCTGAATAAGTAGAAGTGTTTAGAACATAATCCAGGAATTACTGTATTTTTGTCCATCCAGCTTAACATTTCATCCAGTGGATTTCACTAAAGGAAGGCATTTAGAGTTATGGCCCTACTGGAATTGATTTGAAACAACAATATATCGTGCTTTAGGTTCCATGTAACGTGTGTGCTTGGATGTAGAGTCCTGAATATTGCAGAATGCTTATGAAACAGGGCAGTGCATCTGTGAACTCTGCCTGCCTGTGGGTCCAAACCTCTGAGAACAGTGCAAAGAGCAGGTATGTGTTCGCAACCACTGTTGTTCATTGTGGCAAAGCTGAATGTGAGTGTCATCGTTCCAATATGTACTAAAGTGCTTGCTTGCTTAAGAAATCTGAAGAATCAAAACCTGGTATAATTTAATTAAAGACCGGGAACAAGAAGGTTTAGCAAGAAACTAATGATGAAGGAAATTTTAGGAAGTTTTGGATTGGCAGAAATGCCTAGAATTACATCTGACTCCTAATGAACAGAAATAATCTACACACCATTTTATTCAGTGTTGTCTGCTTTGTTGTGAATATATTTTCATCTTTACTGAGTTTAGGATATTGTCAGCATTCTACCTCTGTTTATTTTCATATGTGCTGCCCAGCATTATTCACTTGGTACACTCAGGCAAGTTAAAGTAATTATTTAGAAGTATAATTCATTTTGTATCCCCGTTTTACAACTGAGTGTAGTAATGCCTTCCCAGCCAGAAGGCAAGGGTCCAGGAAAATCAATTTATTGAGTTACCCCTACAGGGATAAGATTTTTCTGTTTGCTATATGACAGGTCAATTTATTGCTGTCTTGTATCACTGACAAATTGTGACTACCAATTAGCGTGACAGTTGGCTTCTCAAAGTTTCTTGGTGAAGGTATAATAAAATGACAAACTTTATGTAGTTGCTACTCACACATGTACTTTAGAATTCTCACTCTACTATTCAGCCATGGATTCCTGGTAAGCAGTATAGGAAGACTGGGTTCAGTTCTCCGAATCACACCTCCTCCTAAGTTAGGCTGTTTTCTTGAACTTAAATGACTCAACTTCTACTTTTTCTTATTTTAATAATTTACAAAGATATACCTTAAAACAGAGTCTAGTTGAAAGCTTCCTATCATTTCTCTAGAAAAGTTTAAATTTAGGCTGAACATAGAAAGGATAGAAACCAGGTCATCATAAGGAAACACCTGTCATTTAGCTCACTTGAATAAATAGCTACAACGTTATGCTTATGTGAACACCTCAGGACTAGGTATTCAGAAGGGGGAAAAACTAGTGGAATATGTTTCTCAGAGGCATGACTAAGATAAATTGGACAGTTCTTTTTTTTTAAGGGCAATATTCAAGAACAAAAACTATATTTGAAGCTAATGAAAGGTTAGATCATATGGGAATTATTGAAAAATAATTATTGATAGGAGGCAACCAACTAGAAATGAATATCCTAGGAAACCAAAGAAGCTGTGAAGCATGAATGAAAAAAAAGTTCAATTTGAAAGGAGAAATCATTGTAGGCTTATACCTTTGCTAGCTCCTACCACAGAGAGCTTATTCCAGTTTTTCCATTTAAATTAAATGATTATTATAAATATTGCTTGTTTTTTAAAAAAAGATGCCATCACAAAAATTTTTATCTCCAAAATTCAGTAATATTTTTGAGATTTTGTGAAAATAGCAATATGTCTCTATGAAAGTGTTAACCTGTGGTTCTCCTTTATTTATTTTCCCCATTCCCTCAAAACCTGATTTATACCTTGTTAATAGTGTTTTCTTCACAATGTCCATCACAATCTAACTGACCCAGATCCTAGTTCCTGCATCAAATGTGAATGGGAGGTAGCTACTACAGTTGTCACCTCTTCATTCTCTCTGGAAAAGCGTTTTATTTCATTCAAATCATCACCTACTTTTACAAGTTTACTTGAATCATCCAACATCCTGTTTATCCAAATTCCCATCCCTTATTTACTCTATGCCATAGTTCTCTACAAGTCTATCTATTTGTACATATTGTAGCCATATCTTTTGAAGAAAATGAGATTGGAATATATTTCATCAGAAGTATCACTTGTAATAAGCAGTTTGAGCACCAAAATACTTCAAAGCAGGATACAGTGATCCTGCATTTGCTGCTAAGCTGCTAAGTCGCTTCAGTCGTGTCCGACTCTGTGCGATCCCATAGCAGGCAGCCCACCAGGTTCCCCCATCCCTGGGATTCTCCAGGCAAGAACACTGGAGTGGGTTGCCATTTCCCTCTCCAATGCATGAAAGTGAAAAGTGAAAGTGAAGTTGCTTAGTTGTGTCTGACTCTTAGCGACCCCGTGGACTGCAGCCCACCAGGATCCTCCATCCGTGGAATTTTCCAGGCAAGGGTACTGGAGTGGGTTGCCATTGTCTTCTCTGAATCCTTCATTTGAGGGGAATACAAAATACTCCTATAATTTAACACATTAAATTTTAATGTAGTTTCTAGGATATCTTAGGCATATTGTTATTTTCTTGGCATCAGTTTAATGCTGAGTCCTTCTGCCAGGTGGGTGAGACATTTAGTCTGCTACTCCAGATTTGTCACAGAGTTCCATGTAGAACCACATGTCAGGGAAGAATCTGATGACAGCAATCCCATCTTAGCCCATGTCTAGATGTCCATTGTACAGTTAGCGAAACGCTTAGTCTATTGGCTCTGTTGATTTCAGAACAGCTTCTGACCTTGATGCCCATAATCCAGCCTCTGAAGGCACATTGCACCATCATCGCACACTCCTCTGCTCCAAGTCTCATCACCCCAAATATGTACCAAGAATTGTGGACACACTTCTCTCTCATTACGCTTTCTCCACCTCTCTATTTTCAATATCTTTGTTGTCTTTATAAGATTCATCTTTCACCTACCTGTTGCCCTAAGAGTAGGGCAGTTAGAATATACTCCCAGAATAACTCCTTCAATAAAAGTCAGAAATAAAGGCTCTAGGCAACCACTGTTTTCTGCTTTGCAAAATAACCTAAAGTAAAAAAAATGCAAGGGACCTGGGTATGTACTTGGAAGTAAGGAGGAGGAGGAAATATGGAACACATATTCTTACCTCACTAAATTTCCCTAACATGTAAACAAATATCTCAAAGGCTTTAAAAGATTCTTGAAAGTCTATTTTCAGGCTGATGCCTTCAAACAACTAAGATATCCAGCTATGATAAGATAAATGAAGTCTATACATTATATAATTTATCTAAAGTTAAATGGGGAAAACATGAGCAAATTGGTCTTCATGAAATTTATAATATGGTAGAGAAAATAATTGTCAAAAATACAGGCATACTTCAGAGATATGGCAGGTTCAATTTCTCACCACTGCAATAAAGTGAATATTGAAATAAAGCAAATCACACAAAGGTTTTGGTTTCCCAGGGCATGTAGTCTATTAAATGTATGATAGTATTATGTCAAATGTATATATATTAATTAGAAATACTTATTGCTAAGAAATACTAACCATCATCTGAGCCTTCAGCAAGTTTTAGTAATAACGTCAAGATCACAGATCACCATATTAAATATAGTAATAATGAAAAAGTTTTGAAATACTGTGAGAATTATCAAAGTGTGACACAGAAACACAAAGTGAGCAAATGTTGTTGAAAAAATGGTATTGACAGGAGACCTTCAATTTATAAAACATAAATAAATAACAATACCTGTGAAGTACAACAAAGCAAGATGCAATAAAATGAGGTTTGCTTGTATAGGAACACCCCTGGTAAATCAAGAACAGTGCGGGAGGGCCTGGTTTAAGTGTTAAGTCATAGATTCTATCTTGGTCTGTGCATTAGTTTCGTACTTCTGACTTAGCAAATTACTATAAGCTTAATGGCTTAATACAGCACAGATTTACTGTCTTAAAGTTATAAAGGTTAGAGTTTAACACAAGTCCCAGTAGGCTAAAGCCAAGGTGTTGGCAGGGCTGTGTTCCTTTCTTGAGGCAATTAGCAGAGAATTCCTTTCTTTGCCTTTTCCAAGTTGTAAGTTCAGTTCAGTCGCTCAGTCGTGTCCAACTCTTTGCCACCCCAGCACGCCAGGCCTCCCTGTTCATCACCAACTCCCGGAGTTCACTCAGACTTGCATCCATCGAGTCAGTGATGCCATCCAGCCATCTCATCCTCTGTCGTCCCCTTCTCCTCCTGCCCTCAATCCCTCCCAGCATCGGAGTCTTTTCCAATGAGTCAGCTCTTCGCATGAGGTGGCCAAAGTACTGGAACTTCAGCTTTAGCATCATTCCTTCCAAAGAAATCCCAGCGTTGATCTCCTTCAGAATGGACTGGTTGGATCTCCTTGCACCAACACCACAGTTCAAAAGCATTAATTCTTTGGCACTCAGCCTTCTTCACAGTCCAACTCTCACATCCATACATGACCACAGGAAAAACCACAGCCTTGACTATACAGACCTTAGTCGGCAAAATAATGTCTCTGCTTTTGAATATGTTATCTAGGTTGGTCATAACTTTTCTTCCAAGGAGTAAGCGTCTTTTAATTTCATGGCTGCAAAAAGGTACCTAAAATTCCATAGCTGGTGATTACCTTCCTCCATCTCTGATCATTTTTCCATAACCACACCTCCTTCCAACCACAGTCAGAAAGTTCTTGGCTTTTAAGGTTTCATGTGATTAGAAATTGAATAATCATGTGATTACCCAATTGAATAATCCAGGATACTCTCCCCCTCTCCATGTCTTTAACATAATCACATTTGCAAAGTCCCTTTACAACAAAGGAAGTTTGAGGACAAAGTCACAGCTCCTGGGAATTAGGATGGGAACCTCTTTTGGTGGGGACATTTTTCTGCCTACAATAGACTAATTGAGTTTAAGGTATCTTTGAAGCAGAATTGTTCATGTGTATTTTTTCACTATATTTAAAAATCTCTGCTTTCTGGTTGGAATGAATCATACTGAGTTTCTTCCTATTTTCAGAATTGCTTGTGGTTGTCATTTAATTGTTAAGCTTTGGTCATGGGGAGATTAGCAAGGAAGGACAGAAGAACAGAAAATTCACTTCTGGACCCCACTAAATATTTTGATTAGAGTATAAGAGAATGGAAATTGACATAACAAATTTTAAGTGGATAGTACAAAGATCTTTCCCTTAATCCTGTTTTTAAAAAATGTAATCCAAGTCAATGTGTTTCAAATAGTAATATTAAGACCTTAAATAATTGACTTTTCTGTTGACCATATTGCATCAAAGAGGGATCTTAGAAAGTAACTAACTATGGAGTACTTAATGCTACATTTAAATCCTAAGCAATTCAGGGAATAATTAGCAGTAATAGCCCTAACCCCATGAGTAAATATTCTAACTGGCATGAATGGTAATGAATCTTAAATATGGAGATAAGACATAAGAAAATGTGGGAGTAAATTTTTGTAGATGTTCTAAGTCAAATAAATACTTGTTTTTCAAGTAAATTGATATTCCTGAGTAAAAATATTGCATTTCTGGTTAAAATGCAGTTACAAATAGAATTAAATATGATATTGGTGGGGGAAAAAGTTAGAAATTATCACTTGAAAAGTGATCAAAATGTGCTATAAATAAACATTCAAATCAAGTTTAAAGAGACTATAGGAATGGAAGAACAGTGTTTAAATGATTTACGTAGCAAAGGAAAATGCATTTTATATGATATTATTTTTTAAATATATTTCCAAACTATATAACTAAACTGAGCAACTTAACCTAAAGCAGAAATCTCTATACTGTGTTAAAATATTTTGGGGAAAAAATGTTGACATAAAAAGAAACAAGTGGTACTAGTATGAAAAATCACATTGTTTTTAACAGTGAATTAAATTTAAAAATAGGATAATACAGTAGTAAATTGTCCAATTCCAAAGAAAGGCAATGCCAAAGAATGCTCAAACTACCACAAAATTGCACTCATCTCACATGCTAGTAAAGTAATGCTCAAAATTCTCCAAGCCAGACTTCAGTAATACGTGAACCGTGAACTCCCTGATGTTCAAGCTGGTTTTAGAAAAGGCAGAGGAACTAGAGATCAAATTGCCAACATCTGCTGGATCATGGAAAAAGCAAGAGAGTTCCAGAAAAACATCTATTTCTGCTTTATTGACTATGCCAAAGCCTTTGACTGTGTGGATCACAATAAACTGTGGAAAATTCTGAAAGAGATGGGAATACCAGACCACCTAACCTGCCTCTTGAGAAATCTGTATGCAGGTCAGGAAGCAACAGTTAGAACTGGACATGGAACAACAGACTGGTTCCAAATAGGAAAAGGAGTATGTATTGTCACCCTGCTTATTTAACTTCTATGCAGAGTACATCATGAGAAATACTGGACTGGAAGAAGCACAAGCTGGAATCAAGATTGCCGGGAGAAATAGCAATAACCTCAGATATGCAGATGACACCACCCTTATGGCAGAAAGTGAAGAGGAGCTAAAAAGCCTCTTGTTGAAAGTGAAAGAGGAGAGTGAAAAAGTTGGCTTAAAGCTCAACATTCAGAAAACGAAGATCATGGCATCTGGTCCCATCACTTCATGGGAAATAGATGGGGAAACAGTAGAAACAGTGTCAGACTTTATTTTTTTGGGCTCCAAAATCACTGCAGATGGTGACTGCAGCCATGAAATTAAAAGACGCTTACTCCTTGGAAGAAAAGTTATGACCAACCTAGATAGTATATTCAAAAGCAGAGACATTACTTTGCCGACTAAGGTCCGTCTAGTCAAGGCTATGGTTTTTCCTGTGGTCATGTATGGATGTGAGAGTTGGACTGTGAAGAAGGCTGAGTGCCAAAGAATTGATGCTTTTGAACTATGGTGTTGGAGAAGACTCTTGAGAGTCCCTTGGATTGCAAGGAGATCCAACCAGTACATTCAGAAGGAGATCAACGCTGGGATTTCTTTGGAAGGAATGATACTAAAGCTGAAACTCCAGTACTTTGGCCACCTCATACAAAGAGTTGACTCATTGGAAAAGACCCTGATGCTGGGAGGGATTGGGGGTAGGAGGAGAAGAGGACGACGGAGGATGAGATGGCTGGATGGCATCACAGACTCAATGGACATGAGTCTGAGTGAACTCCAGAAGTTGGTGATGGACAGGGAGGCCTGGCGTGCTGCGATTCATGGGGTCGCAAAGAGTCGGACACGACTGAGCGACTCACTGAACTGAACTGAAATTGTTTCATATATTAGAAAAGCAGCCTATATAAATGAGTATGCCTAAATTACCACCTTGACTATAACAGTCCACTGAACTCAAGAATATAGAAGTGAAATCCTTCAAATTCTGTGTATCTTAAATTCTGTGTATCATAAATTGCAATGCTCTGAAAATGTGACCAGAAGTAATTACATGTAATAGTAATGACAATGCCAAAGAATATTCAAACTACTGCACAATTTGCACTCATCTCACATATTAACAAAGTAATGCTCAAAATTCTCCAACTAGGCTTCAATAGTATATGAACTGAGAACTTCAGATGTTCAAGCTGGATTTATAAAAGGCAGAGGAAAGTGAAAGTGAACATGAAGTCGCTCAGTCATGTCTGACTCTCTGCAATCCCATGGATTGCAGCCTAAGAGGCTCCTCTGTCCATGGGATTTTCCAGGCGAGAATACTGGAGTGGGTTGCCATTTCCTTCTCCAGAGATCAAATTGCCAACATCCATTGGATCATCAAAAAAGCAAGAGAGTTCCAGAAAAACGTCTACTTCTGCCTTTATTGACTATGCAAAAGCCTTTGACTATGTGGATCAAAACAAACTGTGGAAAATTCTTCAAGAGATGGAAATACCAGACCACCTCACCTGCCTCTTGAAAAATCTGTATGCAAGTCAAGAAGCAACAGTTAGAACTGGACATGGAACAACAGAATGGTTCCAAGTTGAGAAAGGAGTATGTCAAGTCTGTATGTTGTCACTGAGCTTATTTAACATATATGCAGAGTACATCATGTGAAATACCGGGCTGGATAAAGGATAAGCTGGAATCAAGATTGCTGGGAGAAATATCAATAACCTCAGATATGCAGATGACACCACCTTTATGGCAGAAAATGAAGAAGAACTAAAGAGCATCTTGATGAAAGTGAAATAGGAAAGTGAAAAAGTTGGCTTAAAACTCAACATTCAGAAAACTAAGATTATGGCATCCAGTCCTATCACTTCATGGCAAATAGATGGGGAAACAATGGAAACAGTGGCTGACTTTATTTGTGGGGTTCCAAAATCACTGCAGATGGTAACTGCAGCCATGAAATTACAAGATGCTTTCTCCTTGGAAGAAAAGCAATGACCAACCTAGACAGCATATTAAAGACAGACATTGCTTTGCCAACAAAGGTCCGTCTAGTCAAAGCTATGGCTTTTCCAGTAGTCATGTATGGATGTGAGGGCTGGACTATATAGAAAGCTGATTGCCAAAGAATTGATGCTTTTGAACTGTGGTGTTGGAGAAGACTCTTGAGAGTCCCTTGGACTGCAAGGAGAATTAACTCATCAATCCCAAAGGAAATCAGTCCTGAATATTTCTTTGGCAGACTGATGCTGAAGCTGAAGCTCCAATACCTTGGCCACCTAATGTGAAGGACTGACTCTTTGGAAAAGACCCTGATGCTGGGCAAGATTAAAAACAGGAGGAAAAGGGGATAACAGAGGGTGATATGGTTGGATGGCATCACCGACTTGATGGACATGAGTTTGAGCAAGCTCCAGGAGTTGGTGATGGACAGGGAGGCCTGGCATGCTGCAGTCCATAGAGTCACAAGAGTCAAACACGACTGAGCGACTGAATTGAACTGTAGATATTTTATGTAAAGAAAGACAGTTATAACTGGAGTTCTATGTTCACAGTTCTAAAAATATAAATCTAGCATAGAGAAGAAAAAATACTCTAAAAGTTTCATATTAAATTATTGTGAGACTCTTAAACATTTTATCTTCTAATAACAAAGAAAATGTTTATGAAATAAATATAGGACCCATAACTTTGGTTTCCACTTTCAGCATCTAGATTTACTAGAGTTTTTTTTTGGAATGGGGTTATGTGTTTTTGGCTGAAAGACCACTGCCTTTTCACTACAGCATATCAAGTATACATAGCATCAGAATGACTTAACAGTCCAAGTGTTGTCCTTAATCTCTTCATTGGAGTAGTATTTGTCAGGTTTCCTCACCTAACATTTCTTTTTTTCTCCCTTTCCACACCACTGTTTACAAAGAGGTCACTAAGTACAACCCACACTTATTGGTGAGGAGTTATGCTACACTTACTTGGAGGCAGACTCTCTACACAAACTGTGGAAATTCTTCTACATAGGGAATTTTTCTTTTCTCAGCCAAATATCCATTTTAGAAGAATGTATTTATATCAATATGTACTCATGGGTATTTATTTTTAGTCCTGTTTCTAATCCAGTACAACTCTATTTCGTGCTCATATTGTTCACTACTGGTATATGGAGAAACAATTGACTTTATATATATTATCCTTGTATCCTACAACCTTTCAGTATTCAGTAAGTAGTTTCAAGATTTTTTTCCTTGATGCTTTGGCATTTCCTCATAGATAATTATATTGTGTATGAATAAAAATAGCTTTATTGAATCCCTTCAAATTTATGTAATCCTTTTATTTTTTCTCATCTTCCTTTCAATAAGATATTGAGTAAAGCTGTTGAAAGATAACCTTGTTTTGTGGCAAATCTTAAGTGGGAAATGTCCAGTTTCCAGTTTTTCACTATTGAGTATGGTTCTTAGCTTTTTTCTTTTTTCTTTTTTTTGGTTATGAGGAAGTTCCTCTTCATTTTTTACTTGTTTATAGTTTTTATTATGAAAGTGTGTTGAATTTTGTCAAATTTTTTTACACATCTATTACTATGATTATATGACTTTTCCTTTAGTCTGTTCATTTCTCAGATTATCTGACTTTTAAATTTTGAACCAGGCTTGTAAAACTGGAATCAATTACATTTTATCTTTGTATAATATTTTTTATATATTCCTGAATTTGACATGCTGATATTTTATTGAGGTTATTTGTATCTATGTTCACGAGAAACATTTGCCTAATTTTCCTTTCTTGTAGTATGTTTTACTTTCTCGTAATTAGGTTTAGTTTATTTTATCTCTTTGTTTTCTTAAAGTAGATCCTGAGATTGTTGATTTTAGACCTTTTTTCTTCTCTTATATATGTATTTAATGTTGTAATTTTCTCAGCAATTTCACTGCTTTCCACAAATTTAGGTAAGTAATCTATTCATTTAGTTCAAAATATTTCTAATTTTTCTTCAGACTTTGACTTATGTGCTATTTAGAAGTATATTGTTAAATTTCCAAATATTAGGAGATTTTGAGCATTGTTCCTTTCCCTTACTGATTCCTAGTTTAATGATATTGTGACCTTCAGACATAGTTTATATATGATTTTGATTTTGTTCAATATGTTAAGATGTGTTTTGGTGAATGTTCATGGGAACTTGAGAAGAAGGTTTATTCTGCTGTTGTTGGATGGAGTATTCTATAAATATCAGATCAAGTTGACTGAAAGTGCTATTTAGATCAATTTTATCCTTCCTAGTTTTCGCCTGCTTATCTATCATTTACCAAAAGAGAAGGGTTGAAATCTCAATTATAATAGTAGATATGTCAATTTCTTTCCACAGTTCTTTCAGTTTTTGTCTCATGATTTTGATACTATGTGGTTAGGTGCATAAATATTACAATCTGGTTGAGGTATCTAGAGAATTATCATCATGAAACATTTCTCCCTAATACTGATTATTTTTTATTGTTCTGAAATTGACTTTGCCTATAATTAATATAATTAAGCTTCTTCTTTATTAACATTATCTCAGTATATATCTCTCTATCCCTTAACTTTTTAAAAATTTATAAACTTTTTTTTTTCAGTTTTAGCAGTTTTAGGATCACAACAATATTGAATGGAAAGTACAGAGAATTTCCATATACCCCTTGTACCATACATGCCCACTCTCCCTCAATATTGGCATTCCTATCTGTTATCATTGATAGATCTCTACTGGTACATCCTTATCATCCAGAGTCCATTGGTTACACTAGAGTTCACTCTTGTTATTGTACATTCTATCAGTTTGGATATGCATGTATCCACCACTGTAGTATCACACAAAATAGTTTCCACACACCAACATATATCATACGCTGCCTATTCCTCTCCCCCATCTCCCAACTCCCAGAAACCACTAATATTTTTACTGTCTCCATAGGGCTTCCTCTTCCAGGAATTTATAGAGTTAGAATCATACAGTCGTAATCTTTTCAAAGTGGCTTCTTTCCCTTAGTAATATGTATTTGCATATTTTTCCTGTCTTTACATGAGCTTCCCTGGTGGCTCAGATGGTAAAAGCATCTGCTTGCAATGCAAGAGACCTGGGTTCAATCCCTGGGTGAGGAAGATCCCCTGGAGAAGGAAATGGCAACCCACTCCAGTACTCTTGCCTGGAAAATTGCACGGATGGAGGACTCTCGTAGGCTATAGTCCATGGGATCCCAAAGAGTTGGACATGACTGAGCGATTTCACTTTCACGTCTTTACCTCGCTTGATCACTTGTTCTTTTTAGTATAAATAATATTCTATTTTCTGAATGTACCAGTTTATTTACCCATACACCTGCTAAAGAACATCTTGGTTGCTTTTACTTTATCATACTTTGTGCAGATATTGAGGGTTTTTTTACAAACTGAAAATTTATAGTAACCCTGAATCAAGCAAGTCTGTTGTGGCATTTTTCCAACAGCATTTTTCTCACTTTGTGTCTGTGTATCACATTTTGTTACCTCTTACAGTACTTCAAACTTTTTCAGTTATTTATGTGTTATGGTGATCTGCGGTCAGTCAGCGATCTTTTATGCTTCTACTATAATTGGACATATTTTAGCAATAAAGTATTCTTAGATATGTACCTTTTAGACAGCATGCTATTATACACTTAATAGACTATAGTGCAGTGTAAACATAACTTCTGTGTGTACCAGGAAACCAAAAAAAAAAAAGTATTTGACTTGCTTTCCTGCAATATTCATCTTATTACAATGACCTGGAGCTGAACCCGCTGTGTCTCTGAGGTAGGGTAAATAAAGCTGTTACAAACATCTGTGTACAGGTTTTTAGTGAAGGCATAAGTTTTCAATTCATTTGGGTAAATACCAAGGAGCACAACTGCTGTATCATATGGTGAGAATGTGTTTAGTTTTGTAAGAAACTTCTAAGCTATCTAAAAGTGGCTATAGCATCTTGCTCCATAGTTCAGTCAATAAAGACTGCAGTGCAGGAGACCTGGGTTTGATACCTGGGCTGGGAAGATCCCCTGGAAAAGGAAGTGGCAACCCACTCCAGTATTCTTGCCTGGGGAATCCTATGGACAGAGGAGCCCGGCAGGCTACAGTCTATGAGGTTGCAAGAGTCAGACACGACTGAGCGACTAAGTACACACACATCGTGCATTCCTCTCAGGATTGAATGAGGGTTCCTGATTCTCCACATCCTCAGCAGAACTGGTATTGTTAGTGTTCTGGATTTTAGCTATCAACACAAGTGTAGTGGTATTTTATTATTGTTTTAATTCACAGTTCTCTAAACTAGGATAAACTTTCCTTTTTTTTCCCCCTAACAATAACCAGTGTTGGCTCCCTGTGACCTACTGCATTAAATTCCCGTTTAACTTAGATTTTAAGAATTGAATTAAGGAGTGACATCACCAAGATGGCAACATAAGTCATTAGTAACTTTGCTCTACTTCATAAGAACAACAATTAACAACTTTTCCTGGAGAAGACACCATTGAGAAAATTCTAGAACACAGGTAAAGGCTAAAACAGTCCCCTGCAACATAGAGACTGAGACAGACAACATCAAAAGGCTAAGAGGAGAAGCTGGGTGCTGACCACATTGCCCCTCCCTCGGGCCAGCACGGCACTGTACTGAGTGGTCTCTCCTGGGCCTACAGTTGCTCCAGTGGGAAAAGTACTCAGGGTAGGCATCCAGGTCCCTTAGCACTGTGGGTCACTTGTTAGAATTCCCCGCTCTAGTCTTATCCCATGAGGATTTCAGGGAAATCTGCAGGACCTGACTAGGAATCTGATTTGAAAGAGAAGCGGGTAGGACCTTGCAACAGCCAGCACTCAGATCTTGGAAGACCAAGTTCCTTCCTACAGCACCCACGCAGGAGGCCACTGGCTTGCCTATCTGCAGAGCCAAGGCGGCAGTGCAGTCTGACCAGAGAACTCGGTGGGCTGCAGATCTGCTGATTTGGGATAGCAAATGAAGAACCTGGCCCTGCCTGACCAGAATGCCTGGAAGCTACTGTCCAGCAATGCTCAAGCAGTCTAGCAGGCAGAGCCTTCTGACCACAGAGCAAATCCAGTGGCACCTTTTGACCGGGGAAGTATGACGACTTAAGCAAACTAATGCAATTCCCTTCTCTCTCTCTTTTTTCCTTACAAATTTCTCTAATAGAATACCTTTAAAGTATGACCTTATCGACCCTAGTTAATAACCCTTCCTGGGTCCTTAACTGGAGTGCTATTTTGTTTGGCAAATCACCTACTTTGTTGGTCCTTAATGTTTCCATCTCTAAATTGAATTACCCTTTCTCTATATATGGGGGGTCCTGTTTTCTCTGCTAGAATAACATCCTTCATGCATAAAATGGCATTCTATGGATCATTTATTGGGAAAGACCCCTAATCTGTTCAAAGTAGTAACTGATATCTTCTTTCCTAACCAATCTCATAGAACCATAGCAAACAGTATAAAAAAGCCAAACAATAATACATGAAGTGCAACTCAATGTTCCTTTTAAAGTGAAGGGGAAAAAAACCACCTAGGATATGCATGTCATTAGATATATTCATTTCTGTAGTTATTTTAGTTCTTTCAGTTAGCAGTGGTCATCTGGGGAAAGTTAACAGATTTTTGAATGACTATAATATGAGAGATGTACTGGTATGCAAAAGCCTGATTATCACTGATTATACCACGCTAATTATTGACTCAATTGAAACTTTTAAAAACGTTAGCTTTTGCTTCCTAAACATGCCAGATTCTGAGTCTGCACAGAACTTACAATACAGAGCCATGAAAATGAAAGAAATACCTCATCTTGGCAATATATACAAGATTCTGGAAAAGAATGAGCTTAAAAAGATGTGAAAAAGTTGGATTGGCATAATATAAGCCAGAAAACGATAATGGTTAAGGAGAATGAGAGCAGATTGTGTAAAACCATCCGTCAATAATTGACATGTGTCATAATCATGGCAGGACACTAAGTTTGTTGAAAGTCCATAGAATTTGGCAAGGCTATGCAGAGAGGGATATGGCAAATTTTACTTTGGAGGATGAAACAGCTTGAAATGTGAAAATGCTAATGATGAGATCATCCAGTAAGAGTTACCACACTGTTCCAAAAAGATATTTATCTGCAAGTTACATTATAATTCATATCAAATACAGGCAAAAATAAGTTTCTTAAAGAAGGAATCTTGCAAGGCTTTTCTTGGTGCTTTGCTCACTCTGGGAAATGGAACCTTAACTCTGAGAAGTGAAAGTGTTAGTCTCAGTCCTTTCTGACTCTTTGCAACCCCGTGGACTAGCCCACCAGCTCCTCTGTCCATGGGATTCTCCAGGAAGAATACTGGAGTGGGTAGCCATTTCCTTCTCTAGGGGATCTTCCAGACCCAGGAATCAAACCCAGGTCTTCTGCACTGCAGGCAGATTCTTACCCTCTGAGCCACCAGTGAAGCCCAAGAGACATCAGTGTAGCTTTTTGTTGTTACTTTGGGTGGAGAAAATATTATAGTAAAAAGATTTATCATGATAAACTTATAATTTGATTTAAATAATTAATTTTCCATAATGATAACACATAATTTATATATGGGTATACACTTATATAGGTTCGGGGTGAAGAATCTGCTTGCCAATGAAGGAGACATAATAGACTCAGGTTCGATACCTGGGTTGGCAAGAGCCACTGAAAGAGGAAATGGCAACCCACTCCAGTATTCTTGCCTGGAAAATTCATGAGGTCACAAAGAATCAGGCATGATTTAACACCTGAGCGCACACACACGCACCTACATTTACACAGATTTTATATATGTATATGTTCATATAAGTAACACTAGTTGGTTTCATTGTCTGACCCCAGTTCTGCCTCAGTAAAGGGATATATGTTCATCCTAAACCAGAGGGGTGGTAGAGATAGAGTGAGAATTAAGACTCTGCAAATTCAACCTGAAAGACTTCCTTATTTTCCAAAAACTGGCTTGGGTTGGGATGGCTTACTGGATGGGTGCTAACATGAGTATTGTTTCTGCTCTTTTTCTACCCAAATCTGCAGTTTTCTTCTTAGATGGCTGAGTTCTCTCCCTTGGCATTGTCAAAAGGAGAGTACTAAAAGCTCTTCTCTTGCTTCAGAATATGAGTTGACAATGGACTCACATTTGACCATTACTATAAAACATGTTCCTAAATATTACTAAGTATTCTCCTACAAGGGTTACTGTGGGGTGGTCCAGAATGTTATTTAGTTAATTTATGACCAAGATTGTGATGGTTACATATAAGAGTGAATTAATCATGGTAAGAATCAGTAAAGTCTGCAAATAGAGCTAAATTATGTTTTTATAAGCATTTGTAAAATATATCATTATTCTGTGACAGAAATTATGACACAAAATTTGCCAGGTTCTTTTCTAGAACATCAATAAATACTTGGTAATTGGGATCGTAACAGATGTTTTAGCAAAGCCTGCATGTCTATGCACTTCTACAGTGGAATTTCACAAATTTTATTAATTCCTTAATAATTCCTTATATTCATGAGTCTAAAACAGCTAGTTCTTTAAAGAAAGCTTTATCCACTTGTATGCTCTTGCATCTTGCATAAGAAGTTTTAGACCCTGTAAATAAAGTCTTTACAAAATAAGCAAGTGACTTTTCTCAGGTACATTTATTATGAAAGAAAAAATGAATTTACATGAGCTGAGTTTCTTTCAAGTACCTGACAAAGGCAATTCTTTTAACTAGAATTATGAAAAGAGGAATATTTTATGAAAAATCACTAGTGAAGTTTTGAGAGGTAGAGTATAAGGTCCTCTTGACCCTTGTCCCTGCCAAAATTTTGAAATATCTATATGCTGTAGGAATAAAGAGAATAAATTAAATTTATAACTGTGTATCTGTTGGCTTAGAAATACATGATGACTTCAAACAATCACTTGGTTCAAATAATATTGCTAAAAATATTATGGCTCTATGATCTATTATGTTGGCCTTATTCTTTAAAATTATCAATATTTTTAAAGTGAAGGTGACTAGAGAAAATAACTTATGAGACAGGACACTTAAAATAAGAAAAACAGAATAAGAGACAGAAAATTAAAAAATTATGGATTCTAGCTCATCTCAACTGGAGAAGGCAATGGCGCTCCGCTCTAGTACTCTTGCCTGGAAAATCCCATGGATGGAGGAGCCTGGTAGGCTGCAGTCCATGGGGACATGAGAGTCAGACACAACTGAGCAACTTCACTTTCACTTTTCACTTTCATGGATTGGAGAAGGAAATGGCAACCCATTCCAGTGTCCTTGACTGCAGAATCCCAGGGACGGGGAAGCCTGGTGGGCTGCCATCTATGGGGTCGCACAGAGTCGGACACGACTGAAGCGATTAGCAGCAGCAGCAGCAGCTCATCTCCGCTACTTGTTTACATGATATTCACGTCGCAGTACACAAGTGTGCTCATTCATGTCCAACTATTTGTGACCCTATGAACTTCAGCCCACCAGGCTCCTGTGTCCATGGAATTCTCCAGGCAAGGATACTGGTGTGGGTTGCTATGCTCTTCTCCAGGGAATTTTCCCGACCCAAGGATTGAACCCATGTCTCTTGCAGTGGCAGTCAGATTCTTTACCACTTGAGCCACTTCAGAAGCCCATTCAATTCACAAAACATACGTGAAATGAATGCAGTCCCCTGTTTATAACAAGGTAAAAATGCACACACTAAATCTGAAATTGGTTAGTGAAAATAAATTCTACACAAAAGCATAAATGTTACTATCATCATCTTTACAACTTCTGACTTTCTGTGCACTCAACCAACATAACTCGTCAAGCAGAGATGTGTTTGCTACGTACTGTACCAATAACAATACCTCCGTGACAGATCTACCAGTGTCTCTAAAAGAGAGTTAGCTATCAGGTATGGGAATTATAATCTGATTTAAGGTGGGTCTTTTAATGCAGCAATCCAAAACTTATGATTTATGACTGAGAATTGGTGGAAAATGATGAAGGTTTTGAATGTGCCTTGATTGATGACCACTCATTTAATAAGATAATAGCCTTCTTGGTTGAGTAAGACATTACCCTGAGAAGGCAGGCTAAAGGTATAGTCTATTATTAGTGTAAATACATTTTTAGGTAGTTCCTGAAACAAATAATAACATTATATAATATTCCTAGGCAAGAATTACCTAAAAAAGTAAAACCTGACTATTTACATGGTCTTAATTTTTGATCCTATTAACTCTGTGTTTGCATGTAGTTGTTATCATCATTATCCAGTTAAATATTATCACATATGAGCTGTTTAGGCATTCTTCTACTAGATACTATACATAGCAAATCTTATTTAATTCCAACAGCTAGCCTATGGTATTATTATCACCATTTTTAAGACCCAGAAGGGACAGTCACTTTGTTCAATGTCACTGACAGTGACAGTGAAGTCGCTCAGTCGTGTCCGACTCTTTGCAACCCCATGGACTGTAGCCCACCAGGCTCCTCCGTCCGTGGGATTCTCCAGGCAAGAATACTGGAGTGGGGTGCCATTTCCTTCTCCAAGGGATCTTTCCGACCCAGGGATCAAACCCAGGTCTCCAGCATGACAGGCAGACACTTTAACCTCTGAGCCACAACTAGTCCTATTTAAATAAGAAGGTGGCAAAAAATTCAGAAAATAAATAGCAGTTGATAGGTTATTTAGGATAAGGTTCTACAGTATGTTCATTTCAACCCAGGATTGCTAGCTAGAGGCACAGACTATATTGCTCCTCCTAGCACTCACAGTTCAGTTCTGTTCAGTCGCTCAGTCATGTCCAACTCTTTGTGACCCCATGGACTTCAGCACACCAGGCCTCCCTGTCCATCACCAAATCCAAGAGTTTACTCAAACTTATGTCCATTGAGTCGGTGATGCCATCCAACCATCTCATCCCCTGTTGCCTCCTTCTCTTCCTGCCTTCAATCTTTCTCAGCATCAGGGTTTATTCAAACGAGTCAGTTCTTCACATCAGGTAGCCAAAGTATTGGAGTTTCAACTTCAACATCAGTCCTTCCAATGAATATTTAGTACTGATTTCCCTTAGGATGGACTGGTTGGGTCTCCTTACAGTCCAAGGGACTCTCAAGAGTCTTTTCCAAGACCACAGTTCAATAGCATCAAATCTTCAGTGCTCAGCTTTCTTTATAGTCCAACTTTCATGTCCATACATGACTACTGGGAAAACCACAGCTTTGACTAAACATCCTTTGTTGGCAAAATAATGTCTCTGTTTTAATATGCTGTCTTGGTTTGTCATAACTTTTCTTCCAAGGAACACATGTCTTTTAATTTCGTAGCTGCAATCACCACCTGCAGTGATTTTGGATTCCAAAAAAACAAAGTCTGAAACTGTTTCCACTGTTTCCCCATCTATTTCCCATGCAGTATGGGACTAGATGCCATGATTTGTTTTCTAAATGCTGAACTTTAAGCCAACTTTTTCACTCTCCTCTTTCACTTTCATCAAGAGGCTCTTTAGTTCTTCTTCACTTTCTGCCATAAGAGTGGTGTCATCTGCATATCTGAGGTTATTGATATTCCTCTTGGCAGTCTTGAATCCAGCTTGTGCTTCCTCCAGCCCAGCGTTTGTCATGATGTAAACTGCATGTAAGTTAAATAAGCAGGGTGACAATATACAGTCTTAACATACTCCTTTTCCTATTTGGAACCAGTCTGTTGTTCCATGTCCAGTTCTAACTGTTGGTTCCTGACCTGCATACAGATTTCTCAGGAGGCAGGTCAGATGGTTGAGTATTCCCATATCTTGAAGAATTTTCCACAGTTTGTTGTGATCCACACAGTAAGAGTCTTTGGCATAGTCAATAAAGCAGAAATAGATGTTTTTCTGGAACTCTCTTGCTTTTTTGATGATCCAACAGCAGTTGGCAATCTGATCTCTGATTCCACTGCCTTTTCTAAAACCACCTTTAATATCTGGAAGTTCACAGTTCATGTACTGTTGGAGCCTGGCTTGGAGAATTGTGAGCACTACTTTGCTAGCATGTGAGATGAGTGCAAATTGTGCAGTAGTTTGAGCTTTCTTTGGCATTGCCTTTCTTTGGGATTGGAATGAAAATGACATTTTCCAGTCCTGTGGCCATTGCTATGTTTTCCAAATTTTCTGGCATATTAAGTGCAGCACTTTCACAGCATCATCTTTTAAGGTTTGAAATAGATCAACTGGCAATCCACCACCACCTTAGCTCTGTTCGTAGTGATGCTTCCTAGGGCCCACTTGACTTCGTATTACAGGCTATCTAGCTCTAGGTGAGTGATCACACCATTGTGATTATCTGGTTCATAAAGATCTTTTTTGCATAGTTCTGCTGTGTATTCTTGTTACCTCTTCTTAATATCTTCTGGTTCTGTTAGGTCCATAACATTTCTGTCCTTTATTGTGCCCATTTTGCATGAAATGTTCCCTCGGTATCTCTAATTTTCTTGAAGAGATCTCTAGTCTTTCCCATTCTATTATTTTCCTCCGTCTTTGCATTGATCTCTGAGGAAGGCTTTCTTATCTCTCCTTGCTATTCTTTCGAACTCTGCATTGAAATGAGTATATCTTCCTTTTCTCTTTTGCCTTTCACTTCTCTTCTTTTCACAGCT
The DNA here is from genome assembly GCA_006408695.1 of Aepyceros melampus. Taxonomy (NCBI): domain Eukaryota; kingdom Metazoa; phylum Chordata; class Mammalia; order Artiodactyla; family Bovidae; genus Aepyceros; species Aepyceros melampus. The sequence continues at coordinate 147,479 of SJXQ01011700.1, forward strand.
ATTTGTAAGGCCTCCTCAGACAATCACTTTGCCCTTTGGCATCTCTTTTTCTTGAGGACGGTCTTGATCACTGCCTCCTATACAATGTCACAAACCTCCATCTATAGTTCTTCAGGCACTCTATCAGATCTAATCCCTTGAATCTACTTGTCACTTCTACTGTATAATCATAAGGGACTTGATTTAGGTCATACCTGAATGGTCTAGTGGTTTTCCCTACACTCTTCAATTTAAGTCTGAATTTGGCAATAAGGAGTTCATTATCTGAGCCACAGTCAGCTCCCGGTCTTGTTTTCGCTGACTGTATGGAGCTTCTCCATCTTTGGCTGCAAAGAATGTAATCAACCTGATTTGGGTATTGATCATCTGGTGCTGTCTGTGTGTACAGTCTTCTCTTGTGTTTTTGGAAGAGGGTCTTTGCTATGACCAGTGTATTCTCTTGCAAAACTCTATTAGCCTTTTCCCTGCTTCATTCTGTACTCCAAGGCCAAATTTGCTTGCTACTCTAGGTGTCTCTTGGCTTGCTACTTTTGCATTCCAGTCCATTACAATGAAAAGGACATCTTTTGGGAGTGTTAGTTCTAGAAGGTATTGTAGGTCTTCAAAGAACTGTTCAACTTCAGTTTCCTCAGCAATACTGGTTGCTCAGTGCATAGACTTGGATTATTGTGATACTGAATGGTTTGTCTTTCAATAAAACAACAGAGATCATTCTGGTTTTTTTTGAGATTGCATCCAAGTACTGCATTGCAGAATCTTAATTTGACTGTGATGGTTACCTTATTTCTTCTAAGGGATTCTTGCCCACAGTCATAGATATAATATCATCTGAGTTAAACTCACCCATTCCAGTCCATTTTAGTTCTCTAATACCTAAAATATCGATGTTCATTCTTGCCATCTTCTGTTTGACCACTTCCAGTTTGCCTTGATTCATGGACCTGACATTCCAGGTTCCTATGCAATATTGCTCTTTACAGCATCGGACTTTACATCTATCACCCATCACATCCACAATTGGGTGGTATTGTTCCATCTCTTCATTCTTTCTAGAGTTATTTCTCCACTAATCTCCAATAGCATATTGGGCACCTACCAACCTGGGAAGTTCATCTTTCAGTGTCCTATCTTTTTGTCTTTTCATGATGTTCATGGGGTTCTCAAGTTAAGAATACTGAAGTGGTTTGCCATTTCCTTCTCCAGAAGATATTAAAAAGAATGAAATAGTTTAAATATGCTGACTCTTACTCAAGTTCTTAGATGGCATAATTGTAAAGTTGCTTTAGCCTTCTATCATTATGATTGTAGTGGAAAAATAAAGATAGATTAAAACGACAAGGATATAAATCAGTGGCTCTCTAGCACAGAACAAAAAGTATTGCACTTAGTGAGTGAAAGGAAGCAGGGTATCTATGTGCGGAAATTTACTGCTCATGTCAGAAATGTGAATGTCTCCATCAGACTCTGACATGTAAATCTCAGAGTTGGATAAACTGAATCTGCACAATTTCCAGTGGTTGCTTCACTCTCTAATAAGTGAACTCTTATCTCATATTACAGGAGTTAGAATTATCACTAAGAAGAGGGGAAAATTAAGAATAATATAAAGGGCAACAATAAACAAGAATCATTTTTAAAGAGCATGTTATTTAACAAAGTATCATTTATCAGATTTGTAAGTTCATATATATTTTATTTATAGTGAATTCATGTAAATGATAATGATTAAAATTAATTTAAAAGAGAAAATATCTCTACAGAAGGTTTTGTAACTCATCAGTTTGAATATAATTTATATTCCATTCAGGAAAAATTGTTCTTTATCTACATAAAATAAACATTTTGATACAGAAAGCTAGAAGTTTTTACTATACTAATTACTACTTATAATTAAGCAAGCTATTTTAGAATGAATTTACCTAAGTAGATGAAAATTATATATCAGCTGATTTGGAGAAAATTCATGAACTATAAAAGGATGATGTAAAATATGAGAAAAAAAAAAAAACCTAAAAATCTGTTGTTTGATTTGCACATCAAGCAGAGTAAGAACAAGTTTAGTTTTCTATAATTAGAGTCATACTTTGAGAGAAAATCAAAAAGCAATTAAGGATATCAGAAAAGTTACAAAAACCTGTTACTTATATGTTCATTATACAAAAGTAAAAGATGTTATCTTTGGCACTGCAAGAGTATATATTCCTCCTGAGAACACAGAAAATGAAATATCTTAATGTTATATGTTTTTCTAATTTTAATATTTGTTCAAATATTGCAAATTATTTTTCTTATAGTAAGAGAATAGGTACTCACTTCCCTTGTAGCTCAGTCATTAAAGAGTCTGCCTGCAGTGCAGGAGACCCAGATTCGATTCCTAAGTTGGGAAGATACCCTGGAGAAGGAAATGGCAACCCACTCCAGTATTCTTGCCTGGAAAATCCTATGGACAGAGGAGCCTGGCACGCTACAGTCCATGGGGTCCCAGGAGTCAGACATGACTTAGTGACTAAACCACAACCATGCCTTAATCATTCCACCCTAAAGCAAAGGATTATATGTTGGTGATATAAAACAGCTATCTATTTTGGAGGGGGGTGCCAGGAAGAGAGAATTATAGTGAACATCTATTTGGAATATCAGAATGTGTTTCAGGAAAACATTTGCTAACCAGTGTAATGTAAAATTTAATGTAAAATGTATCATGTTACATTACATATAAATGAATACATATATGTATTCATTCATTATGTATTTATAGTCATGTATGTACATTACTATGTATTTATACATAAATATAAAAGAATATAGTACACTTGTTTGAAGAAACACTAAAATATAGGTCATTCTGGGTTTCATATTTTTCTGTCATTGTGTTTCTAGCTGTATAAAGGGGAATCTAATGCTCTAAATCTAATTTAGCCAATGGAAATCTCATTTATATACATATTGTAAAAGATAAAGCAATGAAAAAGGAATGGTTTTCAAGTAGGAGACCCTCATTTATTGGTGTGAACAAAAATAGTAATGGATCAACAAACTATGTGAAAACTTACAAAAGCTTAATGTAATTCATGACTTCAAATGCAATAGTAGAGTGAAGATTATAATTATTAATAGTGTTTGTAACAGGGTGAAAGGTATAGGGGTGATATTTCTTCTTTGGAAAAAAATCAGTCTTCATTCAAATCCCAAAGAAATGCAATCCCAGAGAATGTTCAAATTACCATATAGTTTGCACTCATTTCACATGCTAGCAAGATAATGCTCAGAAGCCTTCAAGCTAGGCTTCAAAAGTACATGAACCAAAAACTTGCAGATTTACAAGCTGGATATAAAAATAGCAGAGAAACCAGAGAGCAAATTGCCAACATCCACTGGATCACAGAATAAGCAAGGGGATTCCAGAAAAACATCTACTTCTGCTTCATTGACTATACTAAAGCTTTTGACTGTGTGGATCACAACTATGGAAAACTCTTAAGGAGATGGGAATACCAGACTACCCTACCGGTCTCCTGAGAAACCTGTATGCAGGCCAAGAAGCAACAGTTAGAACTGGACGTGGAACAGAAGATGGGTTCAAAAAGAGAAAGGAGCATGTCAAGGCTGTATATTGTCACCCTGCTTCTTTAACTTCTGTGCAGAGTAATGTCATGCGAAATGCCAGGCTGGATGAAGCACAAGCTGGAATCAAGGTTTCTGGGAGAAATATCAACAACCTTAGATATGCAGATGACACTGCCCGAATGGCAGAAAGCAAAGAGGAATTTCAGAGCCTCTTGATGAGGGTAAAAAGGAGAGTGAAAAAGCTGGCTTACAACTCAACATTAAAAACACGGGCATCCAGTCTATCACTGCTTTGCAAATAGATGGAGAAAAAGTGGAAACAAGACAGATTTTCTTTCTTGGGCTCCAAAATCACTGCAGATAGTGACTGTAGCCACAAAATTAAAAGATGCTTCTTGGAAGAAAAACTATGACAAACCTAGACAGTGTATTAAAAAGCAGAGACATCACTTTGCCAACCAAGGCCCGTATAATCAATGCTATAATTTTTCTAGTAGTCATGAACAGATGTGAGAGTTGGACCATAAAGAAGGTTGAGAGCTAAAGAATTGATGCTTTCAAACTCTTGAGAGTCCCTTCGACAGCAAGGAGATCAAATCAGTCAATCTTAAAGGAAATCAACCCTGAATATTCATTGGAAGTACTGATGCTAAAGTTCCAATCTTTTGATGAGGTTTCAATCCTCCTCATCCAAACCTGATGAGAAGACTACTCATTGGAAAACACCCTGATGCTGGGAAAGATTGAAGGCAGGAGGAGAAGAGGGCAACAAAGGTGAGATAGTTGGATGGCATCATCAATTCAGTGGACATGAGTCTGAGCAAACTCTGGGAGATAGTGAAGGACAGGGAAGCCTGGAGTCTGCAGTTCATGGGGTCAAAAAGAGTCAGACACAACCTCGTGACTTAACAACAGCTACTTGTACCTAAGGAACCTGTGGTAATCTGATAAAATTTTTAAATTGAATTTTGTTTGTTTAAAACATATAAATCCCTGGCTGACCAGGAATAACATAAAAGATAAAATAATCAATTTTTTAATCAAAATATATTGAAAAATATTTAATCAATAAATATTGAAAATATTGAAGAAAATAAAGCATCAGTAGCATGAATGGCACCCCACTCCAGTACTCTTGCCTGGAAAATCCCATGGACACAGGAGCCTGGAAGGCGGCAGTCCATGGGGTCGCTGAGGGTCGGACACGACTGAGCGACTTCACTTTCACGTTTCACTTTCATGCATTGGAGAAGGAAATGGCAACCCACTCCAGTGTTCTTGCCTGGAGAATCCCAGGAACGGGGGAGCCTGGTGGGCTGCCGTCTATGGGGTCGCACAGAGTCGGACATGACTGAAGTGACTTAGCAGCAGCAGCAGCATGAATCAATGGTATGGATCTAACAGAAGCAGAAGATGTTAAGAAGAGATGGCAAGAATACACAGAACTGTACGAAAAAGATCTTCACAACCCAGATAATCACAATGGTGTGATCACTCCTCTAGAGCCAGACATCCTGGAATGTGAAGTCAAGTGGGCCTTAGAAAGCATCACTACGAACAAAGCTAGTAGAGGTGATGGAATTCCAGTAGAGCTATTTCAAATCCTGAAAGATGATGCTGTGAAAGTGCTGCACTCAATATGCCAGCAAATTTGGAAAACTCAGCAGTGGGCACAGGACTGGAAAAGGTCAGTTTTCATTCCAATCTCAAAGAAAGGCAATGCCAAAGAATGCTCAAACTACCGCACAATTGTACTCATCTCACACGCTAGTAAAGTAATGCTCAAAATTCTCCAAGCCAGGCTACAGCAATACATGAACTGTGAACTTCCAGATGTTCAAGCTGGTTTTAGAAAAGGCAGAGGAACCAGAGATCAAATTGCCAACATCCGCTGGATCATGGAAAAAGGAAGAGAGTTCCAGAAGAACATCTATTTCTGCTTTATTGATTATGCCAAAGCCTTTGACTGTGTGGATCACAAGAAACTGTGGACAATTCTGAAAGAGATGGGAATACCAGACTACCTGACCTGCCTCTTGAGAAATCTGTATGCAGGTCAGGAAGCGACAGAACTGGACATGGGACAACAGACTGGTTCCAAGTAGGAAAAGGAGTACATCAAGGCTGTATATTGTCACCCTGCTTATTTAACTTACATGCAGAGTACATCATGAGAAACGCTGGACTGGAAGAAGCACAAGCTGGAATCAAGACTGCTGAGAGAAGTATCAATAACCTCAGATATGCAGATGACACCACCCTTATGGCAGAAAGTGAAGAAGAACTAAAAAGCCTGTTGAAGTGAAAGAGGAGAGTGAAAAAGTTGGCTTAAAACTCAACATTCACAAAACAAAGATCATGGCATCTGGTCCCATCACTTCATGGGAAATAAATGCGGAAAAAGTGGAAATAGTGTCAGACTTTATTTTTGGGGGCTCCAAAATCACTGCAGATGGTGATTGCAGCCATGAAATTAAAGGACGCTTACTCCTTGGAAGAAAAGTTATGACCAACCTAGATAGCATATTCAAAAGCAGAGACATTACTTTGCCGACTAAGGTCCATCTAGTCAAGGCTATGGTTTTTCCAGTAGTCATGGATGGATGTGAGAGTTGGACTGTGAAGAAGGCTGAGCGCCAAAGAATTGATGCATTTGAACTGTGGTGTTGGAGAAGACTCCTGAGAGTCCCTTGGACTGCAAGGAGATCCAACCAGTCCATTCTGAAGGAGATCAGCCCTGGGATTTGTTTGGAAGGAATGATGCTGAAGCTGAAACTCCAGTACTTTGGCCACCTCATGCAAAGAGTTGACTCATTGGAAAAGACCCTGATGCTGGGAGGGATTGGAGGCAGGAGAAGAAGAGGATGACAGAGGATTATATAGCTGGATGGCATCACGGACTCGATGGTCTCGAGTCTGATTGAACTCCGGGAGTTGGTGATGGACAGGGAGGCCTGGCTGCTGTGATTTATGGGGTCGCAAAGAGTTGGACATGACTGAGCGACTGAACTGAACTGAACTGAACTGAGCATGAATCAATGATAGAAACTTGCTTAGTGGAAAATTTGGCTAAATACATAAATATGAATATATGTTTAATGCAATTCACCATTTTTGTTTCTGATTTTTACTGATTAAACATTTTAGAAAATTCTTAACAACCCCATTTTATAGCTATACTTTTCATTTTTCTGCTTTTCATCAAAAGTTAGTATTTTATAAGCATTCACATAATTTCTGTGCTTCTTCACCTTATACTCTGTTTCACTCTGCATTGACCTCTTGTTTTATCAAACATTCAATGATAAGTTGAATTTATTTGTTTTCTTCTAGAAACTCTTTTTTATGCAGATATACAGTCATTTCTAGATTTAACCTATTTCAAATCTGTGGGGTTTTAGTGGAAAGTCAGGGTATTGGCCACCTCGTACAGCAGTAAAGAATCCACATGCAATGCAGGAGGTGTAGGTTTGATCCCTGGTTGAGGAAGACGCCCTGGAGAAGGAAATGGTAACCCACTCCGGTATTCTTGCTGGGGAAATCTCATTGACAGAGAAGCCTGGTGGACTACAGTCCATGGGGTTAGAAAGAGTTGGACACAACTTAGCAACTAAACAACAACAGCACCAAGAAGACTATATAAAGATACACACGACCACATTCTGGACATATATCAATTGCCTTTGTTTCTCAGCAAAGGTCATGGTTGAAAAACAAATTTTTCATGCTCAAAAGTAACTAAACTCATAACACCTACTCTCTATTGTATGCAAAAGCAAAAATTAAGCATGATTATTAATATGAAAATATTTTATAATAATCAACTAGTATATTTAATATCCACCTGCTAATACAGGAGACACAAGAGATGCCAGTTCAACCCCTGGGTCTGGAAGATCCCCTGGAGAAGGAAATGGCAACCCACTCCAGTATTTTCACCTGGGAAATCCCATGGACAGAGGAGCCTGTGGGCTGTAATCTATGGGGTCAGAAAGAGTCGGACATGACTGAGTGCATATGCACACAGTATATACAATAATTGTGATTGTAGGGAGAATGAAATTTTAAAAAGGTCAGATGACACAAATCATATATTTTCACATGATTTTTTAAAGTTTATATTCATATAACTTTAAGAAAAATTTCTTCTGGTGTAGATATATTATAATAAATATATAGAGCTTTAAATAAAACAATATACTACGCAAATTGAAAATAAAGCTCTAAATTCTTCAACAAACAAGTAGCAGTTTCTATGCAAGAGCTTTTCATAAATGCTTTAGGGTATTACTATCAGACTGCTAATCACCAGTTAAAGATCCCAAACTTCATCTATTCACATAAGAAGTTAATACAGATAGAGTAGCGTATATTCTCTAAAGATAGTTAAGGAATATGCTGAAGTACAAACATTCAACTTCAGTGCAATTAACAGTACAGTAACCTCAAGACCAGGAAAGTTTAAAGTCAATAGCCGAGAACCACTTGAATGGACAGTGATTGATTTTGCTTGCTCTGGCCTATAGGGGAATGATTGATCTGAGCTTTATTTTGTGCTGGCCTTTTCTCTATTGTAAGCCTAATGAGGCATAAGGAGAGAAGTGAAAGTGGAAACAATAGAAATAGATTTCTGTCTGCATGGAGCCAACAACATGGTGATGAAATACAAAATTAATCCAACCAGCTATTTGATATCAAAAGCTATACTCTCAAATTTCCAGTAACTTATTTTCCCCCAAATTATTTTTTGTTTACATTTCAGCAGTTCAATTCTCTTTGATTAGACATGTTGCAACTGAGTATATTCTACAAACCTAGGAATATCAGAGATGTTTAGAAGGAACAATTTTTAAATAAATTTTAAAGAAATGCCATTAAAATTGAAGATTTTGTTGCCAGAATGTAAAAGTATACTCTCGGCTGTCTGCTATGAATAACCTTTGTAAGAATCAATTCTGTTGGTAAATACTTATTTAATGAATTTATTGCAGAAATGAAAAATAAATGATATTTGAGAAAAAATAATATCTGGAAAATCATGGAAAATGGTAGTTCTAATACTCTGTGGTGTTTATGTAGGTGCTTAAACCATCAACAAATAATATCTTGAAATTTGAAACTAGACATATTTAAAACTAGAAATGTACATTTAAATAGCTTTTTGGAGATAATAGTTAAGATGTGAATAAATATTTCCTGGAAGAAAAAGTATATTGATTGTAATTGGTCAAGTAAAGAAAGATTTGATGTGGCCAATAAAAATCGTTGCATTCATCTCTGGGGTATAGTTTTATAAACATAAAATACATTTTATTCATTCCAAAAACACTTATCATGTTCCCTCCTACTTCAGCTAATTAACTCCTATTCAGCCTTCAGAATTCAGCTTATATTTATATTTCCTCAAAGCAATTTTTCCAAAACTTTCAGCCTATGTCAGATCCATCCTGCTTTTTATACCCTTGTATTTTTTTCTTTCCTTGTACTTATTCAATAGTAAAAGATAAATAATTGTATAACTAGTTTTTCCATGTATATGTATACTGAATAAGGACAAAACCTCTTTTCCTTTTTTATATCTATATCTCCAGCATGGAGCCTTCCATGGAATAAACACTAAATTAAAACTGTTAAATCAGAAAGTGAATAAATCTGTCAGATATAATTTTAAGCACTGAAGTTACAGAATCAAGTAAGGCATGGGGAGTCTATCTCCTGGGGAAGACTGGGTGTTGGGAGAGAGAGAAAAGTAAATGAACAATTACAGTGCAATGAGAGAAGACATGATGAAGAAGAAGGAAACTGTTTTACTTCATGAAGTCTGAGTGGACAAGATGGAACTCCATGGAAAGGAGAGAGTAGGTATCCTTTGCTGAGGGCCAGCTTGCCTAGGACCAGGCACACTGAACCTCAGAAATGTCTTCTGAGACAGAGTAAAGAGTTTATTGGCGAGTTAGACCTTTCCAAAGAAAAGAGGGGTCCCCCTGCAAGATCAGGCAGAGGGGAATGAAATTATAATATAAGCCTGACACACCTCTGACAGCCCTGTGTGGGACTCTGGAGCAATGCTTCCTAGTTAGAGGCTCCTACAGTGGCAGAGGTGGTAGGGTGGTCGTCTTACCCAGCAGTCGGCTGTAGCCGCCCTGAAAGGAGCACGACTCAGCTCAAAGGCAGAGACAGACATGAAGGAGGCAGAGCTGGTCACAGTCTCCCAGCTGGGCAGTGTTCTCCCTTGAGAAAATTACATCTGCTGCCAGCATGAATGGTGTACACAGCAACCGTCTATTCCCTACACAGCTAGGGTGCACTTGTTAAGACAGAGCAAGGCATGAGGCCAGTAATACTATTAAGCCGGGACTTGAACAGTCTCCTCAGTCTCTCTGTGGAGTTTGGATCTCATCCAATAGGCAGCAGAAGCCATAGAAAAGTTTTAAGTAAGGAAGCATGGGGAGCAAATTTGCATTCTAAATCTTTTCTGCAGCACTGATTGAAGCCTGAATTCAGGACTATTGTTAAGGAGCTGTTGGAGAAGGCCCAGTGAAAGCATGAACGGAGAGTCTGACATCCAATTTCAAACAGGAGTGATGGAGCAGAGATAAATTAGAGACACTGGAGAAGGCAGGCACCTCAGATTGTGATGACTGATTAGACTTGGGGAGTAAGGAAGAGCAAGGAGTCTGGGACAGCTGATTTTCTACGACATACAAAATTTCGATATGTTCTGGATAAACTTTAGAAGAAATAATAAAATGAGGCTCATTGCAAACTTCTACTTTGGAAAATGTAAAGTTGTCCAATTATCACAGCCAGATCCTTGATCATCTCCCGATAATCCATTTCTTGCTGTGTTTACACAGTGTTGTGTCTCAGACTGGTGCCAAGTGTCAAACTAAGAAATATCTATTAAACATGATTTGGAGCATGGGAGGTGTCCCAGGATCTCAGTCTCAAAATGAAGTCTAATGTGGGCAGAGAAAGTAAAAGCAGAGTTAACTATTAAAAATACCAAAACAAACTAACACAACCCCACCACACACATAAATACATACATTAAGTGGAGGGTTAAATGTGATATCCACTGACACTAAATTTGAAAGCAAAATAAAATGCCAATAATTACTATTGGGTAATGCTGCTATTTAAATGAAATATTCAATGAAGCCTTTATAGAGTACACAGGTGAATTAAATCTACACCTAAGGCCATATACTTGCTAAACCCAATATATCCACCTCATTCTCTGAAAAACAAGCACATTCACACCCTTGACCTGACTCTTGCTCTGTGGTAACTTATCTTTCCTCTGACCTCAAATTCTCACTCATTTAACAGAGTTCAATCCAAAGTTCTTTTCTGGATGCTTCACTCATGTTTTCCTATAAAATGAATTAATTGCTCACTCATCTCTCTTTTCTGGAACATTTACATATATACATATAGGTACATGTCTATGTTGTTGTTGTTTACTTACTAAGTCATATCCAAGTCTTTTTGACCCCATGGAGTTGTATAGCCTTCCAAGCTCCTCTGTCCATGGGATTTCCCAGGCAAGAATACTGGAGTGGGTCGCCATGACCTTCTCCAGGGTATCTTCCCGACCCAGGGGTTAGACCCAATGTTTTTTATATTGCTTCTCAGTTTGAAATAACTCTTTCAACTTTCATATAATTTCAAATTTTCTTTCTTTAAAAAATTTTTTTATTTTTACTTTATTTTACTTTACAATACTGTATTGGTTTTGCCATACATTGACATGAATCCATCTCGGGTGTACACGAGTTCCCAATTTTTTTTCCTCAATAGTAGTAGTTATCTTTATCTCCATTTTACATATGTAACTATGTATAAGTAACTATGAATAACTAATACTAGTGTCTCTTATTACAGTAGATTATAAGCTCCTTGAAAGCAGTTTCTTATAGAATTCTTTCTTTGGCTCCCAACAGCACTTAAGTACAATGTTCTATGGTATAAATCAGTATTAAGTGGTAAATACATCAACAGACCAAGATTTTTCAACCCCAGCACCATTGACATTTTGGTCTTTCCTGAAGATCTCACTGAACACTTGGACATTGTTGTAGGCTGTCCTGTCCACTCTATGATGTTTATTAGCCTCTCTGGGCTCTATCTACTAGATGCCAGGAGCTCCCAGCTCCTAGCTCCCTCTACACAGCTGTGACAACACCCAAGTCTCCTGACCTTGACATTGGCCTCCAGGGTGGGGAGGAGACACAACTGTTGAGAAGCACTATTAAAAACACGAAACTACAACTTATAGACACAGTGGGGACAGGAGAAAGTGGGGTGGTAGCATTGAGAGGGTAGCTAAACCTCATTTCATCTTAAGGAAAGTAGGATTTAGACTTGCTAAGTCAGGGGTAAGAAAGTTCAATGTGATAAAACCTGTGATATCATCTTCTTATTTTCTTCATTATTTTTCTTCTATGTCAATATACTACATTTCATTATAGGTTTTTGTACTATTTACATGATTAAGTGACAATATCCAAGGAATTAGCTTAATTGAAATTAAGAGGGTAGAACTGAAGCATATATATTACCATTTGTAAAATAGATAGCTAATGGGAAGTTACTATATAACGCAGAGAGCTCAACCTGGTGCTCTGTGACAAGCTAGAGGAGTAGGGAGGGGAGGTGGGGTTGATGTTCAGGAGGGAGGGGATATATGCATACCTATGGCTGATTCATGCTGAAGTATGAGAGAAACCAACACAACATTGGAAACCAATCATCCTCTAATTAAAAATTAAAACAATTTTAAAGTATGATGACTTTTAATTTAAATAGCCAATAATCAATCATTGACCCTTGTATCACACAGGTGGCATGTTAATAATGCAGGGATCTATGGAAGTGGCAATGCATGTTTACATGGAAAATGAAAAAATGTAAAAGAGCCAGAAACTCAGAATTTGTAAACATTGTCACTGCACTGTTTGCACAGTAAACATTTTTGATAATGCTATAAACTGACACATTTTCAGTGTCAAACAAATGTCTTTGTGATTGTTATTAATATGTTAAAGAAAGTAAAATTTACCCCTGACCTACACAACTCACCAACTGAAATGGTAGTAGCAAAGCTTAAGCAGAATATGCATTGTGTTTTCACACATCTATAACTATTAACACAATTTTGAGTTAGCATTTTGTTTCATACCTTCCAGTATGAACTGGTTGGCTTCTACTCTTCATAATCTGGGTGATTTATTCTATTTGTCAAATACGTTGCTGTTGGTGTTCTGTCACTAGTCATGTCCAACTCTGTGACTCCATGGACTGCAGCATGCCAGGCTTCCCTGTCCTTCACTATCTCTGGGAGTTTGTTCAGATCCATGTCCATGTAGTCGGTGATACTATCTAACCATCTCATCAAATACTTAATAAGCACCAAAAACATTTTTTAGAAGTTCTGCTAACAGCTTCTAACTGAATAGATAGAATCATAGCTCTCAAAAACTTACATTTAGTGGCAGTAAGCAATCCTACAGAATAAAATATTAAGAGCAATATAATACACTTAGATTTATGATACAGATGAAAATACTGCAAAGACATAGAAAAGATAATCTTAGCTCAGTCATAAATGCAGTGCAGGAGGCACCTGATGGTTTTTAAGCAGAGGGATAACATAGTTATGACTTTGTTGTAGATAAAACTTTAGGACTGGAGGCAAGAAAACTACTTCAAAGCTTTTTACAATAATCTAGACAAGATACGTTAAAGGATGAAACAGGCCAGTGATAAGCTGAGGGAAAAAAGGCAAACTTAAGAAAACTTGGAGACAAATATCATTATAATTTCATGAGTACAATGATGTATTCATTTGGGGGGAGGGCAGAAAAGATTTAGACTGTATTTTTATAGTCTAGCTGTAAGTGAGTGGCTATTTAGGTGTACCACTAATTGAGATAACAGAAGAGGAAAAATGTTAGGGAAAAAGACAATTGGTTCCCTGAATGTCTCCCAGCAACAGTGTACATGGCTGAGGCACTATACCTAGTCAGAGCTTAGGAAACTTAGAAGCAATAAAAATAAATGCTAATATTGATTCACGTTCGAGCAGCTTTTATTTGTGTATTTGGTGAGATGGGTATAGTAGGACTGGTGATGGGAGAGATTTGAGAATGACGGTGAAAAACGTGCTTCAAGTGATGAATCCAGGGTTTTAGACTGTCTAGAAAAGTGAAATAAGAAAGCTCCTTTTAGACCCTGAGGAGATAGGAAGATCAATACGGTGGAAGGCTATAGCATTTCATAGAATGAGTGTATTTCTGTCATAGTATGAGAAGTCTGGGTGGGAAAATAGTCCGTTTTCAGCAAGAGAGAAGCTGAAAGTTAGGATTTCTGATCTGAATTGAACTAGGAGGTGACTAGCTTTTGGCTATCACCATGGGTGTGAGTAACACAGAGAGTCAAGGTACTTAGGAAATACCTAGAAAATGGTGTTTGAATAAAACATCCACATGAGACTCGTAGTAAGTGAGCACTGTGGCAGGATTTGGAATAAAGAAAGAATATTTAAGATCAATGTTTTCAATGTCTGATCAGATCTTCAGATTAAAGAGAAGCAGAAAGTCATATGGAGAGGACTTCCTAAGAAAATACTAGTTGTGTTTATCTCCTCAGTAGAGGAAGAGTAATGATTTAGAATGTTCACGTAACACTAGGAGGTAGTGAAGGAATTGCTTGAGGGAAGAAATATCTACCACTTGACAGAACGACAAATTTACGCATTGAAAAAGATTGTAGGAAGAATACAAGCTGAAGCAATACTTGCTTAGTGATATGAACTAACACCAATATCACCATTTCACATTTTTGTTTGAGAACTTCTGTATAAAGGACATAAGTCAACATGTTCTCTAAAATAAAGCCAAGATTTGGAAAGCACCATAAAATTCAATTCATCTTGATCAAAAAGCAAAGCAGATTTAGACAGAAACTTTGTCATAAATAGTAGAGTGCCCAAGTTTCCAGTACACTTTTCCTCTAAGGTATTTAAGTTCTTTAAAGCTTACATAAAGATCATGAAATCTCCATTCAACCATGCTGCTCTGAATAATAGTGCTGAGATGAGTTTCCCTAGTAATGAACTTGTTTTAAGATCCTTGGCGTCCATAAGCAGTTGAAATGTTGAGAATATTTCAAGGCATGGTAATCAAAATGAAGACATGGATAAGAGTCAGCATTAAAGGAATGAATTAAATGCATTCTGGGAAAGCAAGTGGTAACAGATCATAGTAGATTTTATAAGAGAGTGTATTCATTTCAAATCCTAAAAGGTGAGGCTGTGAAAGTGCTACACTCAATATGCCAACAAATTTGGAAAACTCAGCAGTGGCCACAGGACTGGAAAAGGTCAGTTTTCATTCCAATCCCAAAGAAAGGCAATGCCAAAGAATGCTCAAACTACTGCACAATTGCACTCATCTCACACACTAGTAAAGTTAATGCTCAAAATTCTCCAAGCCAGACTTCAGCAATACGTGAACCGTGAAGTTCCAGATGTTCAAGATGGTTTTAGAAAAGGCAGAGGAACCAGAGATCAAATTGCCAACATCTGCTGGATTATCGAAAAAGCAAGAGAGTTCCAGAAAAACATCTAATTCTGCTTTATTGACTATGCCAAAGTCTTTGACTGTGTGGATCACAAGAAACTGTGGAAAATTCTGAGAGAGATGGGAATACCAGACCACCTAACCTGCCTCTTGAGAAACCTATATGCAGGTCAGGAAGCAACAGTGAGAACTGGACATAGAAAAATCGACTGGTTCCAAGTAGGAAAAGGAGTACATCAAGGCAGTATATTGTCACCCTGCTTATTTAACTTCTATGCAGAGTATGTCATGAGAAATGCTGGACTGGAAGAAGCACAAGCTGGAATCAAGATTGCAGAAGAAATTGCAATTGGAGAAATATAAATAACCTCAGATATGCAGATGACACCACTCTTATGGCAGAAAGTGAAGAGGAACTAAAAAGCCTCTTGATGAAAGTGAAAGAGGAGAGTGAAAAAGTTGGCTTAAAGCTCAACATTCAGAAAATGAAGATCATGGCATCTGGTCCCATCACTTCATGGCAAATAAATGGGGAAACAGTGGAAACAGGGTCAGACTTTGTTTTTTGGTGCTCCAAAATCATTGCAGATGGTGATTGCAGCCATGAAATTAAAAGATGCTTACTCCTTGGAGGAAAAGTTATGACCAACCTAGATAGCATATTCAAACGCAGAGACATTACTTTGCCAACAAGGTCCATCTAGTCAAGGCTATGGTTTTTCCTGTGGTCATGTATGGATGTGAGAGTTGGACTGTGAAGAAAGCTGAGCACTGAAGAACTGATGCTTTTGAACTGTGGTGTTGGAGAAGACTCTTGAGAGCCCCTTGGACTGCAAGGAGATCCAACCTGTCCCTTCTGAAGGAGATCAGCCCTGGGATTGCTTTGGAAGGAATGATGCTAAAGCTGAAACTCCAGTTCTTTGGCTACCTTTGTGAAGAGTTGACTCATTGTAAAAGACCCTGATGCTGGNTGAGATCAGTCCTGGGTGTTCATTGGAAGGACTGATGCTGATGCTGAAACTCCATACTTTGGCCACCTTATGCAAAGAGTTGACTCACTGGAAAAGACTCTGATGTTGGGAGGGACTGGGGGCAGGAGGAGAAGGGGACAACAGAGGATGATGGCTGGATAGCATCACCGACTTGATGGACTTGAGTATGGGTGAACACCAGGAGTTAGTGATGGACAGGGAGGCCTGGCGTGCTGCGATTCATGGGGTTGCAAAGAGTCAGACACAACTGCATGACTGAACTGAACTGAATATTCCATTGTGTGTATGTACCACAGCTTTCTTATCCATTCATCTGCTGATGGATATCTAGACTGCTTCCGTATTCTGGCTATTATAAACAGTGCTGCAGCAAACATTGGGGTACACATGTCTCTTTCAATTCTGGCTTCCTCAGTGTGTATGCCCAGCAGTGAGATTTCTGGGTCATATGGCAGTTCTATCTCCAGGTTTTTAAGGAATCTCCATAGTGGCTGTACTAGATTGCATTCCCACCAATAGTGTAAGAGGGTTCCCTTTTCTTCACACCTTCTCCAGCAATTTTTGTTTGTAGACTTTTGGATAGCAGCCATTCTGACCAGCATAAGATGGTATCTCATTGTGGTTTTGATTTGCATTTCTCTGATAATGAGTGATGTTGAGCACCTTTTCATGTATTTGTTAGCCATCTGTATGTCTTCTTTGGGGAAATGTCTGTTTAGTTCTTTGGCCCATTTTTTCATTGGGTCATTTATTTTTCTGGAGTTGAGCTGCAGGAATTGCTTGTATATTTTGGAGATTAATTCTTTGTCAGTTGCTTCATTTGCTATTATTTTTTCCCATTCTGAAGGCTGTCTTTTCACCTTGCTTATAGTTTCCTTCGTTGTGCAAAAGTTTTTAAGTTTAATTAGGCCCCATTTGTTTATTTTTGCTTTTCTTTCCATTACTCTGGGAGGTGGGTCATAGAGGATCCTGCTGTGATTTATGCCAGAGAGTGTTTTGCCTATGTTTTCCTCTAGGAGTTTTATAGTTTCTGGCCTTACATTTAGATCTTTAACCATTTTGAGTTTATTTTTGTGTATAGTGTTAGAAAGTGTTCTAGTTTCATTCTTTTACAAGTGGTGGACCAGTTTTTCCAGCATCACTTGTTAAAGAGACTGTCTTCTCCACTGTATATTTTTGGCTCCTTTGTCAAAGATAAGGTGTCCATAGGTGTGTGGATTTATCTCTGGGCTTTTTATTTTGTTCCATTGATCTATATCTCTGTCTTTGTGCCAGTACCATACTGTCTTGATGACCAGTTGCTTTGTAGTAAAGCCTGAAGTCAGGCATGTTGATTCCTCCAGTTCCATTCTTCTTTCTCAAGATTGCTTTGGATATTCTAGGTTTTTTGTATCTCCATACAAATTGTGAAATTTTTTGTTCTAGTTCTGTGAAAAATACCATTGGTAGCTTGATAGATATTGCATTGAATCTATAGATTGCTTTGGGTAGTGTACTCATTTTCACTATATTGATTCTTCTGATCCATGAACATGCTATATTTCTCCATCTATTTGTGTCATCTTTGATTTCTTTCATGAGTGTCTTATAGTTTTCTATATATAGGTCTTTCGTTTCTTTAGGTAGATTTATTCCTAAGTATTTTATTCTTTTCATTGCAATGGTGAATGGAATTGTTTCCTTAATTTCTCTTTCTGTTTTCACATTGTGAGTGCATAGGAATGCAAAAGATTTCTGTGTGTTAATTTTATATCCTGCAACTTTACTGTATTCATTAATTAGCTCTAGTAATTTTCTGGTGGAATCTTCAGGGTTTTCTACGTAGAGGATCATGTCATCTGCAAACAGCGAGAGTTTTACATTTTCTTTTCCAATCTGGATGCCTTTTGTTTCTTTTTCTTCTCTGATTGCTGTGGCCAAAACTTCCAAAGCTATGTTGAATAGTAGTGGTGAGAGTGGGCACCCTTGTCTTGTTCCTCACTTTAGGGGAAATGCTTTCGATTTTTCACCATTGAGGATAATGTTTGTTGTGGGTTTGTCATATATAGCTTTTATTATGTTGAGGTATATTCCTTCATGCTTGCTTTCTGGAGGGCTTTTATCATAAATGGATGTTGAATTTTGCCTAAGGCTTTCTCTGCATCTTTTGAGATAATCAATATCTATTGCAATAATCTTTCAACTTGTTATTGTGGTGTATTACATTGATTCGTTTGTGGATTTTGAAGAAACCTTGCATCCCTGGGATAAAGCCCACTTGGTCATGATGGATGATCTTTTTAATATGTTGTTGGATTCTGTTTACTAGAATTTTGTTAAGGATTTTTGCATCTATGCTCATCAGTGATATTGGCCTATAGTTTTCTTTTTTTGTGGCATCTTTGTCTGGTTTTGGTATTAGGGTGATGGTGGCCTCATAGAATGAATTTCAAAGTAACCTTCCTCTGCAATTTTCTGGAAGAGTTTGAGTAGGATAAATGTTAGCTCTTTTCTACATTTTTGGTAGAATTCAGCTGTGAAGCCTTCTGGACCTGGGCTTTTGTTTGCTGGAAGATTTCTGATTGCAATTTCGATTTCCTTGCTTGTGATGGGTCTGTTAAGATTTTTTTATTTACTCCTGGTTCAGTTTTGTAAAGTTATACTTTTCTAAGAATTTGTCCATTTCTTCCAAGTTGTCTATTTTATTGGCATATAGTTGTTGATAGTAGTCTCTTATGATCCTTTGTATTTCTGTGTTGTCTGTTGTGATTTCTCCATTTTCATTTCTAATTTTGTTGATTTGATTCTTCTCCCTTGTTTCTTGATGAGTCTGGCTAATGGTCTGTCAATTTTATTTATCTTCTCAAAGAACCAGCTTTTAGCTTTGTTGCTTTTGGCTATGGTCTCTTTTGTTTCTTTTGCATTTATTTCTGGCCTAATTTTTAAGATTTATTTCCTTCTACTAACCTTGGGGTACTTCATTTCTTCCTTTTCTAGTTGCTTTAGGTGTAGAGTTAGGTTATTTATTTGACTTTTTTCTTGTTTCTTGAGGTAAGCCTGTATTTCTATGAACCTTCCCCTTAGCACTGCTTTTACTGAATCCCATAGGTTTTGGATTGTGTGTTTTCATTTCCATTCATTTCTATGTATATTTTTGTTTCTTTTTTGATTTATTCTGTGATTTGTTGGTTATTGAGAAGCATGTTGTTCAGCCTCCATATGTTGGAATTTTTAATAGTTTTTCTCCTGTAATTGATATCTAATCTTACTGCATTGTGGTCAGAAAAGATGCTTGGAATGATTTCAGTTTTTTTTTTTAATTTACCAAGGCTATCCTGGAGAAGGTTCCATGTGCACTTGAGAAAAAGGGGAAATTCATTGTTTTGAGATAAAATGTCCTATAGATATCAATTAGGTCTAACTGGTCCATTGTATCATTTAAAGTTTGTGTTTCCTTGTTAAATTTCTCTTTATTTGCTCTATCCATAGATGTGAGTGGGGTATTAAAGTCTCCCACTGTCAGTGTGTTATTGTTAATTTCCCCATCATACTTGTTAGCATTTGCCTTCCATATTGCAGTGTTCCTATGTTGGGTGCACATATATTTATAATTGTTATATCTTCTTCTTGGATTGATCATTTGATCATTATGTAGTGTCCTTCTTGGTTTCTTTTCACAGTCTTTATTTTAAAGTCTATCTTATCTGATATGAGTATTGCTACTCCTGCTTTCTTTTGGTCTCTATTTGCATGGAATATCTTTTTCCAGCCCTTCACTTTCAGTCTGTATATGTCCCTTGTTTTGAGGTGGATGTCTTATAGACAACATATATAGGGGTCTTGTTTTTGTATCCATTCAGCCAGTCTTTGCCTTTTGGTTAGGGCATTCAACCCATTTACACTTAAGGTAATTATTGATAAGTATGATCCCATTGCCATTTACTTTGTTGTTTTGGGTTTGAGTTTATATCCCCTTTATGTGTTTCCTGTCTAGAGAAGATCCTTTAGCATTTGTTGAAGAGCTGATTTGGTGGTGCTGAATTCTCTGAGCTTTTGCTTATCTGTAAAGCTTTTGATTTCTCCTTCATATTTGAATGAGATCCTTGCTGAGTACAGTAATCTCTTTCATCTCTTTAAGTATTCCTGCCATTCCCTTCTAACTTGAAGAGTTTCCCTTGAAAGATCAGCTGTTATCCTTATGGGAATCCCCTTGTGTGTTATTTGTTGTTTTTCCCTTGCTGCTTTTAATATTTGTTCTTTGTGTTTGATCTTTGTTAATTTGATTAATAAGTGTCTTGGGGTGTTTTGCCTTGAGTTTATCCTGTTTCAGACTCTCTGGGTTTCTTGGACTTGGATGACTATTTCCTTAACCATTTTAGGGAAGTTTTCAACTATTATCTCCTCAAGTATTTTCTTATGGCCTTTCTTTTTGTTTTCTTCTTCTGGGACTCCTATGATTCGAATGTTGGGGCATTTAACACTGTCCCACAGGTCTCTGAGGTTGTCCTCATTTATTTTAATTCTTTTTTCTTTTTTCCTCACTCCTTCATTTATTTCTACCATTCTATCTTCTACCTCACTTATCCTATCTTCTGCCTCTATTATTTTACTGTTGGTTCCCTCTAGAGTGTTTTTTATCTCATTTATTGCATTATTCATTATTAATTGACTTTTTATTTCTTCTAGGTCCTTGTTAAACATTCCTTGCATCTTCTCAATCCTTGTCTCCAGGCTATTTATCTGTAACTCCATTTTGTTTTCAAGATGTTGGATCATTTTTTTGGGGGGGGATCATTTTTACTATCATTATTCTGCATTCTTTTTCAGGTAAACTCCCTATCTCCTCCTCTTTGGTTTGGTTTGGTGGGAATTTATCATGTTCCTTTACCTGCTGAGTATTTCTCTGCCTTTCACCTTGTTTAGATTGCTGTGTTTGGGGTGGCCTTTCTTTATTCTGGTAGTTTGTGGTTCCTCTTTATTGTGGAGGTTCCTTACTGTGGGTGGGGTTGGATGGGTAGCTTGTCAAGGTTTCCTGGTTAGGGAAGCTTGCATCGGTGTTCTGCTGGGTGGAGCTGGATTTCTTCTCTCTGGAGTGCAATGAAATGTCCAATAGTGAGTTTTGAGATATCTATGGGTTTGGTATGACTTTGGGAAGCCTGTATATGAAGCTCAGGGTATGTTCTTGCATTGCTGGAGAATTTGCATGGTATGTCTTGCTCTGGAACTTGTTGGCTCTTGGATAGTGCTTGGTTTCGGTGTATGTATGGAGGCTTTTGGATGAGCTCTTATCGATTAATGTTTCTTGGAGTCAGGAGTTCTCTGGTGTTCTCAGGTTTTTTAAGCCTTCTGCCTCTGGTTTTCAGTCTTATTCTTACAGTAGCCTCGAGACTTATCCATCCATACAGCACTGATGATAAAACATCTAGGTTAATGATGAAAAGATTTTCCACAACGAGGGATACCCTGAGAGGTTCACAGAGTTACATCAAGAAGAGAAGAGGGAGGAGGGAGATAGAGGTGACCAGGAGGAGAAGAGGAGAATCAAATGGAGA
Source organism: Aepyceros melampus (assembly GCA_006408695.1). Classification (NCBI taxonomy): domain Eukaryota; kingdom Metazoa; phylum Chordata; class Mammalia; order Artiodactyla; family Bovidae; genus Aepyceros; species Aepyceros melampus. The sequence goes on from SJXQ01011700.1 coordinate 169,154, forward strand.
GAGACAGAGAGAGCAAGCTAGCCAGTAATCAATTTCCTATGTGCTCTCCACAGTCTGGACCCCTCAGAGAGGTTCACGGAGTTACATAAAGAAGAGAAGAGGGAGGAAGAAGATAGAGGTGACCAGGAGGAGAAAAAGGAGAATCACATGGAGACAGATCTAGCCAGTAATCAGTTCCCTAAGTGTTCTCCACAGCCCAGAACACACAAAGAGATTCACAGAATTGGGTAGAGAAGAGAAGGGAAAGGAAGGAGATAGAGGTGACCTGGGGGAGAAAAAGGAGAGTCAAAGGGAGAGAGAGTAATCAACCCAGGAATCACACTCCTAATGAAGATTGGATTCTTAAAGGTACAGAATTGATAACAAATACCAAAAAGCAAAGATTAAAAATCTAGAGGTTAGACTCTCAAAAATACAATCTTAAAAAAACCAAAGTCACAAAAATTATAAAATATATATATGAAGTTTGCTTTAAAAATAGGGTCTTTTCTTTGCAAGGTGATAATAGGTTATAAAAATGAAAACTAGAGGAATAATAGAGGACTTAAAATTTTTTTAATTTAAAAAATGATAATAGTAAAAATATATCTAGGAATTTCTCTGGAGCTGTTGTGGGCAGTGTGGGATCAGTTCGTTTCAGATAGTTCCTTGATCTGTCTTATACTTCTCAAGATCTATAGGCCCCTTCCAATGTAGTCGGTGCTAGCTACAGGGTTTTACTCTGTTGCACCTGTCACTTCCAAAGCAGTTCCCTCTGTTTATTTTAGCTTCTTCTCTTTGCTGGTCTCTTCAGTCTCTAATTTCCACCCTGACACAAGGGGGCGAAAGTGGTCACTTATTTAGGCTCACTTGTTCAATCATGCTGGGGGAGGCAGAAACACTGCAAACAAATATCACTGGCGTATGTGGGGAGTGCTCGCAGTGTCTCAGCCACACTGGGTTTGCCCCCGCTCACGGCATGTGTTCTTTCCCAGTCTACACTTCTCAGGCTCTAGGTTGCTCTGCTGGGGAACTGTCTGAGGTGGGCCCTGGGTTGTGTGCACTTTCCAGGTCTAAACTGCTCAGTTTCAGGTTTTCAGGTATTCCACAAAGGCACAGACTCAGCTGGGCGTGTGTTTTGTGCCCTTCCCAGGTCCGAGCAGCTTAGGTGACCAGGTGCTTGGCGAGAGCAGTCTCCCCAGGTGGGGGGTGCATCTTATCACCTCCCCGGTCCCAGCCGCTCAGTTTTCTAGGTGGCAGAGGGTGTGTCTGTCTCAGATGTGCTGTGTGGTTCTTTTGGGGAGCTGATCTCTGGCTGGGACCCTCCCAGCAGATGTCAACCATCCAGAATCCCAAGAAGTCTTGGTTAGCAACTGGGAGCCAGTTGCAGTTTGGTAGAGGATGCTGTCTCTGGGGCCGAGATTGCCCCTTTCTGGCTCTGGCTGTCCCCCTCCTGCCTCCCTGCCTCCGGTGGGAGATGGGCCGGTCCACAACTGGCTGGCTCTCCTCTAGTATTCGCTCAGTCCTTTGTTCTGTGAGTGGGCCTGGCAGTGCCTTGAAAGTGAAAGTGAAGTCACTCAGTCGTGTCGTGTCTGACTCTTTGTGACCCCGTGGACTGTAGCCTACCAGGCTCCTCTGTCCATGGGATTCTCCAGGCAAGAATACTGGAGTGGATTTTTCCTTCTCCAGGGTATCTTCCAGTTTGGATTGCTATCTCCCTCAGATCGCCCTCAGGGCATTCAGGCCCATTTCTTACCCTAAGCAATGCAGCCTGCGCCTCCTTGTTCAGTCACTTGCTGGTGGTGGATGGCAAGCGTCTGGGCTACTTCTCTGCTGGGAGTTACCATTAGGCACATAACAAATAAATATTTATTTATTTATTTATTTATTTTTCTTCCTGGTTATGTTACCCTCTGGGATTCCAAAACTCCCCACAGACCCGCTGGTGAGAGGCTTTCCTGGTGTTTGGAAACTTTTCCTCTTTTAAGACTCCCTTCCCAGGATGGGTCTCCGTCCCTAATTATTTTGTCTCTCTTTTTATCTTTTATATTTTGTCCTACCTCTTTTCAAACACAATGGCCTGCCTTTCTGGATGCCTGGTGTCCTCTGCCAGCATTTAGAAGTTGTTTTGTGGAATTTGCTCAGCATTCAAATGTTCTTTTGATGAATTTGGGAGGGAGAAAGTGGTCTCCCCACCCTATTCCTCTGCCATCTTAGGACCGCCCTCCTAAAAAACTGTTTCATTTATTGCAAAGTGAGCTCTTTTAGTGAGGATACATGAATAATTTACCTTTTTAGTCCCAGAACAATTAAGTAGTCTGCCTTTGGAGTGCATGAGATAAGAAAATACACAGCCAAGAGTACACTTTGGCTTAGAAAGAGGCAACTGGCATTGTTACAGAAGCAGGGGTTGTAACAGGTATATTTTACATTACTTGTTTTTATCTTCCCATTTCCCTCCTGCTACTTTATCTGTTTTTGGATAGCTGTTTAGTTTAAGGTGATTATGAACAAATGAACACTGTCCCATGATGATAAGTAGTTGAGGGAACTATGGGCATCTCCTGTATTGAGAACATGAAATTTTACCTGCATTTCAGACAAGAGAGGACACTAGAGGCAAACAGGGTGGACAGTAAAAGATATTTTCCAATTGTTCCTCTACCTCCCCATCCTTCTCCACCTTTCTCTCTGACCCGGAAGTCTGTTTGGACTACATCCAATAGCTCAGTAGGCTTTGCTTGAAAGAAGGGTAGAGTCAGGAGGAGAATGAGGTCAGGGTGTTTACTCCCCTGATCTCTCCCTATGAAGTCACATCAAGGTGACTCTATCCCTCCATCAAGGGTCACTGCCCCTCTCAAGGAGGACTGCTCTACCTGACTCTCTCTTCTTCCAGCTTCTAGAAACCTCTCCATGTACCAGCTCCACTGTTCTAGCCCTGGCTTCATGGACTAACCCTGTGGTTCCCCTACAACACTAATCTTTGTAGTTAGTCTCTTTGCAAATAAATCCCCCTCAAATTATCTTGAGTGGATTATCTATTTTCCTTAGGACGCTGACTGATGCAACCTTGGACCATGCTGCTTAATGTTCATGAGCCTGTTTTCCCATCTATGACAGCAGCACACTGGTGATTATCTTACCGAGTGTTTAGACTGTGAACAGTCTTACTGTAAAGGCTCAGTTCAGTTCAGTCGCTCAATCGTGTCTGACTCTTTGTGACCCCATGAATCGCAGCACGCCAGGCCTCCCTGTCCATCACCAACTCCCGGAGTTCACTCAGACTCACGTCTATTGAGTCCATGATGCCATCCAGCCATCTCATCCTTGGTCGTCCCTTTTCCTCCTGCCCCCAATCCCTCCCAGCATCAGGGTCTTTTCCAATGAGTCAACCCTTCGCATGAGGTGGCCAAAGTACTGGAGCTTCAGTTTTAGCATTCCTTCCAAAGAAATCCCAGGGTTCATCTCCCTCAGAATGGACTGGTTGGATCTCCTTGCAGTCCAAGGGACTCTCAAGAGTCTTCTCCAACACCACACTTCAAAAGCATCAATATCAATTCTTCTGCGCTCAGCCTTCTTCACAGTCCAACTCTCACATCCATACATGACCACAGGAAAAACCATAGCCTTGACTAGACGGACCTTAGTCGGCAAAGTAATGTCTCTGCTTTTGAATATACTATCTAGGTTGGTCATAACTTTTCTTCCAAGGAGTAAGCGTNGTGTGTCTGCCCTCTGATGCACTCTTACAAGACCTACCATCTTACTTGGGTTTCTCTGACCTTGGGCGTGGGGTATCTCTTCATGGCTGCTCCAGCAAAGCTCAGCCACTGCTCCTTACCATGGATGAAGGGTATCTCCTCACTGCCCCCCTTCCTGACCTTCAACGTGGGTTAGCTCCTCTAGGCCCTCCTGCGCCCTTGGAGCCACTGCTCCTTGGATGTGGGGCTGCTTCTCCAGGCTTCCGCCCTTCACCTTGGGAGTGAGGTCGCTTCTCCCAGCCACCGCCCCAGTCTTGGGCGCGGGGTGGCTCCTCCAGGCCGGTACCCCTGACCTCGGACGCGGGATGGCTCCTCTTGGCCGCCGCCCCATATAGTAGTTCTTTTTTAAATTTTGTGAGATACTTCTATACTCTTTTAAACAATGACTGCACGATTTACATTCCCTTCAGTGGTTCACAGGGTTTCCTTTTTTCCATATGCTTATCATTATTTGTTATTTGTTTTCTTTTTTATAATAGACAATCTAACAGGTGTTAGGTGGTATCTCATCATTGTTTTGGTTTACATTTACCTGATGATTAAAGATGTAAGCATCTTTTTTAAAAATAAATTTATTTATTTTAATTGGACATTAATTACATTATTGTCTTGGTTTTGCTGTACGTCAACATGTATCTGCCACAGGTATACACGTGTTCCCCATCCTTAACCCCCCTCCCGCCCTGTACCATCCCTCTGGGTCATCCCTGCTATGAAACGAGTTGCCAGCCCAGGTTCAATGCATGATACTGGATGTTTGTGGCTGGTGCACTGGGACGACCCAGAGAGATGGTAAGCATCTTTTTATTTGCATGTTGGCCACCAATATGTATTCTTTGGAAGGAAAAATATCCATGAATCTTCAGAAAGCAGGAATAGAAGGAACATACCTCAACATGATAAAAGCTATATATGACAAACCCACAGCAAACATTCTTCTCAATGGTGAAAAATTGAAAGCATTTCCCCTAAAGTCGGGAACAAGACAAGGGTGCCCACTTTCACCGCTACTATTCAACATAGTTCTGGAAGTTTTGGCCACAGCAATCAGAGCAGAAAAAGAAATAAAAGGAATCCAGATTGGAAAAGAAGAAGTAAAACTCTCACTGTTTGCAGATGACATGATCCTCTACATAGAAAACCCGAAAGACTCCACCAGAAAACTGCTAGAGCTAATCAATGAATATAGTAAAGTTGCAGGATATAAAATCAACACACAGAAATCCCTTGCATTCCTATACACTAATAATGTATATTTTGAATATTGAATCCTTGTCAGATACATTAACACCTTTGGTTCAATAAGTGTCCTTTTCAGCTTCTTGATGGTTTTCCTTTTTACCATGCAAAAGGTTTTTACTTTGAAGGTGAAGGTAAAGTCACTCAGTCGTGTCCGACTCTTTGCAATCCCGTGGACTGTAACCTATTAGGCTATTCCGTCCATGGGATTCTCCAGGCAAGAATACTGGAGTGGACTGTCGTTTCCTTCTCCAGGGAATCTTCCCGACCCAGGGATCGAACCCAGGTCTCCCACATAGGAAGCAGACGCTTTAACCTCTGAGCCACCAGGGAAGCCCTACTTTGATGTGAAGTGAAAATCACTCAGTCGTGTCTAACTCTTCATGACCTCACAGACTATACAGTCCATGCAATTCTCCAGGGCAGAATACTGGAGTAGGTAAACTCCCTTTTCCAGTTTAGTTTGATGTAAGCATATGAAAAATTTTTTTGAACTTTGTTACCCTGGCCTCAGGAGATATATCTAAAAAAAAAAAAATTACTAAGTCCAATGTTTTCTTCTGAAATTTTATGATTTCAGGCCTTCCATTTATGTTTATTCAATTTTGAGTTTATTTTTGTATGAAGCACGAGAGTCCAGTTTAATTCTTTTGCATGTTGCTGTCTAGTTTTCTCAATACTATTTTGTTGGTATTAATTTTCTTTTAAATTTTCTTTTATTTTTAATTGGAAGATAGTTTCTTTTCAATATTGTGATGGTTTCTGTCATACAGCAACATGAGTCAACCACAGGCACACATATGTTCCCTTTGTCTTAAACTTTCCTCTTACATCTCTCCCCATCACATACCTTCTGGTTGTCCCAAAGGATGGGCTTTGGGTTCTGTATATCATACACTAAATTCCTAATGTCTTATCTATTTTACATATGGTAATGTATATGTTTCAATACTACTCTCTCAAGCCATCCCACCCTCTTTGTCCCCCACTGATATCAAAAGTCTGTTCTTCACATCTGTGTCTCCTTTGCTGCCATGCAAGGAAGATCATCAATATCATCTTTTTAGGTTTCATATATATGTGTTAATATATAATATTTGTGGGACTTCCCTGGTGGTTCAGATGGTAAAGAATTTGCCTGCAATGCAAGATACCTGAGTTTGATCCCTGGATCAGGAAGATCCTCTGGAGTAGGAAATGGCAACCCACTCAGTCTTCTTGCCAGGAGAATTCCATGGACAGAAGAGCCTAGCAGGTTCGTGGGTCCACAAAGAGTTGGACACAACTAAGCAGCTAACAAACATGGAATACTCATTTTTCCCTTTCTGATTTAGTTCACTCTGTATAATAAGCTCTAGGTTCATACACCTCAGTAGAATTGACTTAAAGATGTTCCTTTTTACAGCTGAGTATTATTCCATTGTGTATAAGTACCACAACTTTATCCATTCATCTTCTGATGAACATCTAGGTTGTTTCTATGTCCTAGCTATTTTAAATAGTGCTTCAGTGAACACTGGGGTGCATATATCTTTTTCAATTATGATATTTTGAGGGTATATGCCCAGTAGTGGATTACTTGGTCATATGGTAATTTCATTCTTAGTTTTTTAAAAAAATCTCCATGCTGTTCTCCATAGTGGCTGTTGCAATTTGCATTCCAACCAATGGTGCAATATGGTTCCCTTTGCTCCACACCCTCTCTAGGATTTATTGTTTGTAGACATTTAAATAATGGTCATTCTGACCAGTGTGAAGTGTTATCTCATTGTGTTTTTATTTTGCATTTCTCTAATAATGCTCAAACTACCACACAATTGCACTCATCTCACATGCTAGTAAAGTAATGCTCAAAATTCTCCAAGCCAGGCTTCAGCAATACTTGAATCATGAACTTCCAGATGTTCAAGCTGGTTTTAGAAAAGGCAGAGACAGCAAAAGAGACACAGATGTATAGAACAGGCTTTTGGACTCTGTGGGAGAGGGAGAGGGTGGGATGAGTTGGGAGAGTGGCAGTGTAACAAGTATGATATCATAAGTGAAATGAATCGCCGGTCTAGGTTTGATGCGGGATGCAAGATGCTTGGGACTGATGCACGGGGATAATCCGGAGAGATGGTGTCGGGCGGGAGAAGGGTGGTGGGGGTCGGGATTGGGAGTTCATGTACACTCGTGGCTGATTCATGTTGATGTATAGAAAAATGAATACAGTATTTCAAAGCAAAACAAACTAAAAAATAAAAATTAATTAAAAAAAATAGAAAAGGCAGAGATCAAATTGCCAACATCTGCTAGATCATGGGAAAAGCAAGAGAGTTCCAGAAAAACATCTATTTCTGCTGTATTGACTATGCCAAAGCCTTTGACTGTGTGGATCACAATAAACTGTGGAAAATTCTGAAAGAGATGGGAACACCAGGCCACCTGACCTGCCTCTTGAGAAATCTGTATGCAGGTAAGGAAGCAACAGTTAGAACTGGACATGGAACAACAGACTGGTTCCAAATAGGAAAAGGAGTACATCAAGGCTGTATATTGTCTCCCTGCTTACTTAACTTCTATGCAGAGTACATCATGAGAAATGCTGGACTGGAAGAAACACAAGCTGGAATCAAGATTGCTGGGAGAAATCTCAATAACTCAGATATCCAGATAACACCACCCTCATGACAGAAAGTGAAGAGGACCTCAAAAGCCTCTTGATGAAAGTGAAAGAGGAGAGTGAAAAAGTTGGCTTAAAGTTCAACATTCTGAAAACTAAGATCATGGCATCTGGTCCCATCACTTAATCATAAACAGATGGGAAAACAGTGGAAACAGTGTCAGACTTTATTTTGGGGGGGCTCCAAAATCACTGCAGATGGTGATTGCAGCCATGAAATTAAAAGACACTTACTCTTGGGAAGGAAAGTTATGACCAACTTAGACAGCATATTAAAAAGCAGAGACATGACTTTGCCAACAAAGGTCCGTCTAGTCAAGGCTATAGTTTTTCCAGTGGTCATGTATGGATGTGACAGTTGGACTGTGAAGAAAGCTGAGCACTGAAGAATTGATGCTTTTCAACTGTGGTGTTGGAGAAGACTCTTGAGAGTCCCTTGGACTGCAAGGAGATCCAACCAGTCCATTCTAAAGGAGATCAGTCCTGGGTGTTCTTTGGAAGGACTGATGCTAAAGCTGAAACTCCAATACTTTGGCCACCTAATGTGAAGAGTTTACTCATTTGAAAAGACCCTGATGCTGGGAGGGATTGGGGGCAGGAGGAGAAGGGGATGACAGAAGATGAGATGGCTGGATGGCATCACCACCTCGATGGACATGAGTTTGAGTGAACTCTGGGAGTTGGTGATGGACAGGGAGGCCTGGCGTGCTGCATGGGGTCACAAAGAGTCAGAAACACCTGAGCGACTGAACTGAACTGGACTGAAATTGAAAAAAAAATCCATTTTTTCCTCAACATTTCTTATTGAAGATACAGCCTTTTCTCCATTGCATATTCTTTCCTCTTTTGTCAAAGATAAGTTGCTCATAGGTGTGTGGGTTTATCTCTGGGCTTTCTATCTTGTTTCCTTGATTTTTATTGCTGTGTGCCTGTACCATACTGTTTGATGACTGTAGATTTGTAGTATAGTCTGAAGTCAGGAAATTTGATTCCTCCAGCTCATTCTTTTTTAAGAGTGCTTTGGCTATTCAGGGTCTATTGTGTTTCCATATGAATCATGAAATTTTTTGTTCTAGTTCTGTGAAAAATACTATTTGTAGTTTGATAAAGATTCACTAAGTCTGTGGATTGCTTTGAGTAGTATAGTCATTTTCACAGTGAAAGTGAAAGTGAAGTTGCTCAGTCGTGTCCGACTCTTTGCGACCCCGTGGACTGTAGCCCACCAGGCTCCTCCGTCCATGGGATTTTCCAGGCAAGAGTACTGGAGTGGGTTGCCCTTTCCTTCTCCACAGTTTCACAGTACTGATTCTTCCAACCCAAGAACATGGTCTATCTCTCCATCTGTTTGTGTCATGTTTGATTTCTTTCATCAGTGCCTTATAGTTTTCTGCATGTAGGTCTTTGTTTCTTTAGGCAGGTTTAGCCTCGGGTATTATATTCTTGCAATGGTGAATGGGATTGTTTCCTTAATTTCTTTTTCTGATTTTTCATTGTTAGCATATAAGAGTGAAAGAGATTTCTGTGTATTAATTTTATAAACTGAGATTTTCCTATATTCATTGATTAATAATTTTCTGGTGGCATCTTTAAGGCTTTCTGTGTATAGTATCATGTCTGTAGTAAGAATTTTGCTTATTCTTTTCCAATCTGGATTCTTTTTATTTCTTTTTCTTCTCTGATTGCTGTGATTAGGATTCCAAAATTATTGTGAATAATATTGGAGAAAATGGGCACCCTTGTCCTGCTCTTGATCTTAGAGAAAACTCTTTTAGTCTTTCACCACTGAGGATAATGTTTCTGTGGGTTTGTTGTATATGGCCTTTATTATGTTGAGGTACATTTCTTCTATGCCAACTTTCTGGAAAGTTTTTTTTTTTTTTTTAATCATAAATGAGTGTTGAATTTTGTCAAAAACTTTCTCTATAACTACTGAGTTTATCATATATATTTTTTGTCATTCAGTTTGTTAGTATGGTATATCAACATTATGTATATTGAAGAATTCTTGCATTCCTGTAATAAGCCCACTTGATCATGCTGTATAATCCTTTTAATGTGCTGTTGAATTCTGTTTGCTAGAATTTCATTGAGGATTTTTGTATCTATGTTCATCAGCGATATTGGCCTGTAATTTTCTTTGTCTGGTTTTGGTATCAAGGTGATAGTAGCCTTGTAGAATGAGTTTGGGGATTTTCTTTTCTGTGCAATTTTCTGGAAGAGTTTGAGCAGGATAGGTGTTAGCTCTTCTCTAACTTTCAGTAGAATTTGCCTATGAATCCATCTAGCCCAGGGCTTTTGTTTATTGGAAAATTTTTGATGATAATTTTGATTTCTATGCTTGTGATTGGCCTGTTTATATTTTCTATTTCTTCCTGGTTCATTTTTGGAAAGTTAAACATTTCTAAGACTTTGTCTTTGTTATAGATTGTCCATTGCATTGGTGTATAGTTGTCTTTATTAGTCACAGAACTTTTTGTATATCAGTGGTTTTGTTTGTAATTTCTCCTTTTTCATTTCTGATTTAATTGATTTTCCTTTCTCTTTTTTGCCTGATGAGTCTGGCTAAAGTTTTATCAATTTTGTTTATCTATTTTTTTTAATCCAAAAGATTGTTTTATTCTTTAATTGAAAAAAGCCATTAATATTCAAATGAAAATGATCACATTAAAAAACTTATGTAAGAAATGGCGTCCAAGAACATTCAAGTAGCAGTGAGAGGGAGAGAAAAATACTACAATAGTCCATCAATTTTCTTCAAAATATTACTTGACAGAATACAATTCAATTCAGTGGCCATGACAATTCATATAATTTTTCATTATTTTCTTGAGACACAAAAGTTCGCCATTGCAGTGTTTTTCTTTAAATATTTGTTTATTTTTAATTAATTGATGATTGGTTTACAATATTGCTTTGATTTCTGTCATACATCAATATGAATTAACCTGCAGTGTATCTATGTCCCCTCCCCCTTGAATCTCCTTCCCACCTCCCATCCATTCCCACCCCTCTAGGTTATTACAGAGCCCCAGTTTGATTTCCCGAGTCATGCAGCAAATTCCCATTGGCTGTCTGTTTACATATGTTAGTGTATATGCATCCATGCTACTGTCTCCATTCATCTCACCCTCTCCCTGTTCTCCTCCACCCTTATTAATAAGTTTGTTCTCTATGTCTGCATCTCCACTGCTGCTCTGTGAATAGATTCATCAGTACCATCATTCTAGATTCCATATAAGATAAGTCAGTTGCTCAGTCATGTCTGACTCTTTGTAAACCCCATGGACTGTAGCTCACCAGGCTCCTCCATCCATGGAATTTTCCAGGCAAGAATACTGGAGTGGGTTGCCATTTCCTTCTCCAGGGGATCTTCATGACCTGGGGATTGAACCCAGACCTCCAGCATTGCAGGCAGACTCTACCATCTGAGCCACCAGGGATGCATTAATATACAATATTTGTTTTTCTCTTTCTGACTTACTTCACTGTGTATAATAGGCTCTAGGTTCATCCACCTCATTAGAACTGACTCAAATGTGTTCCTTTTTGTGGCTAAGTAGTATTCCATTGTATACATGTACCATGGCTTCTTTATCCATGCATCTGTAAATGGACATCTAGGTTGATTCCATGTCTTGGCTACTGTAAACAGTGTTGCAATGTGTTGCAGTGCTTTCAAATGACCAGTCAAGTGTTACTTCTCAGGTAAAAAGGCCACTCACTGGTAGAGTCCTTGGATTGGAAAGGATGTTCTTTCACTGCAGGAAAATCAACTCCCAAGAAAAGAAAACTGGTCTGTGCAGAGCCTCCCACAACTCATTTTTCTCCAGGTTGTCCAGATCCACATCGCTCAGATCAATGTCTTCTTCCATAGGAAGATCACCATACTTGCCATCCCAAGACTTCCTGGTGCTGATGGCAGGGAAAACTCCAACTATTTTCTATTGTACTTTAATCTCTATTTCATTTATTTATTTCTGATCTTTATGAGTTCTTCTGAAACTTCTACTAAATTTGTCTTTTTTTTCCTAGTTTCTTTACATTTTTCTTGTTTTCTGTAGAAAACGTGTATATATATATATATATATATATATATATATATATATAGTTTGAATATAAATGTATTTATTTTAATTGGAGGTTAATTACTTTACAATATTGTATTGATTTTGCCATATATCAACATGTATCCACCACAGGTATACACGTGTTCCCCATCCTGAACCCCCCTCCCTCCTCCCTCCCTGCACCATCCTTCTGGTTGGTCTCAGTGCACCAGCCCCAAGGATCCAGTATCATGCATTGAACCTGGACTGGTGACTCATTTCAGATATGATATTATACATGTTTCAATGCCATTCTCCCAAAACCCACCCTCTCCCTCTCCCACAGAGTCTGAAATACTGTTATATATCTGTGTTTCTTTTGCTGTCTCACATACAGAGTTATTGTTAACACCTTTCTAAATTCCATATATAGGCATTAGTATACTGTATTGGTGTTTTACTTTCTGGCTTACTTCACTCTGTATAATAGGTTCCAGTTTCATCCACCTCATTAGAACTGATTCAAATGCATTCTTTTAAATGGCTGAGTAATACTCCATTGTGCATATGTATCACAACTTTCTTATCCATTCATCTGCTGATGGACATCTAGGTTGCTTCCATGTCCTGGCTATTATAAGCAGCGCTGCGATGAACGTTAAGGTACACATGTCTCTTTCAGTTCTGGTTTCCTCGGTGTGTATGCCCAGCAGTGGGATTGCTTGGTCATAAGGCAGTTCTATTTCCAGGTTTTTAAGGAATCTCCACACTGTTCTCCATAGTGGCTGTACTAGTTTGCATTCCCACCAACAGTGTAAGAGGGTTCCCTTTTCTCCACACCCTCTCCAGCATTTATTGCTTGTTGACTTTTGGATCGCAGCCATTCTGACTGGTGTGAAATGGTACCTCATTGTGGTTTTGATTTGCATTTCTCTGATAATGAGTGATGTGGAGCATCTTTTCATGTGTTTGTTAGCCATCTGTATGTCTTCTTTGAAGAAATGTCTGTTTAGGTCTTTGGCCCAGTTTTTGATTGGGTCATATATTTTTCTGGAATTGACCTGGAGGAGTTGCTTGTATATTTTTTAGGTTATTTGTTTGTCAGTTGTTTCATTTGCTATTATTTTCTCCAATTCTGAAGGCTGTCTTTTCACCTTGCTTATAGTTTCCTTTGTTGTGCAGAAGCTTTTAAGTTTAATTAGGTCCCATTTGCTTATTTTTGCTTTTATTTCCAGTATTCTGGGAGGTGGATCATAGAAGATCTTGCTGTGATTTATGTCAGAGAGTGTTTTGCCTATGTTCTCTTCTAGGAGTTTTATAGTTTCTGGTCTTACGTTTAGATCTTTAATCCATTTTGAGTTTATTTTTGTGTATGGTGTTAGAAAGTGATCTAATTTCATTCTTTTACAAGTGGTTGACCAGTTTTCCCAGCACCACTTGTTAAAAAGATTGTCTTTAATCCACTGTATATTCTTGCCTCCTTTGTCGAAGATAAGTTGTCCATAGGTGTGTGGATTTATCTCTGGGCTTTCTATTTTGTTCCATTGATCTATATTTCTGTCTTTGTGCCAGTACCATACTGTCTTGATGACTGTGGCTTTGTAGTAAAGCCTGAAGTCAGGCAGGTTGATTCCTCCAGTTCCATTCTTCTTTCTCAAGATGGCTTTGGCTATTCGAGGTTTTTTGTGTTTCCATACAAATTGTGAAATTATTTGTTCTAGCTCTGTGAAAAATACCGTTGGTTGAAATAAGCATATATTGCTATATATTTCCCTCTTAGAACTGCTTTTGCTACATTCCACAGATTCTAGATCCTTGTGTTTTTGTCTGTATTTCCCTCCAGGTTTTTTTTTTTTTTAAACAATTTCTTTGATGTCCTCAGTAACCCATTTGTTGTTTAGCAGTATATCGTTTGCCTTCATGTGTCTGTGCTTTCTGAATTTTTTTTGTAATTGATTTCTAGTATCATAGTGTTGTGTTCAGAAAAGATTCTTAATACTATTTAAATTTTCTTAAATTTACAGAGACTTAATTTGTGGCGTAGCATGTGGCCTATCCTGTGCACTTCAAAAGAATGTGTATTCTGCTGCTACCAGATGGAATGTTGTACATATATTTTTAAAGTCTTTCTAAGTGTCATTTAAGACCAGTGTTTCCTATTGATTTTCTGTTTGGATGATATGTCCATTGATGTATGAGAGGTATTAAAATGTCTTGTTATATTTATGTCACTCTCAATTTCTACCTTTATGTCCACAAATATTTGTATTATGTATTTAGGTATTCCTATATTTTAGCTGTGTAAATATTATAATTTTTTAATCTTCTTATTTGATTAATAATTGTGTAATATCCTTTTTGTCAACTTGCAATCATTTTATTTTAAGCCTAATTTGTCTGATATAACTATTGCTGCCCTCTGTTTTTTTGATTTCCACTTCCATGGCACAGCTTTTTCATTCCCTTGCTCTCACTCTTTGTGTGTCTTAGGATTATAAGTGAGTCTCTGAGGCAGAATAGAAATGGGTCTTGTTTTTGTATTCATTAAGCTACTTTATGTTTTTTGATTGGATCATTTATTCCAATTATATTTAAAGTAATTATTGATATGTGTGTTCTTATCGCCATTACTAATGGCTTTGCAGTTGTGTCTGTAATTCTTTTTTGTTCCTTTCTTCATCTTTTGTCCTTTAATTGGACAGATATCTTTAGTGTTATATTTCAATTCATTTTCTTTATGCCTTCCTACTACAATCAGATATGGAACAATGGACTGGTTCAAAACTGGTAAAGGAGTAAATTGAGGCTGTATATTGTCACCAGCTTATTTAACTTCTATGCAGAGTACATCATGCAAAATGCTGGGCTATATGAATCACAAGCTGGAATCAAGATTGCCAGACGACATAGCAACCTCAGATATGCAGATGATACTACTATAATGGCAGAAAGCAAAGAGAAACTAAAGAGCCTCTTGATGAGGGTGAAAGAGGAGAGTGATCCAAAAACCAAGATCATGGCATCCAGTCCCATCACTTTATGGCAAATAGAAGGGAAATTGGAAACAGTGTTACACTTTATTTTAATTTTAAAATAGGTTCTGCCAAATCAAACACTACTTGGGCTCTAAAATCACTGTGAATGGTGAGCCATGAAACTAAAAATTCGTGCTTGCTCCTTGGAACAAAAGCTATGACAAATCTAGACAGCATACTAAAAAGCAGAGGCATCACTTTACTGACAACGGTCTGTCAAAACTATAATTTTTCCACTAGTCATGTATGGATATGAGGGTTGGACCATAAAGAAGACTGATTTCCAAAGAATTAATGTTTTTGTATTTGTGGGACCAGAGAAGACTTGAGAGTCCTTTGGGCAGCAAAGAGATGAAGCCATCAATCTTAATGGAAATTAACCCTGTATATTCAATGGAAGAACTGATGCTGAAACTGAAATTCCAATACTTTGGCCACCTGATGTGAAGAGCTGAAATTTGTTGGAAAAGATCTTGATGCTTCCAAAGACTGAAGGCAAGAGAAGAGGTGACAGAGGATGAGATGGTTGGATTGCATCACCGATTCAATGGACATGAGTTTGAGCAAAATTCAGAAAATAGTGAAGGACAGGGAAGCCTAACACACTGCAGTCCATGGGTTAAAAAGAGTCAGACTTGACTTAGCAAGTGAAAAACAGCAACAATTACAATCTTAGGTTGTGATTATCATGAGTTTTATATAAGGATATATAAAGGCATTTATATATGGTTGTTTAGTCACTTAGGGCTTCCCTGGTAGCTTAGCTGGTAAAAACTCCACCTGCAATGCAGGAGACCTCAGTACTCCAAGATCCCCTAGAGAAGGGACAGGCTACCCACTCCAGTATTCTTGGGCTTCCTTGGAGGCTCAGATGGCAAAGAATCTACCTGCAATGCAGGAGACCTAGGTTCGATCCCTGGGTTGGCAAGATGCCCTGGAGGATGGCATGGCGACGGACTCCAATATTCTTGCCTGAAGAATCCTGAAGGACAGAGGAGTCTGTCAGGCTACAGTCCATGCAGTTGCAAAGAGTCAGACATGGCTGAGTGACTAAGCACAACACAGTATATGTGGTTTCTTCTTCTCTTTTTAGATACTTTAAATTTGTTACATTTTTAAAAATTTTTTATTGAAGGATAATTGTTTTACAGAATTTTGTTGTTTTCTGTCAAACCTCAACATGAATCAGCCATAGGTATACATATACCCCCTCTCTTTTGAAACTCCCTCCCATCTCTTTCACCATCCCACCCCTCTAGGTTGATACAAAGCCTCTGTTCTGAGCCATACAGCAAATTCCCGTTGGGTGTCTATTGTACATATGGTAATGTAAGTTTCCATGTTACTCTTTCCATACATCTCACCTTCTACCCCCTCTAACTATGTCTATAAGTCTATTCTCTGTTTCTCCATTGTTCCCTATAAATAAATTCTTCAGTACCATTTTTTAAAAATATTCTGTGTATGTGAATTAGAATATGATATTTATCTTTCTCTTTCTGACTTTCATCACTATATATAATAGGTTCTAGGTTCATCTACCTCATCAAAACTGATTCAAATGCGTTCCTTTTTATGGCTGAGTAATATTCCATTGTGTGTATGTACCCCAACTTCTGTATCCATTCATCTGTTGATGGACATCTAGGTTGCTTCCATGTTCTAGCTATTGTAAATAGTGCTGCAATGAACATGGGATACATATGTCTTTTTCAGTTTTGGTTTCCTCAGAATATAGGCCTAGGAGTGGGATTGCTGGGTCATATGGTGGTTTTATTCCTAGTTTTTTAAGAAATCCCCATATCATCTTGCATAGTGGCTGTATAAATTTATATTCCTACCAGCAGTGCAGGAGTGTTTCCATTTCTCCACACCCTCTCCAGCACTTATTGTTTGTAGACTTTTTGATGTTGCCAATTCTGACCGGTGTGAGGTGATATCTCGTTGTGCTTTGATTTGCATTTCTCCAATAATAAACAATGTTGAGCATCTTTCCAAGCGTTTGTCAGCCATCTGTATGTCTTCTTTGGACAAGTGTCTCTTTAGGTCTCTTTCCCACTTTATGATTGGGTTGTTTGTTTTTCTGCTATTGAGTTGCATGAGCTGCTTGTATATTTTGGAAATTAATCCTTTGTCAGTTGTTTCTTTTTTTCTTTTCTTTTCTTTTTTTTTTACAAAATATAAATTTATTTATTTTACTTTACAATATTTTCCTCCCATTCTGATGGTTGTCTTTTCACCTTGCTTTTACTCTCCTTTTCCGTGCAAAAGCTTTCAAGTTTAATCAGGTCCCACTTGTTTACTTTTGTTTTTATTTCTATTAGTCTAGGAGGTGGGTCATAGAGGATCTTGCTTTGGTTTATGTCATCGAATGATCTGCCTGTGTTTTCCTTTGAGAGTTTTATAGTTACTGGTCTCACATTTAGATCTTTAATCGTTTTTGAGTTTATCTTTGTGTATGAAGTTAGGAAGTGTTCTAATTTCATTCTTTTACATGTAGCTGTCCAATTTTCCAAGCACCATTTATTGAAGAGGCTGCTTTTGCCCCATTGTATATTCTTGCCTCCTTTATCAAAAATAAGGTATTCACAGGTGCATGGGTTTATTTCTGGGCTTTCTATCTTGTTCCATTTGTCTATATTTTTGTTTTTGTGCCAGTACTGTACTGTCTCGATGACTTTAGTTTTGTAGTGTAATCTGAAATCAGGAAGGATGATCCTCCAGCTCCATTCTTCTTTCTCAAGACTACCTTGAATATTAGGGGTCTTTTGTGTTTCCCTATGAATTGTGAATTTTTTTTGTTCTATTTCTATAAAAAATGTCATTGGTAATCTGATAGGGATTGCATTGAATCTGTAGATTGTGTTTGGTAGTATAGTCATTTTCACAATATTGTTTCTTCCCACCCAAGAATATAGAATATTTCTCCATCTGTTTATGTCTTTGATTTCTTTCACTAGTGTCTTATAGATTTTTGTGTACAGTTCTTTTATCTCCTTAGGTAGGTTTATTCCTAGATATTTAATTCTTTTTGTTGCAAGGTGAATGAGATTGATTCCTTAATTTCTTTTTCTGATTTTTCATTGTTATTATATAGAAATGCAAGGGATTTCTGCATATTTATTTTGTATCCTGAAACTTTGCTAAATTCACTGACTAGCTCTAGTAATTTTATGATACTTTCTTTAGAGTTTTGTATGTATAGCCTCATGTCATCTGCAAACAGTGAGAGCTTTACTTCTTTTTTTCTGATTTGAATTCCTTTTATTTCTTTTTCTTCCCTGATTGCTGTAGCTAGGACTTTCAGAACTATGTTGAGTTATAGTGGTGAAAGTGCACACCCTTGTCTTATTCCTGATCCTAGGGGAAATGCTAAGTTTTTCACCATGGAGAATAATGTTTGCTGTAGGCTTATCATCTATGGCTTTTACTATGTTGAGGTAGGTTCCTTCTATGCCCATTTTTTGAAGAGTTTTAATTATAAATGGGTGCTGAATATTGTCAAAGGCCTTTTCTGCATCTATTGAGATTATCATGTGGTTTTTATCTTTCAATTTGTTAATATGGTTTATCACACTGACTGATTTGTGTATATTGAAGAATCCTTGCATTTCTGGACTAAACCCAATGTGATCATGGTGTATGAGCTTTTGATGTGTTGCTGAATTCTGTTTGCTAAAATTTTGTTGAGGATTTTTGCATCCATGTTCATCAGTGATGTTGACCTGTAGTTTTCTTTTTGTGTGTGTTGTCTTTGTCTGGTTTTGGTATCAAGGTGACAGTGGCCTTGTAGAATGAGTTTGGAAGTATTCCTTCCTCTGCAATTTTTTGAAAGAGTTTTAGAAGTTTAGGTATTAGATCTTCTCTAAATGTTTGAAAGAATTCTCCTGTGAAGCCATCTGGTCCTGGGCTTTTGTTTTTTGGGAGATTTTTGATTACAGCTTCAATTTAAGTACTTGTAATTGGGTTGTTCATAATTTATATTTCTTCCTGGTTCAATCTTGGAAGACTGAATTTTTCTAAGAACCTGTCCATTTCTTTCATGCTATCTATTTTATTGCCATATAGGTGTTCATAATAATCTCTTATAATCCTTTGTATTTCTGCATTGTCTGTTGTAACTGCTCCTTTTTCATTTCTAATTTTGTTGATTTGATTCTTCTATCTTTTTTTCTTGATAAGTCTGGCTAAAAGTTTCTGCTGAAAGATCAGCTGTGAAGCATATGGGGTTTCCCTTGTATGTTACTTGTTGCTTCTCCCTTGCTGCTTTCAATATTCTTTCTTATGTTTAGTCTTTGTCAGTTTGACCAGTATATGTCTCGGCATGTTTCTTCTTGGGTTTATCTTGTATGGGACTCTTTGTGCCTCCTGGACTTGATTGACTATTTCCTTTCCCATGTTGGAGAAATTTTCAACTATAATCTCTTCAAAATTTTTCTCATACACTTTTCCTCTTCTTCTAGGACTCCTATAATTCAAATGTTGGTGTGTTTGATATTGTCCCAGAGATCTCTGATACTATCCTCAGTTCTTTTCATTCTTTTTACTTTGTTCTGTTCTTCAGAAGTTATTTCCACCATTTTATTTTCCAACTTATTGATTCATTCTGCTTCAGATATTCTGCTATTGATTTCTTCTAGAGTATTTTTAATTTCAGTAATTGTGTTGTTTGTCTCTGTATGTTTATTCTTTAATGCTTCTATGTGTTTGTTAATTGATTCTTGCATTTTCTCCATTTTGTTTTCAAGGTTTTTCATCATCTTACTATCATTATTCTGAATTCTTTTTCAAGTAGTTTGCCTATTTCCTCTTCATGTATTTGGACTTCTGTGTTTCTAGTTTGTTCCTTCATTTCTGTACTATTTCTATCTCTTTTCATTATTTTTTTTAACTGATTGGGTTTGAGCTCTCCTTTTTCCAGCCTTCAACGTTGAATTCTTTCTTCCTTTTGGTTTCTACCCTCCTAAGGTTGGTCCAGTGATTGTGTAAGTTTTGTATATGGTAATATTTGTACTAAGTTTGTGTTTGCTTATTTTTCCTCTGATGGGCAAGGCTGAGTGAGTTGGTAATCCTGTCTGCTGATGATTGGGTTTGTATTTTTTGTTGTTGTTGTTGTTGTTTAGATGAGGCGTCATACACAGGGTGCTACTGGTGTTTGGATGATGCTGGGTCTTGTATTCAAGTGGTTTCCTTTCTGTGAGTTTTCACTATTTGATACTCCCCAGGGTTAGTTCCAGCTTGTGCTTCTTCCAGCCCAGCGTTTCTCATAATGTACTCTGCATAGAAGTTAAATAAGCAGGGTGATAATATATAGCCTTGATGTACTCCTTTTCCTATTTGGAACCAGTCTGTTGTTCCATGTCCAGTTCTAATTGTTGCTTCCTAACCTGCATATAGGTTTCTCAAGAGGCAGGTCAGGTGGCCTGGTATTACCATCTCTCAGAATTTCCCACAGTTTATTATGATCCACACAGTCAAAGGCTTTGGCATAGTCAATAAAGCAGAAATAGATGTTTTTTTTTCTGGAACTCTCTTGCTTTTTGATGATCCAGGAGATGTTGGCAATTTGATCTCTGGTTCCTCTTCCTTTTCTAAAACCAGCTTGAACATCTGGAAGTTCATGATTCAAGTATTGCTGAAGCCTGGCTTGGAGAATTTTGAGCATCACTTTACTAGCGTGTGAGAAGCACAAGCTGGAATTAATATTGCTGGGAGAAATATCAATAACCTCAGATATGCAGATGACACCACCCTTATGGCAGAAAGTGAACAGAAACTAAAAACCTCTTAATGAAAGTGAAAAAAGAGAGTGAAAAAGTTGGCTTAAAGCTCAACATTCAGAAAACTAAGATAAGGGCATCTGGTCCCATCACTTAATCAGAAACAGATGGGAAAACAGTGGAAACAATGTCAGACTTTTTTTTTTTTTTTTTGTGCTCCAAAATCACTGTAGATGGTGATTGTGACCATGAAATTAAAAGACGCTTACTCCTTGGAAGGAAAGTTATGACCAACCTAGACAGCATATGAAAAAGCAGAGACATTATTTTGCCAACAAAGGTCTGTCTAGTCAAGGCTATGGTTTTTCCAGTGGTCATGTGTGGATGTGAGAGTTGGACTGTGAAGAAAGCTGAACACCGAATAATTGATGCTTTTGAACTGTGATGTTGGAGAAGACCCTTGAGAGTCCCCTGGACTGCAAGGAGTTCCAACCAGTCCATCCTAAAAGAAATCATTCCTGGGTTTTCTTTGGAATGACTGATGCTAAAGTTGAAACTCCAATACTTTGACCACCTCATGTGAAGAGTTGACTCACTGGAAAAGTATCTGATGCTGGGAGGGATTGGGGGCAGGAGGAGAAGGGGACGACAGAGGATGGGATGGCTGGATGGCATCACCGACTCGATGGACATGAGTTAGAGTGAACTTCAGGAGTTAGTGATAGACAGGGAGGCCTGGCGTGCTGTGATTCATGAGGTTGCAAAGAGTTGGACACGGCTGAGTGACTGAACTGAGGGTTAGTTCTCTGGTAGTCTAGGGTCTTGGAGTCAGATCTCCCATTCCAAAGGCTCAGAGCTTGATATCTGATCAGGAAGGAAGATTCCACAAGTGGTTTGTTATGACATTAAGTGAGATTAAAACAAATTTCTAAAAATGAGAAACCAAAGATGAATCCCAGACAAATGGCAGTTGCAAAGTCAGGCAAATAATAAATAAAATATTGGAACATACACCCATGAGTGAAGTGAAAACAGTCCAACAAAAATAAAGTACAGTAGATTGACCTAGTGAACAAAGGAAATAAAAAAAATTATGTTTATCAGTTAAGAACAAAACTAACTAAAGCACAAACCAGAAAACAAAAGAAAGCAAGATGCCAAGTGGGGAATAAAGCAATCAAGACTAACAAATATGTTGAGAGGAAAGGAAAGAAAGAATAGATATGCAAAGTTAAATAGGGGGTAGATGAAGATGATTTTTATACATTAAAGACTAAGTGCAAGTGGAAAAGAACAGTAGGAAAGGCGAACAAAGGAATAAATGTAGAAAAATAATAATAGGTTTAAAAAATTAAAAATTAAAATTAAAAAAGAGAGAAAAGGAAAGAAAAAAAAAAAAGGAAAACTCTCCAGAACTGCTAAAGTCCAACAGAGAGGTAGAGGTTTATAACCACAATTTAAAAATGTGACTGAGGGGAAAAAAAAAAAAAAAAACCTCAGAAGCTTAATTGAATTTCATAGTGCCCTAAAATCGACAACTACAAAAGGAGGGGAAGAAAAAAGAATCCAAATGATTCTACAGAACAAATTAAAAGATAAGAATAATAAGTGTTTTTCTTGAGTCACTGCTGTCAGAATCCTTTCCTTCGCTGGGAGACACAGTTCACCATACCTTCCTAGGATGCCTTCCAATACTGTGCTGATCTCTGGAGCTGCTGTGGGGGCAACTCATTCTAATCTGGTTCTACTCCTGTGTGTTCTTGCCTCCAATGTCAACAGCTATCAGAACTACTGCATTTTCTTTTATGGGAACTCTCAATGATCTTTTATATATTCCATAGACACAGAGTCTACCTAGTTAATGGTATATTTAATCTGCAGATTGTACAGCTGGTGGGAAAGTTTTCGGTCTTCTTCCTTAACCACACTGTTCCTGGGCTTCAATTGTGGTTTTATTTCTACCTCTATATGTGGATTGTCCACTGGGGTTTGCTCCTGAGGCTGCCCTGGAGGACCTGGGTTTGCCCCTGAGAGGGCCAGGTGTGGAGGTGGTGCAGCTGCTTGGGTTGCAGGGGTTCTGGCAGCACCAGGTACTCAGGGGAGTTGGAGCTAGGGCAGCAGGGAATATAGTGCTCTAGAAGGGTATGGCTGGAGAAGCCAATGGCAACCCACTCCACTGTTCTTGCCTGGAGAGTCCCAGGGACGAGGGAGCCTGGTGAGCTGCCCTCTATGGGGTCATACAGAGTCGGACACGACTGAAGTGACTTAGCAGCAGCAGCAGGAACAGAAGGGTATAGCAACCAGTATTGACCAGTATGCTCTAGTATTCTTGCCTAGAGAACCCCCTCCCTGACAGAGAAGCCTGGCAGGTCACAGTCTACAGGGTCAGAAAGAGTCAGACACTACCAAAGAGACCCTGTGCGCATAGACGCAAGGCCTTTTTTGCCTGTGGCAGCTCTGCTCCAGTGAGAGTTGAGCGTGAAGGTGGCACAGCTAGACGAGGGAGCCTGGTGAGCTGCCCTCTATGGGGTCATACAGAGTCGGACACGACTGAAGTGACTTAGCAGCAGCAGCAGGAACAGAAGGGTATAGCAACCAGTATTGACCAGTATGCTCTAGTATTCTTGCCTAGAGAACCCCCTCCCTGACAGAGAAGCCTGGCAGGTCACAGTCTACAGGGTCAGAAAGAGTCAGACACTACCAAAGAGACCCTGTGCGCATAGACGCAAGGCCTTTTTTGCCTGTGGCAGCTCTGCCCCAGTGAGAGTTGAGCGTGAAGGTGGCACAGCTGCTTGGCCTATAGGGACCCTGGCGTCACCAAGTGTGCAGAGACACAGACAGCCTCCACCACAAGAGCTATGGCCCTATCAGAGTCTTTTGTCGAGCTTCTTGTAGCTGGCAATCAGAAGGTTTCTTTGGCCAGTCTTTCTCCATAGCTCCACCCATTCAGGCACTTAGCGGATTCCCTTGCTTGGGGTCCTTCTCTGTTGTTTGGCATGTCAGCACTTAGAGAGGCCCCCCTGGCTGGGGTCCTACTCTGTAGTTCAGTGCATCAGTCACTTAAAGGAGCACCCTGGGTGGGGTCCTACTCTAGTTCAGTGCATCAGGCATTTGACGGGCCAGCCTGTCTATTGTTCAGCTGCCGATGCTGGCGTATGGGGAGATAGAGGCTGTGGTGATGGTTCCACCCCTTATGTGTGACTCAGCAATATCGCCTTGCTTCCATGACTACCTACCTTTCCTCCACTGGCATTTCCCACCACAGTCTCCTCCCTCACCTCCCCCAATCCATCTCTCCACAGTCAACAGCAGCCCTTGCCCTGGGATTGCTCTACAATCTCTAAACTCCAGCTCCCAGCTGCTGCACCTTCCAGTGAACCATCGTTCCTGTCCAGAATATGTATGGCTGTGGCAAAGACTGTCTGATTCCCATTCTATTAGGCTGCCACAGATCAGTTATTTCACTCTTAGCCTTAAATGTTTCTCCTCTGACTCAGTTGCCCTAATGTGGGGTTCAGACCCCTGCTTCAGTTTCCCCACCCACTGAGGGTAGGTTCAGGCCTACTAACACTTCTGTTTTTTCCCCTAGTTCCTTCATTCTACCAAGTTTTGCATGGTTCTATATGTTCTTTTCCAACGTTACTCCTGTATGCTCTCAGCTGGTGTTCTGCATGCACTTCTGTGTTTGAAGGTGTATTTCTGATGTATCCATGGAGAGAGGTGTACTCCACATCCACATACTCCTCCACCATCTTGTTCTTCTCTGGCTTATTTCTTAGTTTCAAACAAACACATTTTAACAACTCAACATTTGTACTTTTCTCTACTTACAATTTTGACATCTTATTTTACAATGTATTTCACAACTTTTATTCAACAGAGTACTAGAGGGCCTAGAGATATTAATCAGACAAGAATAAGAAGTGAAAGGTTTATAAATCAGAAAAGAAGAGGTAAAATTGTTATTGTATGACATATTTGTTGTTGTTTTATTGATAAGTCATGTCCAACTCTCTATATGTAGAAAACCCTAGACTCCACACAAAGATTACCAGGATTGATAAATGAATTCAGCAATGTAGCAGGATGTAAGATTAATATATAGATATCTGTTGTATATTGTTAGTTCTTTACACTAACTTTTTTTTCAAAAAATTAAAATCACATCAAATAATATAATTAGGAATATACTTAATTAAGGAGGTGAAGCATGTATATACTAAGAAATATAAAACATTAGTAAAGGTGATTGAAAATGATTCAAGGAAATGAAAAGATATCCCATTCTCTTGAATTGGAAGGATTACTATAGTTAAAGCAGCCCTGCTATTCCAGTCTACAGATTAAAATCTTGAGGGGAAAGCAATCTTGAAGGAAAAACAACAATGCTGAAAACAAAACTCTTCCAGATTTCAGACGACACTATAAGGCTATAGTAATCAAAAAATTGTGGTATTGGCATAAAAACAAACATATGGATCAAAGGAATGGAATAGAGAGCTCAGAAATAAATCTACACACTTATAGTCAATTAATCTTCATCCAATGATGCAAGAAAGTAGAGTGGAGAAAAGACAGTTTATTCAGCAAGTGGTATTTGGACAGCTGGACAATTTTCATGTAAATGAATGAAGTTAAACAGTCCCTCATACCACATAAAAGTAAACTAAAAATAGCTCAAAAGTTTAAATATAAGACATGCTACTATAAAGCTTCTAAAAGAGCATTTTGGCAAAATATTCCCTGTATAAATGATAGGAATATTTTCTTAGGTCAGTCTCCCAGGGGAAAAGAAATAACAAAAATAAGTAAATGAGACCTAAGTTATAAGCTTCCCTCATGGCTCAGATGGTAAAAGCTTATAACTTTTGAACAACAAGGTCTATGCTCCATCACAGTCATGTCACAGTCTTTTGAGTATTTTTTCCACCTGACCACTGGTGCAGGCCCACTGAGGTTAGGTCCCAGTGGTGCAATAGTCATGCACCTGAACTGCTGTGGGAACTATGGAGGCAGCTTAAACTCCAGTCTGGCCGTACTCTCATGTGAATGTGCTCACAGAGCCCATAGCTGCTAACACCAGATCTGCCCCAGCTGCAAGAACACTTGTCTTTCTGGATATTTTGCAGGTGCTGAATTTAGGATGCCACCAGTGGAGGTATAACTCCACATTCATGCAGCTGTGAAGAGTGATTTCAGCTCTTACTTCTTAGTCACATAGCTGCCTGGGCTCAGCTGTGGTTTCAGACTCTTCTCTGGCTGAATTTCTACTGTGGGGAGATATCTGTACTCTCCCAGGACAGTAGGGTGGGTCCTGGTACCCACTGGCAGATTTCCTATTTACAGAAGTTTTTCCAGCCCTCTTGAACAGTGGGGCAGATCCTAGCACCCAGTGACATGTTTTGCAGTACTGAGAGCTAGCCACATCCTGCTGGGCACTAGGGCAAGTTCTGGCACTCATTGATGGATTTTCCAGCTGCAGAAGCTTTCTATGCCCTTCTGGGACAGCAGAGTATGTCCCATCACCTACTGGTGGGTTTCCCAGTAGTGAGAGCTATGTGTGTTCTCCCAGGACTGCAGGTCATATTCTAACATCCTCCGAAGGAGCTCCTAGTCATGAAAGCCATTTTCACCCTCCCAGGATAGCATGGGCAAGTCCTGGGGGCCCCTGGCGTAATTCCCAGTAGCTAGATCTATCTATGCCTCTCTGGGTCGACAGGGCAGAGCCTGGGTCCCTCTGAAAGAATTGCTAGTGGCTGGATCTGTCTGTGCCCTCTGGGTCAACGAGGGTGGGTCTGGCATCTGTCTCTAGCCTGGAAGAGGTGGTCAGTGCCTGCCTCTGGAGCCAAAGATGGCAGTGGTGTGTTGTGCCCACCCTCAGAACTTCTGTAGATGATGTCCTATTGCCTGGGAGCCCTCACCCAGAAAGAGTTCTTATGCTGCTCCCACCCCTCTCCTCATGCGCCTTTCATTAGTGGTGCCTTATCAATCTGGTGGGCCCAGGCTTCTTCCTAGGACACTTTCAGCTGGAATGGTCCAACCTCTTCAGGCTGTTTCTACACCTATCCCTGGTACTCTCCTTGGGACTAGGCGTTAGCATGAGTTTCAGCACTGCACTCCCACCCTTAATGACTGAAAAGTGTCTCAGGTTGGAGAGTGCAGGGTGGTGGTATCGACACCTGGTGCAGGTTACTTTCTATTTTACCTTTCACACACTGGTTGCTGCTATCACTTTTTAGATTCTGAGACTCCCCCTCCATCCAGTCTAATTTCTCTGCTGGTAAGGAGCCTTCCCAAGGTGAAGGAAACGTTCCTCCTTCACAGCCCCCTCCCTGGGGCACAAGCCTTGTTCTGATTCCTTTTTGTTTTCTTTTTCCTTTTTTTCCTACCCAGTTACATGGAGGCTTTCTTTCTTTCTTTCTTTCTTTTTTTAAGACATCTGAGGTCATCCGTTGGCAAAATAGCTATTCTGTGTTAATTGTTCCCATTGCTGCTATCACTTTTTAGATTCTGAGACTCCCCCTCCATCCAGTCTAATTTCTCTGCTGGTAAGGAGCCTTCCCAAGGTGAAGGAAACGTTCCTCCTTCACAGCCCCCTCCCTGGGGCACAAGCCTTGTTCTGATTCCTTTTTGTTTTCTTTTTCCTTTTTTTCCTACCCAGTTACATGGAGGCTTTCTTTCTTTCTTTCTTTCTTTTTTTAAGACATCTGAGGTCATCCGTTGGCAAAATAGCTATTCTGTGTTAATTGTTCCCCAGCGGCACTAGTGGTAAGGAGCCCACCTGCCAATGCAGGTAGATGTAAGAGATGCACTTTCGATTGCTGGGTCGGGAAGATCCCCTGGAGGAGGAAATGACAACCCACTCCAGTATTCTTTCCTGGAGAATCTCATGGAGAGAGGACCCTGGCAGGCTGCAATCCATAGGATGGCACAGAGTCAGCCATGACTGAAGAAACTTAGCATGCGTGCATGTGAATAGTCCCACCTGTAGATGTATTATCAATGTTTCTGTGAAGGGAGTTGAACTCTGCTTCCTACTACTCCAGCATCTTGATCTTGATTCCTTGATTTTTTTATTTATATCTTTAGTTGTAGATGATCTTTGCCAGTAGGTTTTGGTATTTTTTATTTTTATTGATGGTTGTTCTATAATTTGTTGCAATTTTGGTGTGCCCATGAGGGGAAGTGAGCTCAGGATTTTTCTACTCTGCCATCTTGGCTATCTCTCCTTTTGATGATGTATTTATGATTTTCTTTATATAGTATCATATTATCTGCACATAGACATTGTTTTACTCCTTCAAAATTTGGATTCCTTTTATTTCTTTTTATTATATGTCTATGGTTATATATGACTTATGGTTTATTATATGACTGTGGTTAGAACTTCCAATGTGATGTTGAATAAAAATGAGAGTAAGCTAAAAGTTTTCATTATAAACTGATGTTGAATTTTTTCACGTTTTTTTCTGCATCTATTTATAATGATCATATGATTTTTGTTCTTCAGTTTGTTAATGTGCTGTATCACCTTATTTGATATATGAATATTGAGCCAAACTTGGACTTCCCTGGTGGCTCAGATGATAATAAAATGCCTGAAATGTAGGAGACCTGGGTTTGATACCTGGTTTGGAGAGATACTCTGAAGAAGGGAATGGCAGTCCACTTTAGTATTCTTGCCTGGAAAATTCCATGGACAGAGGAGCCTGGTGGGCTACACTTCATGGAGTCACAGAGTTGGACACAACTGAGCAAGTAACACTTTGCATCCCTGTTGCTTTTTTTTTTGCATTACTTGTTCATAGTGTTTTCTCCTTTCAGTGTATTGTTGAATTTGATTTAGCAATAATTTGTTTAGGATTTTTGCATCTATGCCTATCGGTGATTTTGGCCTATAATCGTCTCTTTTGTGTGTGTATGGTATCTTTGTTTTTAGTATCAGCTTGATGCTGGCCTTGCAAAATTAGTTTAAAAGTATTTCTTTTTCTGAAATTTTTTGAGTAGTTTTAAAGAGATAGATGTTACTCTTGTATGCCTTTGTTTTAAAGTCTATTTAATCTGATGTGAGTATTGCTACTCCTGCTTTCTTTTGGTCTCTATTTGCATGGAATATCTTTTTTGAGCCCTTTACCTTCAGTCTGTATGTGTCCCGTGTTTTGAGGTGGGTCTCCTGTAGACAAGATACATAGGGGTCTTGTTTTTGTATCCATTCAGCCAATCTTTGTCTGTTGGTTGGTGCATTCAACCCATTTACA
The DNA here is from genome assembly GCA_006408695.1 of Aepyceros melampus. NCBI lineage: Eukaryota > Metazoa > Chordata > Mammalia > Artiodactyla > Bovidae > Aepyceros > Aepyceros melampus. The sequence goes on from SJXQ01011700.1 coordinate 197,854, forward strand.
TTTAAAGTAATTATTGGTAAGTATTGTCCCGTTGCCATTTACTTTATTGTTTTGGGTTTGAATTTATACACCCTTTCTATGTTTCCTGTCTAGAGGAGATTAGGATTTGTTGGAGAGCTGGTTTGGTGGTGCTGAGTTCTCTCAGCTTTTGCTTGTCAGTAAAGCTTTTGATTTCTCCTTCATATTTGAATGATATCCTTGCTCGGTGCAGTAATCTGGGCTGTAGGTTATTTTCTTCCATCACTTTAAGTATGTCCTGCCATTCCCTCCTGGCCTGAAGAGTTTCTATTGAAAGATCAGCTGTTATCCTTATGGGAATCCCCTTGTGTGTTATTTGTTGTTTTCCCCTTGCTGCTTTTAATATTTGTTCTTTGTGTTTGATCTTTGTTAATTTGATTAATATGTGTTTTCGGGTGTTTCACCTTGGGTTTATCCTGTTTGGGACTCTCTGGGTTTCTTGGACTTGGGTGATTATTTCCTTCCCCATTTTAGGGAAGTTTTCAACTATTATCTCCTCAAGTATTTTCTCATGGTCTTTCTTTTTGTCTTCTTCTGGGACTCCTATGATTCGAACGTTGGAGCATTTAACACTGTCCCAGAGGTCTCTCAGATTGTCCTCATTTCTTTTAATTCATTTTTCCTTTATCTTTCTGATTCATTCATGTCTACTCTTCTATCTTCTATTTCACTAATCCTATCTTCTGCCTCTGTTATTCTACTTTTGTTCCCTCCAGATTGTTTTTTATCTCATTTATTGCATTATTCATTATATACTGACTCTTTTTTATTTCTTCTAGATCCTTGTTAAACCTTTCTTGCATCTTCTCAATCCTTGTCTCCAGGCAAGATTCCATTTTGGTTTTAAGATTTTGGATCATTTTCACTATCATTATTTGGAATTCTTTATCAGGTAGATTCCCTGTCTCTTCCTGTTTGGTTTGGTGGGCATTTATCCTGTTCCTTTACCTGCTGAGTATTCCTGTCTCTTTATCCTGTTTATATTGCTGTTTTGGGGGTGGCCTTGCTGTATTCTGGCAGTTTGTGGAGTTCTCTTTATTGTGGAGTTTCCTCACTGTGGGTGGGGTTGTACAGGTCAAGTTTTCCTGGTTAGGGAAACTTGTGTCAGTGTTCTGGTGGGTGGAGCTGGATTTCTTTTCTCTGGAGTGCAATGAAGTGTCCAGTAATGAGTTATGAGATGTCAGTGAGTTTGGAGTGACTTTGAGCAGCCTGTATATTGAAGCTCAGGGGTGTGTTCCTGTGTTGCTAGAGAATTTACATGGTATGTCTTGCTTTGGAACTTGTTGGCCCTTGGGTGGTGCTTGGGTTCAGTGTAGGTGTGGAGGCATTTGATGAGCTCCTGTCGATTAATGTTCCCTGGAGTCAGGAGTTCTCTGGTGTTCTTAGGATTTAGACTTAAGCTTCCTGATTCTGGTTTTCAGTCTTATTTTTACAGTAGCCTCAAGACTTCTCCATCTATACAGCACCATTGATAAAACATCTAGGTCAAAGATAAAAAGTTTCTCCACAGTGAGGGACACCCAGAGAGGTTCCCAGAGTTACATGGAGAAGAGAAGAGGGAGGGGGGAGTTAGAGGTGACCCAAATGAGATGAGGTGGAATCCAAAGAGGAGAGAGCAAGCTAGCCAGTAATCACTTCCTTATGTGCACTCCACAGTCTGGACTGCTCAGAGATGTTCACGGAGTTATACAGAGAAGAGAAGAGGGAGGAAGGAGACAGAGGTGCCAGGTGGGTAAAGGGAGGGAATCAAAAGAAGAGAGACAGATCCAGCCAGTAATCAGTTCCCTATGTGTTATCCACAGCCCAGAACACACAAAAAGATTCACAGAGTTGGGCAGAGAAGAGAAGGGGAAAGGAGGAGATAGAGATGACCTGGTGGAGCAAAAGGAGAATCCAAAGGGGAGAGAGCAGTCTAGCTGGTAATCTTGCTCCCAATAAAAATGGGTACTGAAGATTGGGTTCTTAAAGGTACAAAATTGATAACAAATACCAAAAAGCAAAGATTAAAAATCTAGAGTAGAGGTTGGATTTTCAAAAATACAATATTAAAGAAAAGAAAAAAAGTCACAAAAATTATTTTTTATATATATATGAACTTTGCTGTAAAAAATAGGGTCTGTCTTTTTTTTTTTTTTGCAAAGTAATAGTAGGTTATAAAAACAAAAATTAAAGGAGTAATAGAGGACTTAAAAATAGTAAAAATATATCTAGGCCTTTCTCTGGTGGTGTTGTGGGAAGTGTGGGGTCAGTTCATTTTTGGCTAGTTCCTTGGTCCAGCTTATATTTCTCAAGATCTATAGGCCCCTTCCTTTGTAGTTGGTACTGACTACAGGGTTTTAACCTATTGCACCTGTCACTTGCAAGATGGTTCCCTCTGTTTTAGCTTCTTCTGTTTGCTGGTCTCTTCAGTGTCTGATTTCTGCCCTGACACAAAGGGGCAGTGGTGGACACTTTTTTAGGCTCACTTGTTCAGTCACGCTGTGGGGAGGGAGGGATGCTGCAAACAAATAACACTGGCGTGTGCTCACTGTATCTCAGACACACTGGGCCTGCCCCTGCTCACAGTGCGTGTGCCCTCCCTGCCCACACTGCTCAGGCTCTAGGTTGCTCCTCCGGGCACCATCTAAGGCCAGCCCTGGGCTGCATGCACCTCCCAGGTCTAAGCCGCTCAGGTCCAGGCACTCGGGTAGTCCTTAGAGGCACAGACTTGGTTGGGCCTGCATTTTGTGCCTTTCCCAGGTCCGAGAGCTCAGGTGATGAGGTGTTTGACTAGTGCAGTCACTGCAACTTATCACCTCCCCTGTCCCTGCTGCTCAGTTTTCTGGGTGTACAACCAGCACACCTTCTCAGGCGGATGTTGACCGTCCAGAACCCCAAGAAGTCTTAGTTAGCAAAGAAGCCTGCTTGCACTTTGGTAGATAATGCCTCTCTGGGGCTGTGATTGCCCACTTCTGGCTCTGGCTGCCTGTCCCTGGAGGGGGATAGTTTGCAGCCGGCTATCTCTGTTCAGTCCTCTGTTCTGTGAGTGGGCCTGATGGTGTCTTAGGTTAGGGCTTTTCGCATGGTAGCTATCCCACAATCTGGTTTGCTAGCCCAAGTTAGTTCCCTCAGATTGCCCTTGGGGCATTCAGGCCCGGTCCTTACTCTAAGCAATGCTGCCGGCACCTCCCTGCCCAGCTCCTGCTTGCCAGCAGCGGGTGCAGGCGTCTGCACTGCTTCTCCACTGGGGAAGTTACCACTGGGCACGTAATCTGTGGGTTTCAATTATTTATTTAGTTTTCCTCCCAGTTATGTTGCCCTCTGTGGTTCCAAGGCTCGCCACAGACTCCTCAGTGAGAGTGTTTCCTGGTGTTTGGAAACTTCTCTCTTTTTAAGATTCCCTTCCTGGGATGGAGCTCTGTCCCTAATCTTTTGTTTCTCTTTTTGTCTTTCATATTTTTTCCTACCTTCTTTCGAAGACAATGGGCTGCTTTTCTGGGTGCCTGATGTCCTCTGCTGGCATTCAGAAGTTGTTGTGTGGAATTTACTCAGCATTTAAATGTTCTTTCGATGAATTTGTTGGGGAAAAAGTGGTTTCCCTGTCCTATTCCCCCGCCATCTTAGGACAGCCTCCCCTGACCATAGTTTTAAACATCACATTTGATTTTTTATTTTTATGTGTATCAAGAGACTATACCTTTGGATCATATTAATAAAATGCTCATTTTGCCATCTTAAAAATATATTAAAAATATATACATCAGTAGAAAATTGTGTTATATGTCTTCTAAGTCTTCATTATCTGCTAACATGCTTGAATATCAGATTTTTCTCAATGAACTATCACCAGACATTTTATTTTAAATTGATGTTACTTCTTCTGGTTAAATGATATAATTAATATGAACAGAGATTATCCTGGGGAAAATAGTGACTGAGAAGCATAAATGTGTAGATAAAATAATGAAGTTTGTGTTTTATTTTTAGTTAATATATAAAAGAGTAGTCTTAAAGTATCTACTTATTCCATAATTTAAAAGACAATAGAGAAAAGCAGAACCTGAAAGAGTATGACAATGTTTGCAATGAATGCAGAAAGGGCAGTTTTACTTGTCTTGATCTGCAAATACTGGATCTGTAAAGGCACAAAGGGTTGTGTAAATATTTTTGCCAAGATTGGCTTAGTTTGAGGTGTTTATTTTAAAAATGATATGAAACATTAATTGCCAAGTATTAATGCCAAACTGGAATATGGCTTCCTCACTGTTAAATTATAAATTATCATCTTTTACATTCTGTGCAGTCTGCTCAGATAGCGGTGATTCCATGGCCCACCAAAATGATTTTATTTTCTTTGAAATGGCTTTATCATGCCCTTCATTATTAAAAATAGAACAGAATTGACTCACATATGAAAGAGCTAAATTTCCTTAAAATTGTGCTGCCCAGACGCCCATGTTTCTGTATTAATCTAGTGGCCAAATGTCTTGTGATAAATCTTTTGATTTTACTGTTTCAAGATCAGGCCCTTTATATGTTTCAAAAAAGTGTAAATTATAAGAAAAATGTTTACACCTGAAATTATCTTTTATGTTTCTCAGAAAGTCCCTGGAAATTCACACAAATCTGTTCTTTCACTTTATAAAAAGAGACACTAGAATTGTTTGTTAGGTTCCATACTTTTTAAACTTATCTCAATACACTTGTAACACCTGCACAAGAAATAAGTCAGAAAGGATGTTTAAGACTGTAGAGCTAAAATATTATTGAGAGAAATACCTCAGGGATTATATAATCTACATACATACCTGGAGATTTGTAGACAACTGTGTTTTTCATTGTTTGTTCTTCCTCTCACGAGAAACACTGATCAAATTCTCATGCTTTGCACTGTAACTCAATAAACAACATTACTCTTCTGATATTATTAGTGACTATAATAAATTGGCTAGTCATTTAGTATCATTATCAAATATGTTTTTGCTTTCTTTTGATGGTTGCCTGAAGGCTCTGCTACAGGCAACATCTGGAATTTGTATATGCAACTGTAAAAGGATCATCCCAATGCTTCATGGAAAGAACTGTGTCAGGTACTACTTGATATTTCAAAGAATAGGACTGCTATGTGCTGGTTTCCAAGCTGACATCACTCAGGCCACTTTCAGACCATAATAGTTGAGGAGTCACTATACCCAGGTTCCATTATAGTTCAGAAACAAAGGTCCGTGACCTATAATCCAGCAGGCTGAGAACTGATTACCCAAAGCAACAATTGATATTTTTTTAAAAATTTATTTTTATGAGTCTATGAAGTCACTATCTCTAGCACTCTAGCATTAAAACAATTTAATGTTTTTTAAGCTGAAATAAAATATTTTTTATAGACTCAGTATATCACTGACTTCCTCCCTCCTCTTGCTCTTATGCAGAATTCAAAACAAACACCTTTTTGGAGCCTCTTTACAGTTTAAGGTAATGTAGTAATTTGCATCCATTCAATAAAAACCTGTCTTCCAGTATGTAATTGGACAAACTGATCATGTAGCCAAGGCCATATTGAAACACTGCCTTTGAAAACAAGTCTCAGTCAGACAAGGCAAGCCCACTATTAACAGACAAGGGCTGACCTTGTGTGTGAAGTTGGTGCTTTCAGCCCAGGTCCACCAAGGATTTTGTGAAATGTGTGTCATATGGCCTGTAGAAATATCACCATTTTGGCTCAAATAGCTCTGACTGGTTTTGAGTCCCAGTTTTGCACATGGTAAAAGAAATTATTTCCTGGCAAGGAATATTAGCATACATGGGGAACCTCAAGAAAAGGGATATTTACCTATGTATGAGTGTGTGTGTTAGTCGCTCAGTCGTGTCCGACTCTTTGCGATCCCATGGACTGTAGCCCACCAGGCTTCTCTGTCCATGGAATTCTCCAGGCAAGAATACTGTAGTGGATTGCCATTATGAGTAATGCACACAAAAGCTGACAGAGAAAGTGTTTTGCAATTGGTTTTCTAGCTTTGCTATAGAAGAGCAAACAACAAAGCCTTTTCCAAACCCATTCTGAGATTTGGCATCCATATTCTCAGGCAGAAGTTCATTTTCTGGCATTGTATATGCTCAATGTGAATGGCTTTAGATTTACAGAGAAAACTCAAGAAACTTTGTGTTGTTAATAAATAGTATTGTAACATCTATGTAAATAATCAGCCCAAATCTAAATCCATCAAAGTTTTGGGGAACAAGTACTCTTGGGAGATTATTTATGATCACAAAGTGATACAAAGTTTTAAAAAAGAGAGAAAAAAAGAAACCTGAAACCTAAATAAAATAGAAAAGGAATGCTTTATATTGAGGCAACTCAAGGACTATCTTGGAGAATGACTTAGCAAGATATGACATTACTACTAATTTACAGTTTTACACTTAGTAATGCTACATGCTAACTTATGAAGTTTTTGCAGTAAAGAAGCAATTAATTTTTATCAGATGAAACAGCTAATTCTAATGGTTATAGATTGTGGCCTTGTTGGACTTTAACCAGTTTTGTATCTAATGGAGAAATCATATACTAAAAGTTCATTTAGTTTTTAAATGGCCTACCTAACATTATTTCTCATTATTTAATTAGCTAAATAAATTATAACATGAATCCATTTGTATGAGAGATATGTAAGTCTTTTGGAAGTTATAGCTGAAGACAATATTAAACTATACATATATGAAACTAAAAAAGAGGAAAAGAGCACTAAACATTCCACATTGTGCCAACCCTCAATACTAGCTGTCAGTGGAAAGTGAATTTTAGACATTTATTCAGCTGTATGTCTCTGCCAATATATTATGTGGGCACTCAAGGCAAGATAAGTACATCAGGACAATTTCCTGTTATAATATTTTTAAGGAAACTAATTTTTGTGGAAAACAATATTTCTAATAAATGTTTTAGTTCATAATTATATGCATTGATAAATTTCCAAGTTATTTATATTTAATTTAAACTTTCTCTTTTACTCTTGAGAAAACTGTTTATTCTCTAAAACTTTACATTTCTGGAGATACTTGGGAAAATATTTGAAACTTGAAAACTATCTTATAAATGTACATTATCATTATCTTACTAAGTTGGTAACTGAAAGCATTTCTTATAATACTATGTTCTATTTTTCCATTACCTCACTGTTGTACTGGTGTTATACACACTCAGAGTTCAGCTACTATGATGGCCTATCACTATTTTCAAATCTGTTTCCAGATATCCAAGGAAAAAAATATTTTGAACTAATTTCCAAAGACTTTTATATTAAGAATAAAATGACCTCATCCTTTCTTTAGTCCTTGAGCCTTTTGAAGAATTGCTATTAAAAAAAAATCATTTCCTCTTTTACCAATTTCATCTTTTGTCCTTGTCCTTTTTAATCTTATATTATAAATTTTAACTGTGTCTACAATGATTTAATTTTGAATGCTAAAGAAATATGCATCTGAGGATAGTCATCTTCCTTTTGGTAATAAAGGATAAAAGTAAAGTAACAAAGTATTCATATTGACATCAAGCAATAAAAAATATTATTTAACTCATTATTATTTATTCAATATGTTCAATGTTCACTAACTTTGTAATTTCATATTTTTTAATAAGAAAAGAGAATTAAGGAGTATCTTTTAAGATCACAAGAAAAGGATCCCACTACTCATAGCCTATTTAGCTTAGTCTCCCTTTGAGTTCATATTCCATTCATAGAGATGAACCTCTTGAATGTCATAATTTCAGGATATTTCCTTTCTACTCTTTGTGAGGAAACAAGATATTTAACAGTTATTTCAAAATAATTATCAAAATTCCTGAGTCTTTTGTTAAATAAAAAAAAAAATCAGAAATCTTTTCTCTATTTTCTGGCTACAGTGCACACATGTAGGGGCCCAGTTCTCAAGCAAGGATGAGATCTGTACCACCTGCAGTGGAAGAACAGATTCTTAACCACTGGGATGCTAGGGAATTCCCACACAACTTTTTTCAATAATGTTCACAAAGGCTTTCCCTAAAAAATATAAAGCTATACCTGTAGGAATATTATTATCACATTAATTTAATCTTATAATTTGTGTTTTACTAGAATAAAAAAAGTGTGTATTTTTTCAACTTTTACCCATCATTTTTTTGCAAGTTTCCTCTAACAAGTCTGTAATTTTTACTGATAATAAGCAACTTCATCATTCCATAAGGCAACAATACTTCCTTTACATTTTACAAAGGAATTTACTTACTGTTTGAATAAGGGTTACACTTAGTTTCAAGAACAATTAAATACATTATTTTGAAAATTATATTCATAACAATACAAGGTATTTCAAGATCATATTTTAATAAAATGTGATATTTGAACCAATCTGTTGGTAATCATAGAAGACAGGAAACCTACTGATACATATGATTGCTCTAACTTAAGGGGTTGGCAACCTTTAACATTTTTGCCAGATGGTGACACACTAGGACATTTGGACTGGCAACCAGCCTTTGGCAGGAGCTCAACCCCCTCTGTTTTTACTACTATTTGGAGTTACTTCTACTATTCCTGGCCACTAGGATAGGCACAATCAATACTGATCTTGGATCTCACAAAGTTATCATGGCCTTCAGGTCACTCCACCCCATCTGTTCTAAACTTTGTAATAGCAAATAAAAGAGAGAAAAAGATACTATCTATCCTGAGAGGGTTGGGTTTTAAAATATTTTTATCCAACTAAAGATTATTTTAATATATGAGGCATAAGAACTCCAATGTTTCATTGAACAATATCCTCATTAAATGGCCATCCTGCCTTGATGGGACAGCCACAGTGATGGGGAGCGCACTGTGTTTCAAGGCTGACATTTTTTCATTGCTAAAGGCAAGAACAGGTAAGAATTCAAGTTAGACTCTGGGATTACACAAGTCTTAGATTTATATGAAAACCTTTGTAGGTATAAAAATTTTATAAACTTACTCATTATAAAAATGAAATAGAATAAAAAGAGAAGAATGACTCCTGCATTATTCTAAGCTCATTTCTAATATTCCTTGAGTTCATTAATCTATAAAAATGGACAAAGAAGATAATAGTAGAATCAAAGACTCACTATTCACCCTTTACAAGGAAATATCATTATTTGAGCTTTTCGAAGCCCATGGACTGTATGTAGCCTGCCAGGCTCCTCTGTTCATGAAATTCTCCAAGCAAGAATACTAGAGTGTGTAATTATAATCCATGCAGTTGCAAAAAGTTGGACGTGACTGAGCTAGGACTAACACTAACACTTTCACTGTTCACTTTCACCCTTTCATATCTAGCATGCTATATTCAATTCTTTCCATTACCACTTTCCCAAACTAGACCATGGTATTTTGCTTATACAGTTGTGATAACCTCTCTTTTACCTCACTTCTTTTTCTATTGTTAGAAAATAATTTCTTTTGTTTTATCTAGTTTGGAATGATGGAGAAAAATCATTAATCTTACACAGAGAAACTATACTTTAATAGAAAAGAACAGAAAGAAGAAAAAAGAAAAAAGAGCCTGTGGAACCAGTGGTTACCTATAGCTCTAGTTATATCAAGGCTGCCAGCAAATCTCACTGAACACTGTCTGGGTCAGCTTTTGATTTCCAAGGAAAAGATTCTATATTCAATTGCAAAATACATAAGCATTCTTATTTTATGATGGTTTCAAGAAACATATCTTTAAGAATGCTTCTTGAAAACTGGTTCCTATTGTTTATGAAGTACTTTAGACTTCTTTGTAATTCAAGAATGCTCTGTGGAAGATTCTGACACTGAGTTTTTCTTAAAATGTTGACCTTTTAGAAATACAACCCCTCCCCCTTTTTAAAAGAATATGAAACTCTTATAGGTTGAGAGATTTGATGTGTTCAAATGAGTAGAAAACAGACTGAAGGTAAAATGACACATTTGCTTTCTTTTTCTCTCTCTGATCCATTCTCTACTGAAAAGCATTTGATATTTGTAGAATGCAAGAAGGATTATTATTCTCATTCAGTTCAGTTACTGAGTCGTGTTCGACTCTTTGCGACCCCATGAATCGCTGCACGCCAGGCCTCCCTGTCCATCACCAACTCCCAGAGTTCACTCAGATTCATGTCCATCGAGTCAGGATGCCATCCAGCCATCTCATCCTTGGTCGTCCCCTTCTCCTCCTGCCCCTAATCCCTCCCAGCATCAGAGTCTTTTCCAATGAGCCAACTCTTCGCATGAGGTTGCCAAAGTACTGGAGTTTCAGCTTTAGCATCATTCCTTCCAAAGAAATCCCAGGGCTGATCTCCTTCAGAATGGACTGGTTGGATCTCCTTGCAGTCCAAGGGACTCTCAAGTCTTCTCCAACACCACAGTTCAAAAGCATCAACTCTTCACTGCTCAGCCTTTTTCACAGTCCAACTCTATTCTCATTAAAACATAGCAATGATGTTTTGTGCACTGGACAAGTAGTCTCATTATATTATGTAGGTTATATATAGAATCTGGCCCTTTTACTTTTCCAGCCTTAACCTGTAGTGAAGATTGAAACCATCTAGATTAAAGACACACAGACAAGAGACGGAGACTTCCTTCGTAAACATGATTTTACTATCTAGGAAATTCTTGCTCAGAAAGAAAAATAACTTTATGTTTCAAAAACTTCTAGGACTGAAAAATGGGTTACTCAGCTTTCCTTCATCAAGGTAAAAGACTCCTTTATCAGCATGATAGTCGCTCAACTGGGTTTCTCCATCGCTGTCATTTGGGTTTCTCTATGTTGTTTATTCTTTGAGTTCATTTAAACCCTCAACTTCCTGTTTCCACCAAATCTAAATTTTTATATAAGAAAATTTGTCAGTGATAATAAGCCTCCACATCAAATATTCTGCCTGAAATCAGACAACAAAAATATAAAAAAAATCTTATTCTTAACATAACCTTCAGAAATACTACAGAAAATCTGTCAATGTCTCCCTTTGTGTAGTAATTGATCAACGAGGGTCAGCTTAATCAACAGGTATTGTGGTAATCTTTTAGGAGGTTGCTCTGTAAACTGCAATCAGCCTTCTTCACCTCTGGCTTCTCCCTAGTTTTTCATCTGAATTACCAGTCTTTTCAGAAGTCTACTTAAATAGTCTTTCCTCAGAGGGATTAACATACCACTCCATCTAGGACTTGCATTTTGTTTCTATTTCTCTATTACAGTCCCGTGTCCATTTTCTTTATGATCATTCATAATTTGAAATGATGGATTTGGTTTCTCAATTGTTCATTGCTTGTTTTTTTTTTTCACTAGATGTAATCATAAGGAAATCAGAGACTACAGGGTTATTGTCAATAGATAGATATTGAGTGAGTATGGGAATAAATAGATGATAAAACTACTTTTATTAGGAACTGAGTATATAAAATCAAATGAGATACGTTACTTATTTAAAGACTACTAGAGAGTCAAAGAAAACATAGAATTTATTATCTGTTTAGTCTATGTACAAGCTATTTCAAAGTGCAAACTAGAATAGTAATTGCTGGTATATTAAGAAATATATTTGACATATCACTTCCAGGTGGGAAAAAATGATATGTGCCTTGAGTGAGAAAGGGAGAATATCAGCCAGAAAAAAGTCAAATAATCCAGCATGTTAAAGGAGTCTGGACTATCATGCTATCGATGGAAAAAAATATATATACTGGTATTTACTAAAGACAGAGTGCAGAGTCAAAAAAAACTCTTATTGTCAAGCATGAAAACTGACTCAGAACAGCTCCTGGCTAGACACTCAGGGATGAGGTACAAAGGGTGAGAAATATGGCCAGACTTTTAAAGTTACAAGCCTATGAACTGTCTCCATCCCATGCAGGATATTTGTCCTGTTCAAAATGTCCTTGATATATGGTTCAAAGAGAAACTACTTGGTATGGAACAAAAATGCTTGTGGACATTTTGAATAGAACCAATTTCAAGGACCATTTTGCATGCACTAAATATTTTATGAACCTTTTAGATGGGATCAGATCTCAAGGCCCTTATGGCATGGATCAAATGTCTCATGGACCACTTGGACAGGATCAAATGTCTGCTAACCATCTTCACCCTGTATTAAAGAAGCAAAGTCTCTGATGTTGACTGGGTGATGAGTTGGCACTGGGCTATAAGTTATCAACAAACATAACAAATTATTCCAAAATTTAGTAACTTAAAGCAATAAACATTTACTAACTCAAATCATTTCTACAATTCTGGATTTAGAAAGCAATTCAGCTGGGTGGTTCTTTCTTAGAGGACTCTCATGATGTTTACAGGACCTCAGGAATATTTAACTAGAACTGGAGAATCCACTCCCAAGACATGTGCTTATGTATACATGTAAAAATACACATACATATGTTTTTACCTGTTGATTTTATATGTGTATATATATATATATATACACACACACACATATACATACTTTGTGTGTGTATGTGTTTTATATATATATATATATATATATATATATATGTATATATACATATATACATGGGCTTCCCAGGTGGCACAAGTGGTAAAGAACCCACATACCAATGCAGGAGACATAAGAGGTGTAGATTCGATTCCTGGGTTAGGAAGATCGCCTGGAGGAGGTACGGCAACTCACTACAGTATTCCTGCCTGGAGAATCCCATGGACAGAGGAGTCTGGCAGGCTATAATGCATGGGGTCACAAAGAGTCAGACATGACTAAAGTGACTTAGCACATATGTATACATACACATATATACAATCAAGTTAAATAGCATTTATTTTATTGGCTATTTAATAGTGTTGACTTAAAAAATGCATAACATGAGAGTTGAGATTTAAATTTTATTTGGGGGCAAAATGAGGACTGCAGTGTGGGAGACAGAATCTCAGATAGCTCTGAGAAACTGCTCCAAAGAGGTAGGGGAGAGGACAGAGGATATATGTAATTTTGCTAAAGGAGGAGTAAATGTGATCAGCATGTTTATTTTTTAGAAATCTCCTGCTAAAGCTTCTGCTAGTCATGAGAAGTAGTTGTCACCATGAAGGGTTTTGGTGATTTATAGATATGAGGAGATACAAGAATTGGGCTCATAAAATAAGCTTCTGAGAATGTCTAACTATCTGACTATCTGAAGACCTGTGCTCCCAGTTTTCTGGGAGCACAAAGTGCCTCAACCCTGCTCTCAACCCTGAACTCCTTCGGGGTTGGGGGGGGTTGGAGGTCAGCAGCTGCAGCAGCACATGATCTCATCCTCGTAAAGGTAGATGGTGTGCACTCGCAGCAAGAGCCAGTTTGTGGTTGACAATAGAAATGTCTTAGTTGACGTGAAGATCCCATAAATTTTGTCAAAGCTTTAGGAGGTGTTAGTTAAGTCCAGTATGTTTTCTGTGAAAATGTATGCTAATCTAAATTGCAGAGAAATTTGCCAGAGGGAGCCACAAGGGACAATATTTCTGTAACTCAGGATATTTAGGACCTAAGAGAAATATTTCTGATAAACCACCAGAATGTCCTGCTGTGAAAATCTTCCTATTCAAGGTATTCACTGATTATGCGTGATCTCAGTGCAAACTATTCTACTTGCCAGAAGAATAGTGGGAATGTGTGAAGAAAAACATGATGTACTCTGGCTGACTATCGAGGATGACGATCAAAAGAAATGATCTAGAGAAAAAGTGAGAAAACAGGGAATTAAATCAGAGATGTGGATTCTCTAAGGAAAGAACATGCACAGAGAAGAAATCTGAGTCCAAGGAGACAAAAACGTAATAGTACTTTTCCTGAAAATGATTGTATTTATCATATTATAAACAAATAGAAAAACCTCAGTGTATGTAAAGCATTAGTTCATAGGAGAAAACGAGCCACAGCTCTGTGGTTGCAGTCTGGGGATGGGGGAAGATTTAGGGTAGCAACTGCTCATGATTCATGTCGTGCTTAGGGAAAGGAAGAATCTGAGGGCAAGATTGCACTGCAACTCCTTCTTCCCTTCCCTCAACTCATGAATCTTATGGTTACATTATTACTAAATTTGACTTCTGGAAAATAGTTTATGATAGGAGACTTTTTATAAGATTTAACATGCATCTTATCATTTGGAGTATTAACTTGCCAGGAAACACTTCAGTCTGAGTTAGTAAGGGTTCAAACTGAAATAAGAGGGTTAAAAGGACAGAAAATAGATATTAAAAGAAAACCATAAATTGCATCCTATGGTATATGGTAACACAGGAAAATGGAGAACACAATACAAGGAAATGTTCAGTAATTCTTAGGGAAAGAAAAAGAATAGTTACCTACATAGTAATAAATAGAGGCTGACTAAAAATGGATTTAAAAATTTTTAATAAGAATATAAATGAGTATTCAGAATTTTAGGAACTCCTTATTATATGTGGAAATAAAATCTTGTGACTTAGGAAAATAAACACTCACTTCAAAGTGCTGGACCCGAAGGTAAGCACTTCCGTTGGATACTGTATTTTTTTTCTATTTGGCAATATAGCACATTCTGTGAAGTTAAATCATTTACCCAAGGGAAAACATCAGAAAAAACACAAAACCTGATATGAATTCAAGCTTATTTATATTCAACCATATAATCATATACAACTGCTTAGAGTTTCATGAGTGGCATGGGATTAAAAGGGATATCAAGTACATTAACTGTCAGAATTAGAATTCATATAAATATATATACATACACATACAAATATACACATATGCATATGTATACACATATAACACATTTGCATGCATAAACACATATATGGAAAATATATAAATATATCTATTTATGTGTATATATAGAGGTACATATTTATCTCCTTCTCCAGTTCAAGATAGTGAACTAGGAGTTTCACTTGTTAACCATACTACCCATGTGATGAGGGGGAGGGGAAGACACTGAAGATATAGTAAAACAGAACAAAGGAAGTGTAGTTATTAAAATGCTGTGGACAGAAGGAATTCATCGTGAGTACATATTGGCATGATTTTCTGGATTGCTGAAAGTAATGAATCGCACTAACAGCACATCAAAAATGCTTTTAAATTTTTTTATTGTTGATATTTTAGTTATTGGTATTACTGATATTGTTTATCTTTTATTTCTGGGTTTTCCATTAGAGTCTTTGTCATAGTTTCCTTCCCTCTGTGCTTAGACATGCTATCCTTTTCTACTAGATCCATCAATATATTAGTAATAGTTATTTTAAATTTTCTCTGTGATTGAACCAAAATCTGGATCAGTTCCACTGAATATGTTGATTTATTTCTTAAAAACTTTTTTTTTAATTTTTGTTTTATGTGTATCCCCTAGTTGTTGTTTAATGCCAGATAGCATCATTTGATAGGACAGCAGAGATTGAAATAAATAATATTTTTATCTCCTCTTAGGCTATTAGTGAGGAAACCTGTGTCAATTTGGTTAGAAGACTATCTGAGTTTGGGTCCTGTTGTTACTATTACCTTCAGTTCTCTACAGTTCATAGTCTTCTTAGTGGTGACCTTCTTTTCTTATTCTTTGAGTGGGATCTGGGTGCCTAAAAGCTTACCATAGTGTTAATGATCCATTCTCAACTTCCAGTTGTCTACATATCTCCATGCTCTTGCTTCACCCCAGTAGTAAAATGCTGTTTCATGTTACTTGGTTCTAGGTATGTGGTGGAATCAGGAGACTATTTTGGTCCAGCCTCAGTCTTATGCAAGAGCTGTATACATGGGTATAATATGTGGGGATTTCTCAGTGTGTCTTCTTTTCCTGATGGCAATGATACTTTGTCTATCTTTAGTTGGACTGGGGCAAGATTTTACCACTTCACTGCAATAGGAGAAGACCTTGCTTTGATATTTTTATGGATCTTCATCCCAGGATATATCAAATCCTGTATCTGGAGCAGAGGCATAGAAGGTCTTTGCCTAGCCTTTGGGATAAAAGGAGTTGCTGGCCCTCTCTTGGTAATTTACCATTTTTGCTTCACTGGGAAAGAGAGTTAAAAAGAAATATCTGTCCCTTCATTCCTTTCTCTATTAGTGACCACAAAATAACACAGAATTGCTCAAGAGAGTCTTCCATTACAGCAACGCCTAATACCAGAAGCTGCAATCATTCCTGACAAAACTGCCTTTCACATCTGGGAAGCTAAAGAGTGAACACTGGAATGAAAACTTCTACAGAATAGCTGCAGGATTCTCCCATATGACTTATCAGGAATATCAGCCAGGAGTTGTAGGAAAAAGCCTTGATATTCAACTTCATATTCTAAATCTCATAGGAGGATATCTGTTTGTTAAAAAATAATTAAAAGAGATGCAAGTGGGTCTAAAAAAGTAGACTATTTCCAATCTCTCCCAATAAATAAAAACTAGGATGGAGAGTCAATTTATGCCTAATCAAGAATATCCAGGAAATAAATAGAACCTGTATGTGCTGGTATTTTATTCCCATGTAATTCATTTAAAAATATACATGGATTTTAATTTTCTTTACATATATATATTTTCCCACTTGGGTTAGTATTTTTTAAAGTGTTTATTGGCATATAGTTGCTTTATGATGTGGTATTAGTATCTGCTGTATAGCAAAATGAATCAGCTATATATATATATATATATACACACACATATACCCCTTATTTCTTAGATTTCTGTCTCATTTAGGTCATGACAGAATACTGAGTTCCCTGTGCTATACACTAGGTTTTCATTAATTACCTATATTAAACACAGTAATGTGTGTATATCAATCCCAGTCTCTCAATTGATCTCACACCTCTCTTTCCACCTCAGTATCTACGTTTGTTCTCTACATCTGTGTCTCTATTTCTGCTTTGCATAAGTTTATCTGTATAATTTTTCTAGAATCCACATATAAGCAACATTACATAGTATTTGTTTTTCTGCCTTTATGCAACAGTTTCTAGATCCATCCATATCTCTGTAAATGGCACTATTCAATTCATTTTTATAGCTAGGTAATATTCCATTGCATATATGTACCATATCTTATTTATCTGTTCCTCTGTTGATGAACATTTAAGTTTCTTCCATGTCTGGGCTATGTAAATAGTACTGCAATGAACCATGGGGTGATGTATCTTTCTTAATGGTGGTTTTCTACAGGTATATGCTCACATGTAGGATTGCTGGGTTATATGGTAGCTCTATTTTTTTGTTTTCCAGTTAAGTTCAGTTGCTCAGTTGTGCCCAACTCTTTGCGACCCCATGGACTGCAGAACATCCGGCTTTCCTGTCTATCACAAACTCCTGACACTTACTTAAATTCATGTCCATTTATTCAGTGATGCATCAAACCATCTCATCCTCTGTTGTCCCCTTTCCTCCCGCCTTCAATCTTGCCCACCATCAGGGCCTTTCTCTATGAGTCAGTGCTTCACATCAGGTGGCCAAAGTATTGGAGTTTCAGCTTCAGCATCAGTCCTTCCAATGAATATTCAGGACTGATTTCCTTAGAACTGACTGGTTTGATCTCCTTGCAGTCCAAAGGACTCTCAAGAGTTTCTGCAAACCACAGTTCAAGAGCATCAATTCTTTGCACTCAGCTTTCTTTATAGTCCAACTCTCACATCCATACATTTCTATTGGAAAAAACGTAACTTTTACTAGACAGACCTTTGTCAGCAAAATAATGTCTCTGCTTTTTAATATGCTGTTTAGGTTTGTCATAACTTTCCTTCCCAGGAGCAAGCATCTTTTAATTTTGTGGCTGCAGTCACCATTTGCAGTGATTTTGGAGCCCAAGAAAAGAAAGTCTCTCTCTGTTTCCACTGTTTCCCCATCTAGTTGCCATGAAGCGATGGGACCGGATGCCATGATCTTAGTTTTCAGAAAGTTGACTTTTGTTTTTCTTGTTTTTAGGGAACATCCATACTGTTCTACATAATGGCTGTGCTGCTGTTGCTGCTGCTGCTAATTTGCTTCAGTCGTGTCTAACTCTGTGTGACCCCATAGATAGCAGCCCACCAGGCTCCCCAGTCCCTGAGATTCTCCAGGCAAGAACACTGGCGTGGGTACATAATGGCTGTACCAATCCAAATTCTGCCAACGGTGTAGGAGTGTTCCATTTCTCTACACCCTCTCCAGCATTTATTGTTTGTAGTTTTTGTGATGATGGCCATACTGAGAGATGTGAGGTGATAGTCCGTTGTAGTTTGGATTTGCATCCCTATAATGATCAGTGAGTTTTAGCATCTTTTCATGTATTTGTTTGCCATTTCTGTCTTCTTTGGAGAAATGTTTACTTAGGGCTTCCACTCATTTTTAATTTTTTTTTTTTTGTATTAAGCTGTATGAGCTGTTTAAATATTTTGGAGGTAAATCCCTTGTCTGTTGCTTCATTTGCAAATGTTTTCTCCAATTCTGATGGTTTTTCATTTGCTTTTAATGTTCTTTGCTGTGCAGAAGCCTTTAATTAGGCCTTTTTTATTTTTGTTTTTCTTTCCATTACTCTGGCGGGTAGGTCAAATAAGATTTTGCTGTGATTTATGCCAAATCACAGCATGTGATTCTGATTTATGCCATGTGTTCTATGTTTTCCTCTAAGAGTTTAGCAGTGTCTAGCCTTATGTTTCCGAGAAGGCGATGGTGCCTCACTCCAGTACTCTTGCCTGGAAAATCCCATGGACGGAGGAGCCTGGTAGGCTGCAGTCCATGGGGTCCCTAAGAGTCGGACGCGACTGAGCAACTTGCCTTTCACTTTTCACTTTCATGCATTGGAGGAGGAAATGGCAACCCACTCCAGCGTTCTTGCCTGGAAAATCCCAGGGACAGGGGAGCCTGGTGGGCTGCCGTCTATGGGGTCGCATAGAGTCGGACTCAACTGAAGCGACTTAGGAGCAGCAGCCTTATGTTTGTGTCTTTAGTCCACTTTGAGTTTATTTTTGTGTATGGTGTTAAGAATTGTTCTGATTTTCTTCTTTTACATGTAACTATCCAGTTTTCTCAGCACCACTTATTCTTTATTATATGTTCTTGCCTCTTTGCCATAGACAACATGGCCATAAGTGCATAGGTTTATCTCTGGGCTTTCTGTCCTTTTACATTGTTCTATATTTCTGTTTTTGTGCCAGTACCATACTTTTCCATACTATAGCACTGTAGTATAGTATGAAGTCAGGGAGCCTAATTGTTTCAGTTCCATTTTCATTCTCAAGATTTCTCTGGCTACTTGAAGTCTTTTGTGTTTCCATACAAACTTTAATTTTGTTGTTGTTTTGTTCTAACTATGTGAAAAGTGCTCTTAGTAATTTGATAGGGATTATATTGAATCTGGGGATTCTCTGATAGCTCAGTTGGTAAAGAATCCACCCACAATGCAGGAGGTCCTGGTTCCTGAGATGGGAAGATCCCCTGGAGAAGGGATAGGCTACTCACTCCAGTATTCTTGGGCTTCCCTTGTGGCTCAGCTGGTAAAGAATCCACCTGCAATGCAGGGAACTCGGTTTGATACCTGGGTTGGGAAGATTCCCTGGAGAAAGGAAAGGCTACGCACTCCAGTATTCTGACCTGGAGAATTCCATAGACTGTATAGTCCATGGGATTGCAAAGAGTTGGACACAACTAAGCAACTTTCACTTTCACACTGAATCTGTAGATTACTTTGGGTAGTACAGTCATTTTCATGATATCAATTTATCCAATCTAAGAACATGGATTGTCTCTCCATCTGTGTTTTTTATTTCTTTCATCATTATCCTATAGTTTTCTGAGTACAGAATTTTTGTCTTCTTAGGTGGGTTTATTCCCAAGTATTTCATTCTTTTTGTTGCAATGGTAAATGGGATTTTCCATTAATTTCTTTCTGATTTTTCATTATTAGTGTATATAAATGAAAGAGATTCCTGTGTATTAGTTTTGGATCCTGCAAGTTTACCAAATTCACTGATAAGCTCTAGTAGCTTTCTGGTGGTTTATTTAGAATTTTCTATGTATAGTATCATGTTAGCTGTACACAGTGATAGTTTTACTTCTTTTCCAATTTGGATTTCTTTTATTTCTTTTTCTCCTCTGATTGGCATGGCTAGGACTTCAAAAACTATGTTGAATAAAAGTGGTGAGTGTGGGCATCATTGTCTTATTCCTGATCTTAAATGAAACACTTTCAGCTTTCACCATTGAGAATGATGTTTGCTCTGAGTTTGTCATATTTGGCCTTGTTACATTGAAGTAGATTCCCTCTATGCCCACTTGCTGAGGCATATCATAAATGGCTATGAATTTCATGAAAAGCTTTTTCTGCATCTGTTGAGATGATCATATGGTTTTAATTGTTCAGTTGTGAATGTGTATCTCATTGATTGATTTGTGTATTTTGAAGAATCTTACATCCCTGGGATAAATCCCACCTGATCATGGTGTATAATCCTTTTAATATATAGTTGGATTCCATTTGTTACTATTTTGTTAGATATTTTGTGTCCATGTTCATCAGTGATATTGGCCTGTAATTTTCTTTTTTTGTAAAAAAGTTCAAAAAGCATCAGTTCTTCTGCGCTCAGCTTTCTTCATAGTCCAACCAACTCTCACATCCATACAGGACCACTGGAAAAACCATAGCCTTGACTAGACGGACCTTTGTTGGCAAAGTAATATCTCTGCTTTTTAATATGCTGTCTAGGTTAGTCATAACTTTCCTTCCAAGGAGTAAGCGTCTTTTAATTTCATGGCTGCAGTCACCATCTGCAGTGATTGTGGAGCCCACAAAGATAAATGAGAAGGATAAGTGTTAGCTATTCTTTAAATGTTTGGTAGAATTTGCCTGTGAACCCATCTGGTCCTGGACTTTGTTTTTTGTTTACTCATGATTGGTCTCTTCACATTTCCTATTTCTTTCTGGTTCAGTGTGGAAGATTGTACCTTTCTAAGAGTTTGTCCTTTTCTTCCAGGTTGTCCATTTCATTGGCATATAATTGCTTTAAGTGAGCTTCCCATGTGGTTCAGCTGTAAAGAATTTGCTTGCAATGCAGGAGATATGGGTTCAGTCCCTGGGTTGGGAAGATCCCCTGGAGAAGGGAATTCTTGCCTGGGAAACCCCATGGACAGAGGAGGATGGTGGGCTGCAGTCCATGGGCTGCAAGAGTTGGACTTGGTTAGCCACTAATCTACCACCACCAATTCTATTTTAGTCTCTATGATCTTTTGTATTTCTGTGGTGTCAATTGTAACTTCTCCTTTTTAATTTCTATTTTTATTTATGTATTTTGGTCATGAAACATATTTCCAGGCAGTTTCCCCCATGGAATTTGGTCATATATCATATGCATTTATAACTTAACTTTAAATATATATATATATATATAAATATATATTTATAGTCAAACTTTGTATTGACTATGCATTTATATTCCTGTGTAAGAAACTTAACCATGTAGAATGAATTTAAAAATTTATGTATTACCATGATGTTTTGCAGTGTCATACTGAATAATTATTCCAAATTATGTTATCACTATAGTCATTATTGAGTTCATACCTAATCCAAGAAACAAAATACATGTTTATTTTAAAACTTGTCAAATAAAACATTATATAAAGAAGTTATAATGTAATAAATAGATTTTTTTTCAAAAATCTTCTTATGCACTCATGATTTAGTAATTTTTAATGTTAGAATAAAATATTATTCAGTGATTCTGAATAAGAAAATTAAAAGAATGTACAGGAACTTTTATGAGTGGAGCTTAATGAAGGGGCATTAATGATTGTTGTTAAGTACACTATTTCAGTAAAATCTACAACAGTGAAACACCAACATATTTTTATTAATTTAATTTAAATTCAACAAACATATGAGAATGAATAAAAATGAGAAGAAATAATTCAGGAATGACAATGATAAGGAGTCTTTTTCCAAAGGGAAATTCATATTTCAACAACGTTTTGGTAAAATTATGAAAATATGCCCCCTATGACTCAGAAACAAATGTTAAAGAAAATATATTGCCTCTTATTTAAAAAATATAGTTATCATACTTTGAATTTGAATATGAATTTTTAAACCACTACTTTAAATAGGTAGCAGGCAAGTGAATAAAATTGTTCATCAAGCTTTTCTCACTACTAATAGTGAAAATTCAGAAAAAATACATGTGAGCAGTTTCTTATTTCCCCACATGCTTTTTCACAGATTTTGAATACTCAGATATTGATATGAGAGATGCTGTCCCAGTCATCATCATGCATTTGTTAACTGACATTTGTTAACTGATTGACATAATTTACTGACAACTGCAACTTTATTGGATTTATTGGAAGCTCCTATGAGACTCATTGCTCTGTCTCATAGGAGCAATACATCTTTTTACAACAGAGGATAGAACAGAGAGTAGGTGAGTGAAAGTTGCTCAGTTGTGTCCAACTCTTTGCAACCCCGTGGACTCTAAAGTCCATGGAATTCTCCAGGTCAGAATACTGGAGTAGGTAGCTGTTCCCTTCTCCAGGAGATCTTCCCAACCCAGGTCTCCCACATTGCAAGCAGATTCTTATCAGTTGAGCCACCAGGGAAGCCCTGGTAGGGATACCTTAACTGCAGTTCTGATCTCTGCTCACTCTGAGGCAGCATGTGGTCAGTCACGATGTTCACTGAGAACAGAGAAGTTCATTACAAAACAAAATCCTGTCTTATGGCCATAGAGAATAGAAGAGCATTTTCAAAATAAGAAAATGGTTTTATGCTGATTTTCACAATAAAGCCCATTTCATTTTATGACTTATTGTCATATTGTACCCTGGAAAGTATTTATAGAAAATAGTAGGCTTTCCTGGTGGCTCAGAGGTTAAGGTGTCTGCCTGCAGTGCGGGAGACCTGGGTTCGATCCCTGGGTTGGGAAGATCCTCTGGAGAAGGAAATGGCAACCCACTCCAGTACTCTTGCCTGGAAAATTCCATGGACTGAGGAGCCTGGTGGGCTTCAGTCCATGGGGTCGCAAAGAGTCGGACACGACTGAGCGACTTCACCTTTCCACCTTTCCTGAATTCATGTCAAGAAAGGTAGATGATGCATATTTCTCAAAGCCAACAACTAAAGGAAAAAAAAATCTCATTAAATATATTTTTCATAAGAGATTAATGGTTATCTAGGCTTTTCAGTATATTTCTTAATCTCAAGAAAATAACTAGATAAGTTTCTATTTTGGCAGCATTAAATTTTGCTGCCAGTTTCTCGATTAGATCAGAAATTTTAATCTCTGGAATACAATAGTTTCAATATTTAACTATTCTATGAAAGTGAGAACAAAATTTAATTCAGAAATTTTCTGAAAGAATAATTTCTATTTTTTTCTATATAAAACATTTCCTTCTGATTATGTTGTCTATTTTTGGAACATGAACAAATATATTTCAGTTCTATTAACTTTTAACCTTGAAAATGGACTTTCAAAACACGTAGCAGTTAAAAGCTTCATTGTATATCCTCATACATAATCACATAATCTATTGGCGGATACACAGAAGTTGAATTGAAATAGCATTGTGTAGGGTTAATTTGTGTTGTAAATGTTGAAAATTGTAAGTATGTATTTTATGACTATTTTAAGAATCCAAATGTATATAATTGGAATAAATTATTCACCCATGAACAATGCAAATACCTTAGTAACCTAATGAAAGAAATGGTCACATCTTCTTTATTTAGAATAGCGATTTTTTTTTTCCAGATTCTTAATAGAATTTGAATGGTATCTGTACAAATTGCATAGTATTAATGCATTCAGGTGCATGTCCAAGAGTCAGAATGAATTTATTTTGATCTTGTCCACAGAATTCTCCAGGCAAGAATACTGGACTGGCTTGCCATACCCTCTCCAGTGGATCTTCCCACCCAGCGATTGAAGTCACATCTCTCTCTCTTGCATTGGCAGGCAGGCTCTTTAACTAGAGCCACCTGCTCAGTAGTATGTAATTATTTAGATAAGATGTGTGCACATTCAAATAGTTAGACTTTCTCTTGCAATATTTCCCAAGGTGGTAAAAATATAGAAATAAACTTTCTTCTTGCTTTAGTATCTGTTAGAGACAAAATTACTTTTATAAGCTTTTAAATTGTTAAACATCTTTGTTTGGTGGTGGTGGTGAGGTCGCTCAGTCGTGTCCGACTCTTTGCGACCCCATGGACTGTAGCCCACCAGGCTCTTCAGTCCATGGAATTTTCCAGGCAAGAGTACTGGAATGAGTTGCCATTTCCTTCTCCAGAGGTCTTCCCAACCTAGGGATTGAACCTGGGTCTCCCGCACTGCAGGCAGACGCTTTAACCTCTGAGCCACTTCTGGTCTCAGAGATAACTTTTGCAACAAGGAGAGAATCAGATTGATTTATCCTTGTCACTATTTGCATTGTTTTATCTGGAGCTGTGCTCTTTCAAACTGTTGAAATATCTTGGTGCATTTTACTATAGAATTGGTTTAGAAAAGAGACAAAAAGAATATAACACTTGTAATTTAATAGAAACATTGGTAGCTAGATTTAGTACATTGATATTATCCCTATTTTTAAAAATATTGTTATTTCACATTCATCAGTAAAAGTAGCATCCTGTAATTCATTTGCAGCATGTATGTAAAATAATTTGATATGTGTTTACATGAGACACAATTTTGTCTGAAGAAAATACATTATTTTAAAAAATCGATGTTACATTATGATTACTCCTTAATAACAAACGTATTGCTAGCATTCTTAGTAATGATTATTATTATTTTGTTAAAATAAATATTTAAACATTTAAAATTGAGCATGTTATAGGATTTTGAATTAAGATCTCTGGTAAGATAGCAGATGTACTATACATTTTCATTACTACATTTCCAAAGATATAAAATTCAAACAATTTTTATATAACTTTGAGATTTTAATTTGTATTATTTTGGTGTCATAGATGTTTTAATTGAATAAGTTTTTGTTTTTTTTTTAAATCTTCGTGACTTAATCCTCTGCTCGGAATTCCAGAGTACACAATTTTTGCCTCCTTACACAGGTTTATTCCTAGGTATTTTTGTTGTTGTTGTTGCAATGGCAAATCAGATTTTTCTTTAATTTATCTTTGAGATCTTTTGTTGTTAATGTAGAGAGATGCAAGATATTTCTGTGTATTAATTTTTTATCCTGTAACTTTACCAAATTCATTGATGAGCTCTAGTAGTTTTTTTGTAGCATCTTTAGGATTTTCTATGTATAGTATTAATATCTTGTCATATGCAAAGAGTGAGTTTTACTTCTTGTTGCCATGACTAGAACTTCCAAAACTATACTGAATAAAAGTGATGAGAGGGGGCATCCTAGTCTTGTTCCTGTACTTAGATGAAATGCTTTCAGTTTCTCACCTTTGAGAATGATGTTTGCTGGGGGTTTATGATCTTTATTATGCTGAGGTGGGTTCCCTTTCCTTTTTTGGAGAGCCTATCATAAATGAGTATTGAATTATGTCAAAAGCCTTTTCTGCATCTATTGAAATGATGATATGGTTTTTATTCTTTGATTTATTAGCATAGCATAATACACTGATCTGAAGATATTGAAAAATTCTTGCATTCTTGGGATACATCCCACTTGATCATAGTCTATGATTCTTTGAATGTGTTGATGGATTTTGTTTGCTAGTATTTTGTTGAGGATGTTTGCCTTTATGCTCTTTGGTGATATTGGCCTGTAATTTTCTTTTTTTGTGATATCTTTGTCTAGTTTTGGTATCAGGGTGATGGTAGCCTCATAGAATGAGCTTGGGAGTATTTCATTCTCTGCAATTGTTTCCTGGAAGAGTTTGAGAAGGATAGGTGTTAACTATTCTTGAAGTTTTTGTTAGAATTTGCCTGTGAAGCCATCTGATCCTGGATTTCTGTTTGCTGGAAGTTTTTAAGTCAAAGTTTCAATTTCAGCACATGTGATTGGTCTGTTCAAATTTTTTATTTCTTCCCAGAATTCCAAAAACAATAATTCCAGACTTTTCTGGAGACTTCATAAAGATGATAGACATTTATCTACAGGGTGACATTATGAAGGTTTCAAGATTTTCCTGGACCATGCAGTGCTCTAAATGCATTCTATAAAGAATATGCTTTGTCATAAGTCAGAATTTTTACTTCGTGTAAAATCTGAAAAATATCGCTTTAATTTATGAAATACATCTAAACCTGAAACCTCAGTGAACTCTTTTTAAGACTGTCTTGTACATGGCCTTCTTTTAGTGAAGAAGGTAGCTTATTATATGAAATCAGAAAAAAAAATTCTAATACTCTGGATTTTTAAGTTTGGAAGAAAAGCTGACTGCTTGAGATTTCTTTTGATTCACCCCATGAAAAATATATAAAATGTGCATTTGTCTTGTTTCAGTATCTTTCTGAGTGTGTTTATCATTGTGTGTATGTGTGTGGAGCTGCACCACCTGTGAAACTAACGCGCTGTTGGAGAAAGTTTAGGTTTTGTCTCCCATGCTTTTCTGGATGACCACAGTGTTAATACTCACTCTGGCTTTTTTTTGTTTGTTTCTTTTCCAGGATATAAAAATAACTAGTAATATGTTGCCTAATGTTAGAAAAATTTTAATTTAGTGTGTCTTGGTGTCATTTTTATGTGTTTTATACACTGAACAGGGTTGTTTCAATCCATGGAAACTTTGTTTCTGTCTCTCTTCATTAAAATTCTTAAAAGATCACCAATGTTCTTTTATTCCTAGGTTCAATGCAGTTCATCAATTTTCATGTACTGTGCCTGAGCAACACTTGAAGAACACAGCGATATGTTTTCTTAATATCCTGTGTTCCTGAGTTTTTCTTGTTTGCCTGCCTAATCATTACTATTCAGTCTCCATTGTAGATGATCCTTTGTGTGTATGTGTTTGTGTAGATGATTTACTGATTTACAATGTTGTGTTAGTTTTAGGTATACAGCAAAATCATTTAATTATATATATATATACACACACATATATATAGCCTTTTATATATAGAGAGGTTTTATATAAATTCTTTTTCAGATTCTTTTCCCTTTTAGATTTTTACAAATAAGCTTACTTCTCTGTGATATGCAATCAGTTAGATTCATATATAAGTAAATTATATAATATTTGTCTTTTTATGTTTGATGTCACTTATGATAATTTTTAGATTTCACAAATAATTGAATCATATATTTGTCTTTCTCTGTCTGACTTACTTTACCTAATATGATAATCTCTTGGTCCATCCATGTTGCTGCAAATAGCATTATTTCATTTTTTATGGCTGAGTAATAGTCCATTATGTACATGCTTGTGTATACACACACACAATACACACACACCACATCTTCTTGATTCATGCATCTGTTGATGGACATTTAGGTTCTCTCTGTGTCTTGGTTGTTGTGCCTAGTGTTGCTGTGAACACTGGAATGCATGTATCTTTTTGAGTTAAGAGTTTTTGTCTTTTCCAGATGTTTGCTCAGGAGTGGGATTGCTGGATCATATGGTGGCCCTATTTTTATCCTTTAAGGAACCTCCATACACTTCTCCATAGTGGTTGTACCAATTTATATTCCCACCAACAGAGTAGGAGGAGATTCCATTTTCTCCATGCTCTCCCCAGTATTTATTATTTGTGGACTTTTCGATGATGGCCATTCTAACCAACATGAGGTGATAACTCATTGTAGCTTTGAAAGCTTTGTGTTTCTTTAATAATTAGCAATCGATTTTTTTATGTGCATGATGGCCATTTGCATGTCTTCTTTGGATAATTGTGGATAATCTTTCTTCCCCCTCCTCTGCTTATACCTAGCTACTCTTTCTTTTTCACTCTGATCATTCTTTCTGATCTTCATTGTCTTCTCTTGCGTGAATTGTCCTTTAGATACTGATGACCATCTCGAATTCTCTGCTAAACTCCAGATGCACATGCTGCTACTGCTAAGTCGCTTCAGTCGTGTCCGACTCTGTGCGACCCCATAGACGGGGGCCCAGTGTCTCTGGGATTCTCCAGGCAAGAACACTGGAGTGGGTTGCCGTTTCCTTCTCCAGTGCATGAAAGTGAAAAGCAAAAGTGAGGTTGCTCAGTCATGTCTGACTCTTAGTGACCCCATGGACTGCAGCCCACCAGGCTCCTCCACCCATGGGATTTTCCAGGCAAGAGTTCTGGAGTGGGGTGCCATTGCCTTCTCCGCTATAAATTCCTAAACCCCTTCAAATATTTTTATCATTAAACATCTTCCCTTAATGAAAACTTCTAAAAATTACAGTTTAGTTATGGGGAGAAGAAAGAAATGGATATCACATGCAAAACCCCAAAATTGTATGCCTATCACTATACAGCATCAAAGGGTAACAAAATTCAAAAAAGAATTTTAGATTGGAACTCAAAATGATTCCTTATTCTAAGGCTTATAGTAGTATATAATTGCAGATATTTTTCCTGAAAAAAAATCATTGAAACATTATTCATATTACACATGGTTCAAAGGACATGATGCCTATAACTGACTCTTCAAGAGAAAAAAATAGTATATGCATGTATATATACAGAGATAGCATGAGCAAGAAAGCAAATATGAACGATTAAGGAATCTGGTAAAAGATTTCTTTGTATTGATACTACCCTGGAAACATTTCTATAAATTTGAAATTATATAAAAATAAAAAGTTTCCCCAAGTTTTTATTCAGAATTGGGGAAAGTACTATGAGAATAAATATATAAATCTATTCAACTTTTCACACTTAGAAATCACTTACATACTTGAATTATCATTGTATCTTTCTACACACCAAAATAAGCCAATCAAAATAGCAAAATAGCTCAGCTGTTTATTGAACATTTCCATGTGGAAGCTTTGTATCATCCTACTCACCTGCCATCCTCTTCAGCTTTTGTCACCTTGTTCTCAAACTCTGCCAATGTCATGCTAAGCACGCTACCATCCTACTAATTTTACTATCTAATTTTTTCTGTTTCTGAGTGCTAAATAAATGTGTTTAATTACCTTTTGCCCTTAATTATGCCTCTGTGCTTGCCCAGTGAACTACTTAATTTAATGTACCTGCAAAACCCTTTTTTATCTGGCCTAATTTCTAGCTCTAGTTTCTGTTAGTTAGTATTGTGTAAGAAAACATGCTTTTCTTAAATTTTCATGTATATTATTGTAAAGGTTTTGTAAAAATTATAATCTCAGTGTTGGATGGCATGATAAGAACTTAATAATTGTTTCTATATAGTATAATTTACAGGCATGCACAGACAGAGTACACATGGCTTAAAGTTTTCAAGATATGTGTATCTCAAAAAACTTAAAATGCTGTGTAGTTTTGCAAAATTCCTAGCCTTTATACCACTCAGCATTTATTGTCTTTTAGCTGGACTTTGCTATTTCATTTTTAAGTAAAAAGTTATTCGAATGCAGTATTGTAAAGCAAAACAAACTAAAAAATAAAAATTAATTTAAAAATATTTATTGTTCCCTTTAATGTTGTTAACCCTACATTAATGTAAATGGCATTGCTTGCTTTTCAAATCTGATTAATCATATTTAAGTGAGCATTTTATGACATTTAAAAACTACTAAATCATACATAGATTTTCTCATGCAATTGTATTTATATTACAATGACTAGATTGGAAATAATAATTCTTTGAAATTGAGTAGTAATGGATTCTAACAATTTATACTGCAATTCAAACATGTATGTCTTTTTTCAATGGTCCATGAAAGTTTCCTGTATTTTCCGTAAACAATTGTCAAAAATAACTTAATGTCTTCTTTCTTTGACTATTATTTTTTACTTAATCTTTCTACAAATAAATCAAATTCTCATTTAATACATTGTAAGAATATTATAATAGCTTTAAGAAATTATAAATTTCTTCACTACTTTTCTACCTCCCAAATATTACTTTGAAAAATGTAACAAGACATATTTTAACATAGTATTAATAGACTATGCTCAGTAATAGACACATGCTTTAATATCACTTTTTTGAAAGGAAATTTATTGTTAACATTAAGGATTCATTTATTTTACATTGATTTGGCTAGTGTATCTAAGATTTGGAAGAGTCTTCATGGCAACAAAAAACTGAAAGAAAACTAACACAAATAACTAGCCTTCAAATAATACACAGTTATAAGTCAGATTGAATGACAGAGGATATAATCATTGATTATTATAGATATCATTGATTATTATAGATATTATTAATTATATATTGTTGATAACTTTAACTCTTGGATTTGAAATACTATAAATAAATTAAAATTAAATAATATTTAAAAAATCATTTAATATGCCATTAACATAGCGTGGCATAAGCAAAATACTCTGTGATAAGGGCTATATTAACAGTTAAAGATGTAGTAGACACAAAAATAAAGAATGAATTTTCTCCAATTTAGTCATCACTGAAGAAATCCATGGAATAGCATTTAAGATAAAGCTTTATTAGGAGTTTGTTAAATAAAGGTTTGGGAGTAGAGGTAAGAATATATATGAGAGGTGAATGCAGGCATGTACAGTTCAGGAGAAACAGATATTATATGCAGATGTGAATCATTGAATAAATGAAAAAGATGGAATCCCTGCTGAGCTATTTCAAACCTAAAAGATGATGCTGTTAAAGTACTGCACTCAGTATGTCAGCAAATTGATAAAACTCAGCAGTGGTCACTGGACTAGAAAATGTCAGTTTTCATTCTAATCTCAAAGAAAGGCAATGCCAAAGAATGCTCAGACTACCACACAACTCCACTCATTTCATATGCTAGAAAGGTAATGCTCAAATCCTTCAAGCTATTCTTCAACAGTATGTGACCCAAGAACATCCAGATGTTCAGGCTGGGTTTAGAAAAGACAGAGATAATTGTCAACATCTGTTGGATCATAGAAAAAGCAAGGGAATTCCAGAAAAATATCTACTTCTGCTTCATTGACTATCCTAATGCCTTTGACTATGTGAAACACAACAAAATGTGGAAAATTTTTCAAGAGATGGAAGTAGCAGACCACCTGACCTCCCTCCTGAGAAATCTGTATGCAGGTCAGGAAGCAACAGTTAGAACTGGACATGGAACAATGTACAGGTTCAAAATTGGGAAAGGAGTACTTCAAGGCTGTATATGGTCACCCTGCTTATTTTATTATATGCAGAGTACATCACCAAAATGCTGACCTGGATGAATCATAGGCTGGAATCAAGATTGCTGTGAGAAGTATCAATAACCTGGAACATATAGATGACACCACCCTAATGTCAGAAAGCCAAGAGGAACTAAAGAGTCTCTTGATGAAGGTGAAAAAGGAGAGTAAAAAGTCTGGCTTAAAATTCAGCATTCAAAACCTAAGATCATGGCATCTGATCCCATCACTTAATTGTGCATAGATGGGGAAACAATGAAACAGTGACAGACTTTATTTTCTTGGGCTCCTAAATCATTGCAGATACTGACTGCAGCAATGAAGTTTAAAAAAAATGCTTGCTCCACAAGACCAGGAGCTGACTGTGGCTCACAACATGAGCTCCTTATTGCAAAATTCAGGTTTAAATTGAAGAAAGTAGGGAAAACCTCTAGACCATTCAGGTATGACCAAAATCAAATCTGTTATGATTACACAGTAAAAGTGACAAATAGAGATTCAAGGGATTAGATCTGATAGAGTGCCTCCAGAACTATGGACAGAATTCATGACATGGTATAGGAGGCAGTGATCAAGACCATCCCCAAGAAAAAGAAATGAAAAATGCAAAATGGTTGTCTGAGGAAGCCTTACAAGTAGCTGAGAAAAGAAGAGAAGTGAAAGGCAAAGGAGAAAAGGAAAGATATACCCATTTGAATGCAGAGTTCCAAAGAATAGCAAAAAGAGATAAGAAAGCCTTCCTCAGTGATGAATGCAAAGAAATAGAGGAAAACAATAGAATGGAAAAGACTAGAGATCTCGTCAAGAAAATTAGAGATATCAAGGGAACACTTCATGCAAAGATGGGCTCAATAAAGGACATATATGGTATGGACATAACAGAAGCAGAAGATATTAAGAAGTGGCAAGAATACAAAGAAGTACTATACCAAAAAGATCTTCATGACCCAGATAACCATGATGGTGTGATCACTCACCTAGAGCCAGACATCTTGGAATGCGAAGTCAAGTGTGCCTTAGGAAGCATCACTACAAACAAAGCTAGCAGAGGTGATAGGATTCCAGTTGAGCTATTTCAAATCCAGAAACATAATACTGTGAAAGAGCTGCAGGACTGGAAAAGGTCAGTTATCATTCCAATCCCAAAGAAAGGCAATCAAAGAATGCTCAAACTACTGAACAATTACATTTATCTCACTTGCTAGTAAAGTAATGCTCAAAATTCTCCATGCCAGATTTCAAGAGTACATGAACTGTGAACTTCCAGATTTTCAAGCTGGTTTAGAAAAGACAGAGGAACCAGAGATCAAATTGTCAGCATCCACTGGATCATTGAAAAAGCAGAAGTGTTCCAGAAAACATCTATTTCTGCTTTATTGACTATGCCAAAGCCTTTGACTGTGTGGATCACAACAAACTCTGGAAAATTCTTCAAGTGATGGAAATACCAATCACCTGGACTGCTTCTTGAGAAATCTGTATGCAGGTCAGGAAGCAACAGTTAGAACTGGACGTGGAACAACAGACTGGTTCCAAATAGGGAAAGGAATATGTTAAGGCTGTATATTGTCACCCTGTTTATTTAACTTCTATGCAGATTACATCATGGGAGACGCTAGACTGGATGAAGCACAAGCTGGAATCAAGATTGCCAGGAGAAATATCAATAACCTCCAATATGCAGATGATACCACCTTTATGGTAGAAAGCAAAGAAGAACTAAAGAGCCTATAGATGAAAGTGAAAGAGGACAGTGAAAAAGTTGGCTTAAAACTCAACATTCAAAAAACTAAGATCATGGCAACTGGTCCCATCACTTCTTGACAAATAGATGTGGAAACAATGACATATTTTATTTTTGGAGGTCTCCAAAATCACTGCTGATGGTGACTGCAGCCATGAAATTAAAAGATGCTTGCTCCTTGGAAGAAAAGTTATGACCAACCTGCTGCTGCTGCTGCTGCTGCTAAGTCGCTTCAGTCATGTCCGACTCTGTGTGACCCCATAGACAGCAGCCCACCAGACTCCCCCATCCCTGGGATTCTCCAGGCTAGAATACTGGAGTGGATTTCCATTTCCTTCTCCAACGCATGAAAGTGAGAAGTGAAAGTGAAGTCGTTCAGTCATGTCCGACTCCTAGCAACCCCATGGACTGCAGCCCACCAGGCTCCTCCATCCATGGGATTTTTCCAGGCAAATGTACTGGAGTGGGTTGCCATTGCCTTCTCCATATTACACCTGTGGAAGCATCAAAAACATTTCCAGTGAATTCTCCAAGTTTCAAACATACATTTCTCTGCATTACTATGTAGCCACAACCCTACCTCCTCATAATCACAAAAATCCATTACTCCCACCAGTATTATAATTCCTTTCTTGCCTGTTGATCTGAAAGAGTAACTCAAGACTTTCAAAGCCTCAGGTTCAGACTTGTGTTCTCTGATGTTTATATTACTCTGCCAGCAACCAGGACCCCTAACCAGTAGAGTTCAGTTTGTAGGGTAGCAGACCACAATCTCAAGTGATTCACTAAGAACAATTAAGAAGCCAATCTTAATTCTATCCTTTAGATCCCAGATCTTGCCTTCTATATAGAGAGAACATACCACTATGTATTGCCTGAATAAATATATATCATCCTAGAGGATAGCATCAACAAGGGTGGCCCTCAAGTTGATTTTTATTTGAATGTCAATCTTTAGCCCAGATATTTCCTAGCATTTTGATATGTAGCAGAAAGAGTGGAGCATTTAGACCATATGTCCATCGTTGCATGTACTTTACTATAAAATGGCTACTTTGATCT
This sequence comes from Aepyceros melampus, assembly GCA_006408695.1. Taxonomy (NCBI): domain Eukaryota; kingdom Metazoa; phylum Chordata; class Mammalia; order Artiodactyla; family Bovidae; genus Aepyceros; species Aepyceros melampus. The sequence goes on from SJXQ01011700.1 coordinate 231,782, forward strand.
TAGACTGATGTGAAATTCCACATCAGTATATTAGTCATACTATGCCCTTGGATAATAGTCACTGCAGAAACACTTGGAGTAGAGAAGAAAACTCATATTGAGAGTGAGGTGTCAGTTCCAATAAGGAAAATTTCTGCCCTTGCTAGAATAGAAGGGATTTATGTAAACAACTTTCCTCCAAATGGCCAGTTATTCTCATTCAGGGCTCACTGCTGATGAAATGTTCAATATAGCAGTAGCTGGATCAGCATTGATGAGAGAAAACACATGCATTTGGCTGCAGGTATAGTCTCCCTCTCTACAAATATGGTCACTTCATTCATGAATCCATGTCACAAGCATTCACCATATTGTCTATTCACCATATCATCAATGTCCTTCCACACTGGATCTGCCCTACTAGGTCCATTTACATGCTTCTACTCCAGAATCTCTTTTCTGTGATCTTTTAGTTTTGCTTCTCTTAGTCCTGATTGAGCAGATATCTGTACTAGCCAGTAGCCTGCCTATATCTTTACTCAGGCATTATCTATTCTCTGTGACTATTGCCTGAGTTTTTTCACATGTGAATCATGGGAACTCCATTACCTCTGCTGCAATGGTCTCCCTTAACTGAATTATCCCATAATTTAACTTATGGAAGAGGGATCATTATGACAGAGATAATGAAGCTCTGAACCAATTGTTCATGTAATTTTGGGGGTCCTCTGTATGTGTAGGAAGTTATTCTGACACTATTATTTTCATCATACAATAGACTATGGATGCTCATTCCCAAAATTATGATTTGGTGGATTTGGTAACTGCCAACGAAATGGCAGCCCACTCCAGTACTCTTGCCTGGAAAACCCCATGAACAGAGAAGCCTGATAGGCTACAATCCATGGGGTTGCAAAGAGTCGGACATGACTGAGCTAATTCACTTTCACTTTATTTCATAGAGTAGCCTTAGTCACAGGGTCACTTGAAGTCTAACAGTCAGGCTTTCAGTCTCACTTAGTGCTCAGTAGCATGCCACAAAGTGGTTTTCAAATAGTGAGTAGAAACCAAAATTCCTGGCATTTTTCTAGAACTTAGGCCTGTGTTGTGACTATCCATTTGGGTTTTGCTAGAGACCACACATATATTGGAAAGTTATAGCCAACCTAGATAACATATTAAAAAGCAGAGATATTACTTTGCCAACAAAGGTCCATCTAGTCAAGGCTATGGTTTTTCCAGTGGTCAGGTATGGATGTGAGAGTTGGACTGTGAAGAAAGCTGAGTGCCGAAGAATTGATGCTTTAGAACTGTGGTGTTGGAGAAGACACTTGAGAGTCCCTTGGACTGCAAGGAGATCCAACCAGTCCATCCTAAAGGAGACCAGTCCTGGGTGTTCATTGTAAGGAATGATGCTGAGGCTGAAACTCCAATACTTTGGCCACCTCATATGAAGAGTTGATTCATTGGAAAAGACCCTGATGCTGGGAGGGATTGGGGCAGGAGGAGAAGAGGATGACAGAGGATGACATGGCTGGATGGCATCACCGACTTGATGCACCGAGTTTGGGTGAACTCCAGGAGTTGGTGATGGACAGGGAGGCCTGGCGTGCTGCGATTTATGGGGTCGCGAAAAGTCGGACACAACTGAGTGACTGAACTGAGTGACTGACTGACTGACACATATATTCCTTGTTAAACATAATTATTTCTTGTAAGATTGAATGCAACCTTACACCACAGCTTGGACCTAATGCATATACATTCTTTAATTGGAGTCTCAAAATTGTGAAATTTTGTTATTTTAAAAATTTTCATTGGAGTATAGTTGATTTACAATGTTGTATTAGTTTCTCCTGTACAATGAAGAGAGTCAATCATACATATACATATATCCATGCTTTTTTAGATTCTTTTCCCCTGTAGGTCATTACAGAGTGTTGATTAGAGTTCCCTTTGATATACCGTTGATTCTTATAAGTTATCTGTCTTATATATGGGAGTGTGTGCTAAGTCCTTTCAGTCATTTCTGACTCCCTGTGACCCCATAGACTGCAACCCATCAGGCTCCTCTGTCCATGGGACTCTCCAGGCAAGAACACTGGAGTGGGTTTCCGTGCCCTCCTCCAGATATATGGTAGTATATATATATCAGTCCCAATCTCCCAATTTAACCCTCCTTCCCCTTTCCCCCCAGTAACCATAATTTTGTTTTCTGTATCTGTGACTATATTTCTGTTCTATAAATAAGTTCATTTGTATCATTTTATTAGGTTCCCCATATAAGTGATATTTGTCTTTGTCTGACTTCACTTATTATGATAATCTCTAGGTTAATCCATGTTGCTGTGAATAGTATTATTTTATTCCTTTTTATGGCTAATTAATATCCCATTATGTCATCTCATCTTTATCCATTCACTTATCAGTGGTCATTTAGGTGCATATATCTTTTTGATTTAGAGTTTTCTCTGGATATATGCTCAGGAGTGGGATTACTGGATTATATGGTATTATAGTTCTGTTTTTAGTTAAGGAATCTCCATATTATTCTCCATAATATTTGTACCAATTTATTTTCCCCCAAAAGTGTAGGAGGGTCTCCTTTTTTCTACACCCTCTCCAACATATATTTTTTTGTAGAATTTTTGATGAGGGCCATTCTAAGTAGTGTAAGGTATTTAAATTGTGAAGTTTCCAGTTCACCTGATAATGATGGAAACAATATCTCCAAGTACAATATATGCTTTTCAAAATTCATACAGGTTTACATACTGCTATGTCTTTTAATGGTCAATAGTGCAGGACACAATAATTTGACCTTAACATTAATTGGAATGTTTTTCACAAGAATTTCCTGGACATTTCAAGTAAGAGCCATTATTATAAAAAGAATCAAGTGGAAGTTTCCGAAAATGTCCACGTAGCCAAGATATTAAATCAGATGCTAAATAAATATTGCAAAAACTGTTTTCCAAAGGGCCATCATTGTCTCTATAGTTTAAGGGATTATAATACAATTATCAGTACCAGGTCCAGGTTCCATGCCAGCAGATTATATTCTTAAATCCTAGGTAAATAATCTTATTGATGTTTAATATTAATTATTTTTCCATTTATGGTTTTATATCAGAAAACATACAGCCAATATACAAACAAGAAAAAAATTGGCAAAAATAAACATAAGCAAGCATTCATACTGCAAATGTATTAACTAATTCATCACAATAGTTTGTATGATATAAAAATATCCAAATTGGGATTAAAGTTAAAGAAAATTTAAAAATTAAAATTAAAAAAGTTAAAAAAATTAAAATTAAAGTTAAAAAAGTTAAAAAAATTAAAATTAAAGTTAAAAAAGTTAAAAAAAGAACAGTGAGCCACCAGAGAATAGTCCAATATGAAATTTAGAAAGTTCATATATAGAGAATAATATCTCAAAGGACAAGTGTCAAAATATCAATGCAGCTATTTTTAAGTATTTCAGATTATATTTAATGTTTACCATTGGTTTTTATTCATCATAAATATTTCTAGAAAAATTAAAATTAATTATTAAAATATAAACTGCAATCTCTTACACAAGTGTAATGCATTAATGCTTTAAGAGTCAGGCTGAAAATATTTTTGCAAAATCTGCCACATGCAAAAATTGTACAATGTGCATCTTAAATGAGTTTGTGTTTAATAGGATGTATTAGTACATAATTGAATAGAACAGCTATAAAAACATTTTTAAAATACCCTAGATATTATTTTTAGTATTAAGAATACCCAAAATTTCTATCCTAATTAAATATTTCCTTATCTTAATTAAAAAAAGAATTTAACATTTGATTTCAATACAACTTGATATATATCCAGTTATCCATTCATTAATTTTCTTTATGCTTACTAATTTCTATACATCTCTTGTATATTATTAGATGAGAAATTTTAACTAATATTAGATAACCTCAGATGACTTGCCTTAAGAAATACAACTCCATCAGAAGAAAGTATAGAAAGTGTTGTACTATTTATTTAAAAAAATGTTTTAAGCTGTTAATAAAAATTCAATAGAGCACCAAGTTTATCAGTGATTGAATAAAATGCTCAGAACTTTAAGATAATGTTCCCATTATCTCTAGAAGGGTTTAGCATAGGATATCATTAGATTATCCAATCTGCAAAGAAGACAGTCCAGCTTCCAGCATTCTTCTAGTAATGTAGAGAAGCAATTATTCCCAAATGCTAATGAGGGTTAGACTTTACTGCTTTCAATATGCTTATAGAAGGAGTTTACTCTCTTGACTATACTCTCAGCTATATTAGGTATGTGACAGTAATTTGAAAAGACAAAGTGAATATCTTATTAAATTTAACATAGTGCTGTAACTGTTAAATTGGTTTTATAAAGTGGCCAGATGTCAAGCTTTTCTTAAAGTGATAGACAAGTAACTGAAATGATAATAAAAATGAAAGGAAGAGAAATCATGTGTGATAAGAGGAGTCAGATTGGCTATGAAAATTCAAGGTCATGTGTGCTACTATATGTGAAAGATGCATCCACTTTCAATGAAGATCATAGCAAGATAATTAAAAGTTTAGGTACAGCAACTTAAAAGAGGCTGGATTCAGCAGGCTTAATAGGTTCAAGATGTAGCAAAGGTTTCCAGCAATTTTGTTGGATGGTTGAAGAATATTTTCCCGGGTCACACTGAATATTAAAAGGACAATACAAATAATACGGAGATGGTAGGATCCTGAGGTAAAGGAAATTGTCTCCACTGACCCAGAAAATTTCCTCTGAGAGTTAGGGACAATTAATGACCAACCTAGATAGCATATTGAAAAGCAGAGACATTACTTTGCCGACTAAGGTCCGTCTAGTCAAGGCTATGGTTTTTCCTGTGGTCATGTATGGATGTGAGAGTTGGACTGTGAAGAAAGCTGAGCGCTGAAGAATTGATGCTTTTGAACTGTGGTGTTAGAGAAGACTCTTGAGAGTCCTGTGGTCTGCAAGGAGATCCAACCAGTCCATCCTAAAGAGATCAGTCCTGGGTGTTCATTGGAAGGAGTGATGCTGAGGCTGAAACTCCAGTACTTTGGCCACCTCATGTGAAGAGCTGACTCACTGGAAAAGATCCTGATGCTGGGAGGGATTGGGGGCAGGAGGAGAAGGGGACGACAGAGGATGAGATGGCTGGATGGCATCACCAACTCTATGGACATGAGTTTGAGTAGACTCCGGGAGTTGGTGATGGACAGGGAAGGCTGGCGTGCTGTGATTCATGGGTCGCATGAGTCGGACATGAATGAGCGACTAAACTGAACTGAACTGAAAGACTGTTTACTCCTGGAAAAATGCTATAATGTGTTTCCTTTAGCATGGGACTCTGAGATGAAACTTTCTCCGAAGGTAGTAGAGAAGGCCAAGGCCTAGGCAAAACTTGGACCTTGACAGTAGTAAAGAAGCCAGAAGGAGATTACAAATGTTAATTAGCTGAACCAAACATAATTTTATGCCAAGAAGAGCACAGAGCTTTCTGTCTGCCCTGGTCTCTCTCTCCTTACTTTTCTACTACCTGCTGTGTGCTTAGTCACTCAGTTGTGTCCCACTCTTTGCGACCCTTTGGACTATAGCCAACTAAACTGAACTGAACTGAAAGACTGTTTACTCCTGGAAAAATGCTATAATGTGTTTCCTTTAGCATGGGACTCTGAGATGAAACTTTCTCCGAAGGTAGTAGAGAAGGCCAAGGCCTAGGCAAAACTTGGACCTTGACAGTAGTAAAGAAGCCAGAAGGAGATTACAAATGTTAATTAGCTGAACCAAACATAATTTTATGCCAAGAAGAGCACAGAGCTTTCTGTCTGCCCTGGTCTCTCTCTCCTTACTTTTCTACTACCTGCTGTGTGCTTAGTCACTCAGTTGTGTCCCACTCTTTGCGACCCTTTGGACTATAGCCTACCAGCCTCCTCTATCCATGGGATTTTTCAGGCAAAAATACTGGAGTGGGTTGCCAGGGAATATTTCTGACCCAGATATCAAACCCATGTCTCCTCTGTCTCCTGCATTGCAGGAGGATTCTTTAACCATCAGGTGACATTCTCTACCCATCAGAGAAGCCGTAAACCCTTTGAAGCCGTAAACTCAGAGATAGCTATTTTAACCATCTTACTTATATTCTTTTCCCTGTCAATTTACATTGTTTAGAGTTTCAGATCATAGGTTGGCAAACTTTTTCTGTAAAGCATTAGAGGGTAAATATTTTAGATTTAACAGACCAATACTGTTAAAATGATTTAACTCTTTTATGTGACATAAAAGCAGCCATAATAGTACATAAATGAGTGGGCATGAC